>CM067376.1:198329391-198511117 GCA_034510155.1 Eucriotettix oculatus | reverse complement strand
TTCCAATTTATTTTATATTAAAATATTTAATATATATGATTTCTACACACATTATAAAGAAAAATGACACCAAAGAATGTATATCTTAAATAGCCCATTTCGGGTAAGAAGCTATAATATCAACTTCAGTCGTTGAAGAAGTTGTTTTATCTTTCACGAGGGCCGTGTTTAAAGAAAATATCGATATTTATTTAAAAAATAAATTATTTCTCAGATATTATTTTATCAATCTTAACCTTACATTTAAATCCACTTCACAAAACATAGCTTACACTATTTTTAAATAGTTTTGTATCATGTTTCAGAATAATATATATATTAAATATCTTAAAATTAAAGAAATCATAGTTTGATATTCAAAAGTCAACTAGTAATGAGGCGTAGGTATGGCCTGTCCTAATCATCTGGAAAAGACCTTGACGTCTCAACCGCACTCCCTAGTTGGTAGTGTTGTAGCTACTTTGATGACTATGAAAGTTAATACCATTTCTGTGTTGATTTGCCCATATAAGGGAATCAGAGGTGAATTGATATTGTAGAATCACAATCGCACTGTGGTCAGAGAGTATTTTTGAGCACTCGTTGGAAACCACTATTGAAATAGTACAAGAGTAATTCCTTATCCGCTCATATTTAACATTCCTGTTGCAGCGCGATAAAGTAATTATTATTTAAAACACACGTATTTCATGTAATTGTATTAGAATTGTTAGTAAAAATTGAGAACTGGGCAAGGTAGGCGCCAAGTTATCGCAGGATGGTCCCGCGGTGATTTTTCGGGAAGGATTTTGGGCATGAACCCGACATACCCGGATTTTTCTGTATGACATTCTGCGATAATACGGTGTCTTCAAAATATCTGGAGGATAAGTAGTTGCCTCGATCAGTGACATTCCGTGGTCTGGAGACATGGACTAAATTGGTCTATCAAGTCTATATATTTCTTACAGTTGTGATGCAATTAGGAAAATCATTTTGGTCTGTTCCATCGAGAGAGAGAATGAAAATAAATCATTATGACTTGTTCCAATGAGAAAGATGGAGAGGAATATTCTGCTTCCAGCCGTTATACAAAGGTGTGAGACAAATCCGACAAGGTTTCTGAATCACTAACGCTTGTGGGAATCTCGTCCACATTTTAACCTAAGCTCCTAGAGATTGTATTGCTTTCTCGACTAGACAATTTTTTTCTTAATTAGTTAACCATCTGGTAAATATCTTCAATAATCTGTAACTATAAATAAGATTCTAAACGTTCTTTTTAAATTAATATTTCACAATCGACCAACCGAATATAAAACGACTCGAATGTTCCACGCCCAAGGTTCCGTTTAAGAAAGATATTAATGACCGTTTATTCCATCAAAGGGAAACAATCCTTTGGGTTTAGTAAAGGCAAGATAATACGATATTCAAACGGCTCGTATAAGAATTTTTCACATCGTTACCGTGCGCCAACGTAAGATTAATAGTGCGGAATAACAAAATGAAACATTCGAGATTTAGAGCAAAAGACGAATATTTTCATGCAAAGAGAATTAAAAGTGTTTTAAAATGTAAATTTGAAAACGATGTATTAAAATAATTTGCCACCCACTGGTGAGTATTTTGCTGCTGCAATTAGTTATTAAACGTTTCTGTGGATGTGAAAGCATGAATATGTAGAAAAAGTGTTGAGAGGAAGTATGAAAACCCATATCAATATGAAAACTTTGTTTCATGCTTTCATTAAAGAATGGTGGGAAAAGCAAGCTGTTAATAATGAAATAATTACAGTTCGATGCTGACGGTAAATGAGCGAGACGACTGCAGGAGTGACGCGCCCTTTGTCAGCTCGTGGAGTCGTGGCCAAAGGCGTGAATCCCCACAGCTGCAGCCTCTGTTTGGTAGGGACAGTTTTTAAAGTCAAATTATCTTCACTGCTGGTCATCAGAAGATTTGTCCGATCTGCCGATGAGAGTGCTGATCTGGAACCTTGTGTTCCAAAGCCTGGTATGGTACGAACAAATATAATTAATTCCTTTGTTTTGTAGGAAATCTGAATAGTATTTTAGGTGCATTAATTTCTCTTTCGCGGAATAAGACAGAATTAATACTTAAAGTATCGTCTTCAATAGCGCGTTTTTCATGCAGATGGTTTCAAAGAACCAATTTTTAATCGGTATCAAAGTTCTGGTAGGGATATCATTGAAATAGTTTAATCAGTCAGGACGAGAAAGATATGCTCACAATTAAAATATAGTAAAAATGTAATATCGATAATTTGAAAGAAACAGTAGCTACGAAAATGTGCAGAATATTGGAAATACTATAGACAGACGCAAATCGGATTTGTATGTAGGAGTCTTCGTCCCTCGTCTGTGATTGTGTCATTCCTCAGTATAACGCATAAATGTAGACTGTCCTCTATCCCTGCATTGTGTAGAGTTAGTAGAATAAAAAGAACGGAAGGAAGTTGTGTATATGCAAGTCACGGTAATGGTGATTAAACTGTGCAAATACCTTAAATGATAAGATAAATCGAAAAATGAGAATCGAACCTCGAGCTGCAAAGTTGTGATTCTCCGGAAACATAGCCAGAAACATTAACTTCGTTAATAATTGCATCCTCCTCCCCCCCCCTTCTCTCTCTTCGCGACCCTAAAAGACAATCCACCTTGCGTGCTGCATCAGACTAATTATAACATTATTAAAATAGGTCTAGCTGCTAGAGACGACTACGAAATGATGACGAAACAGCAAAAAAAATCTGTAGTGTAAATATTGAATAAAGCAGTGCCGCCTTAGGAATTTTAAACGATTATATTTTTATAGTAAAAGTCATCGGATCTTGTATTGTTTATTATAAAATCACTACGTCACTTCAGCTTGCCAAGTTTAATTAACAGAACACGGTTCTAAACTTGAAGATATATAAAAATTTCTACAAGCTTCGTGTTTAAATAGTTTCAAGTTGTAATTTTCATACTTCTCAGAGCGATTTTATTTAATTACGTTGTACCTTAAACTAAAAATAAACTACGAACTTTCACTTCAATTCATATTTATTTGATGCCTCAGACTGACTTTCTATTGAAATACAGGGATATAATGATGTATACACTGCATGGAATTAGGAACACAATAAACGTGACTTGTAAAGAAGGGATCTGGGACTTAAACGAATTAATTAAAGCGCATCACTCGACCTGATGTTTACTAATTGGGAAAGACACTCGTCATGCAAAGGGATGTGCACTTACTACCATAATTGAATTGATATGCAGACGAGAAATACGACTAATTAATTGCTGTCGCTTGAAGTAGTGTGCCAGAGGAACGAAATCAATCACTTAGAACAATTTAAAAATTAGCCGAACGATCACAATTACGAGGCAGACGGTCTATTAACATACTCGTATTACACTTTTGTATACAATTCAACTTAACAAACTAATTATACTTCTGTTAATGATTACAACAGTATTCGTCCCTATACTGTTGTACAGAGTACAAAACAAAATGATATATGCTAAATTATTAGAAGACGTAGATTGGAATACATACAAATAAATATATATAAACAATTAGAAAGAACAGGAAAGAGAGAGAAAGTTGGAGACTTGCCTGAGGTTCTCAGATAACAGGTTTGAAGTTCTTAAATTTTCGTAGGCACCGCTCCCTTCATTAGAATGTTAGGAACACATTTACAGTGATCGACTAGCTCCGAAATATTATGAAATTCAAACCCTACATGATGCTTGCCATCTCTGAACCTCGGGTTCTTTCCTGTCCTTATTAATAGTTTTAATTAACCTGGCAATGTCATTTCCTATATATATATATATATATATATATATATACTATCAATTTTACTGGAAACCAAGTATTGTTTGCTTATTATTATTATTTTATGAAAGTTAGTTTGCATATTGGTTTAAAGCAGTTCTATATATTAATCTCCTCTGAGCTAATCATTTCACATTCTCATAAGTTATGAGGGTGTGTAATATTTAAAATAAAGACTTATACTATAAAAATAAAAATCAATTTACTTAACATTCAGAAATTTACAATACAATATTAATTGAATCTATTTTAATTTCAAAAGTCGGCCTTTTTCCTGATGAACACTAAATAATTTATCTAAATATTTACAACCATTAAATGCCTAAGAAACTAGATACATGAGATTTATACTGGGGTCGTCTTTGTGGTCCTTCTCATAGAAACAGAAATAGATGCACAAACCTAAACGGAATTGGCAGTAGAAATAAATGTGTAAAGGGTTACACACAGAGTAATTACCGTTTTTGAGCTTAGCCTGCAAATCGCGCTGAAATCACCGCTCGGTCATACATATAATAACAGTCTCAACCAAATCCTTTAATTTCATGTTGAAGAATAAACACATTGCTCATTAATATTCCATAGTTTCCATCACGAACAAGAGCAAGCATTCCACCCATTATTCAAATGTTCAGTCATTTTCAAACTCTTTTCTCTTCCTTTCCAACTTATTACTCTTTAATGTCCACTACTTACTGTCTACACTTAATATTCACTGCTTAATTTTGAATTATTAATGTTCACTTCTTCATAAATCATGAAAAATCAAATTTTCCTCTGTTTTAACCTTTTCTCCGCTCTATTATTTAATTTCTTTGGGTGGCGGTGACCGATCTTCTTCAATAAAAAGTATTTATATTCCTTCTTTGGAAGGAGCCATTCATTCCATCGATGTTTTGGGAGAAATTCCATGACTCGCCAGTTTCCATGTTTCCATGAATCTCAACGAGTTCAGAAAACCCAGGTCGGCGAAAACTTGTCTATGTTTTGTTACCATGTCTGTAATTCTTTTGAACTCTTCTCAAGCCGTTTGGCTTTCATTTTGCACCACAAAATTCCACATTCTGTTGTTTTACCACAACAACATCCTGACTCATTAACCTAACATGTTTTACTCCTGTTCTACCTCTTCTATTCTTCTTTCTTACTGAAGAGATCCACTTGCCCTGTAGAGCGGTAAATGACTCAGTCCTTGCATACCAATGAAACAGCATTAATTCCTATCCTACATAGTTCCATTTAATACTTATTTACAAGTTCTACTGGCCTTAGAATATGGCTTAGTAGGTTTTGCTTATTGTAGTGACGAAATAAATAAATTTAGATTTATTTTTTAAATGTAGTAATTCGCTAGCTGTAAAAATCTGAATTCTTAATGTCCGGGTTGCCCGACGTGGCGGTAAGAAGAAAAACCAAGGGTTAGTGTCTTACTCTGTGAGGGTATTAAATCTGGCCAAGACCGAGCTAAAGGTCGGAAATTTATTTGAAAAGCAAGTTTCAAGTCTCAAGATTTAGGCACGTACAATAATACTTTCACAGGAAATAGGGGCGCGAGTTCTCATTGCCCCGAAATACGATATGTTTCACGTATGGAGATTTGAGGGTGCACGGTTTTCTCGTTGGCTGAATCATCGAGAGCCAGGTGAGAGGATCATGTTTTTACCGAGGTGGGAAAATGATCTACAGAAAAGTAGATGGGTAATGAGAGGTGTGATGTATGTGAGATGAGGCAGTAATGTGAGTCCAATAAAGTATTAGTTGTGCTTGAAGGAGCTGAGCGTTTTTGACGATATCAAGTTCAAAGCAGACCAAGAAGCAGCCCAGCAGACGACGTGCCCAGAAGTCTGGAGGTAATAAACAGACCGAATATCCAAAAGTTCGAAATACCAAAGTAATCAATATTTAGGAATATTTTGATCATGTGACAAATGTGAAAATTGCTTCTGTTGTTGTAAAGTTGGTAATTTCACTAAATTTTCCATTAGAGCAGGGATAAAAGATTTTTTAAGTTAATAAAATAAATTATTTATAAGATTTATTATTAAATACTACCCTGCCATATTATTCAATTTAATCAAGATAACTAATTGTTTTATTAAGTTTCTAGCAGCCAGCATAAAGTAAAGTAAAATTTTTCCTCGAGTTAAAACATGACTATGTTTATAAACATTAAAAATGAACTAAATGTTACCTGTGTGTTTACATTCAGTTCATAAATTATATTTTCATTTTTTCAAAATTTACAAGTTAGGATTAAAACTGAGCCGATTATTGCTGTGATGAGTCGTATGAGATAAATGAAATATATCACACTTAATTACTTGATTCCTTCGTGTAGAAATATTGTTCGAGTCGATTAGCTCATTTAAGATCTGAGAAATGACTAATGTTATTTGACTAGTGACAAATTTCATAAAACTGGGTACATAAACTTTAGAAACCATTAAAACATTACATACGCACTGCGCATTTCTGATAATTAATATAAGGTGATTTAAAGAGGGAGTGATAAAATTAAGGGTTAAATATTACAGCCAGCAAGAACTACAGCACTGTGAACTAAGATATATGACATGGTTTCTCAAAAAAATATTGAAGGACAGGCGAGAGCCAGGTATTTTCGATTATGATTTCAGTGGATGTGTATACAGACATTACAACGTGCACACTAAATTGACCACTAATGAGCGTTCAGAAAATTAAACGGTCCTGCCGGCAACAATGACAAATTTGTAACAGACAGGCCTATTTGTGGTTGGTAAATCCTCCTGACGCGGTACACTGTTCAACAACGGTAAAGTGTGTTCGTAGCGTCAGACGTTTGGTGGTCTCTACTAGCAAATGTTGACGAGTTGAATACTATCCTCCAACATGGCGATGACAAATACCACTTAGCGAGCGAGAATATAACACTATTGCGGTTTATGTGAAAATTATATTTGCGAGAAACAGCCACGGACCCTCCATGGCCATCAACAGAAGATCAAATGCACCATTCTGCTCTGGTAGAATGACACCTAAAAATTTGAGTTTTAAGAACACGACAAAACAAAGCAGAGGAGAGCGTTGAAATAATTTATTTTATAAATAAAAGAAATGTTATAAATAATTTTTAATGTGCGGTAAAGAAATGTTGAATACTTTCTGTCGTTTACCTTGTGTTGCGCAATGTGTCATTTACGAGAATGTTTCTCAAATGAGATCATTTCTCACAATTTGTGTCTATGCAGTGGTGTTATTGGTACTTTTCTTTATATTACATAGTGTGATGTTACGTAGTACAGCAGCTCATAAACTGCCGGGATATGAAACTCACGGAACGCGTTACATCCACCACAACTAACATTTTAATACAGTTTCAATCCCTCAAATTCGTTACCAATCTCCTGTAAAACATAATGAGACGATGCAGTTAATTTTTATAGCTGGAAATAATTACGAGTGTATTTATTAGATGTCTCAAGAACTTGCAACGTAACCATTCCGGAATAAAATCCCGAGATTGCACTGTTTTTTGTTTCCGGTAAGGCTTGCCAATATGATGTTTTGGTTGTAATGGTTGTCAATGATTATATGTATCTCGTCCTCATGGTTTGATCAGCAATGTTTGTCAATAATTATGATTGTCTACGGCGTGGAAGAAATTCATGTTTGAAAGTAATATTGTCTGAAAATTTGAACGATTTGCATGTCGTGTAGCGTTATACGCACTTTAAGAGAATGTTTCTGAAATAATATTTTCTCCCCATTTATGATATCCAATTTGACAAACTCAGATGATCAACGTTTTCAAAACCTTTAACAAAACAGCTTAAATTAGTATATTTTGAAATATTTTTGTAAAATATTGCGATTCATTTCCTGTTTATAAAAAATTAAACTTTTTAGTAGAATACAACATAGTTTTCTGACTTTAAAATTCACAATAAATAAAGAGACTGCCAAAAAGTCAGCATATAAATTTATCACTATTTATTCATAAGCGACATTTCGTCTCCATTTTGAGACTTCCTCAGGCGTACTACGAACATAATATTAAAATAAATTAAATTAAACATTTCTGAATTCTATGTTTTGCATAAACGTCGTTTAAAATATAAGGTTTTTCAATAAGGGTGGGTCGGTGTTGAACTAAAATAAAACAAGTTGTATGTGAGCTATTAACAAAATTATTTTTTAATTGAATAAAAACATAATTTTGATAATACCTCATACACAGTTTGTTTTATTCAGTTTCAACATTTTAATATGGCCTACCCTTATTGATAAGCTCTATACATTTTCTCACTTACTTTGCCCCCTAGTGGGTTATTTCTTTATATAATTGTAAATAGTATTCATCGAAAGCAATAAATAAACTTTATTGCCCAAATTAAATAATTTTACACTAATAATTACACATTTATTGTTATGGTACTTCTTGTATACTTTTGGGATAATTACGGAAAGGATACGTCAATTAATTAATTATACATAGAAAAATTGATTTTTCTGACACGAAATACGATTTATAGATTTATTTAACGTTAAGAAGAACCGTGTACTTGAAAACATATCAGTACTACATCAAATTCTCTACGATAGCAGATCTCATACTCTACAACAGTTATCGTATCTATAGCTTGTGAAAATACTTAGATTAAGATTGACGCTAGGCCAAGAAATAATTTCAAGTTAAATTAATACATCGCTGAGAAGGTTTAAAGATTAGTTTTACATCCATCAGCATGTATGCTGAGAGATGAATTTTTGTTTCCGTTTTGTGATTGACAATTTTTAAATCAGACAGTTTCAGTAAAACATTTTAACGTAACAATTGTGTTCAAACTTGCAGGCGTCAGTTATGTGACAGTTTAACACAACATGACATTTATGTAGTACTGGAAGAAGAATTATTGCACGACATTAATGTAACTTTGATATTGGCAGATACTTCGCGTATAGTTAAATAATGTATATTAATTAATTCAAATGGAACTACAGGTCCATTCACATTTATGTTATGGATAAGAGCTCGCATAAAACTTTGTTTATGCGTAAGTTGTACTGCTTCCTGTCTGAACGTATACATACAAATGGACGTTTTGTTCTGGTTTCAGTATAATTTATAGCTTGTATACGTACAGAAATAGGAGAGAATATTTACCCTAAAGCGGTTACGAGTAATCAAATCCGTAGGTTTAAAGAACGAAATCGTAAATGCTAAACTTTTACGTACGCATCGATTGATTTCAGGTGTTCCTCGTTGGATAATTTACTATTGTCAAGACTTAGTTGAGAGTAGTGAGTAAAACGATAAAACGAAAGTAATTCACTGTTGTACGACTGCATAGTAATTTATTTATTTATGCCTAATTCACAGAGAAAAAAATTCTTATATATATTGTGATAACTATCATCCAGAATCAAAGGTGAATGCAATTGATAAGGTAGAATTTATTTATTAAAACTGAAATTGTAATACGTTATAAAAAATAATCTGATAATATTAATTGCAATAATTTTGTTTAGGACTGTAAAGGGAAAACTTCATTATTTAAGTATATTACAAACTTCAAATTTGGATTTCGTATTTTTTTATTTAATTTTATATATACTTTGGTCCTGCACTATATGTAATACCAACAATATGGGATTTAGGGGAAATTAAATACTGAATTAGCAACTGCTTAACTCAGGGCATTCTTATATATGATATTTATCTGGGATAATTATTGTGAGGAAACAACGGGTAGAAAAGATCTTGTTTATTAAGACAACCGTTTTTTTTATTAATTCGTTTCGGAACTTTATTGTACAGGTATCAGTTATGACTTCCGGGAATTCCCCGTGAATGGCAGGTAGGCTGAAATCTGTGGCGATCTCTTCCACACACAGGGTGTGATTTCGGCAAGTAGCAAAACAGATTTTTATAACGTCGAGTGAAAACCAATCTTCAGTCTCGGCGAAGATGTTCACTTCTCAGCAGAGAGCTTTGGGTGGATTACCATTATTTTATTGTACAGATTTTAGTTTGATTTCAACAAATTGAAAGATTTTTATTTTCTCTTCTTAAATAATTCTTCTTCACAACTTTCAAATAGCATTTTTACTTCTCTCCTTCTTTTCAAACGTACACTGACTGTATTTCCCTCTCCGTCAGTCCTCTTTCTTCTAACTTCAAACACACTAACTGCATTTATCTGCTGCCTCCTTCCTCTTCCTTTCACCCTATGAGCAACAATGACTTTTTCACTTCCAGTCAATCTCTCCTTTATCCTTCTCTATGGAGAAACCTCACTAGACGTGACGTGTCTTCACCAATCGTAATTAACTTTCGCTAATCACTCTTACGGAGGAAGGGGTAGAGTAGATTTTAGGAAACTTTCAGGGATCCTCGGGCCTTTGTGGACCAACATCATTAATCCCTGCACTTATCAGGCATATATATTCACGACAGGCTGGCGACTCTCTAATCCTGGACTTGCCTGTCTCCAAATATTCTCATTCAATTTTCTAATTAAATTAGTTCTAAAGTATGAATTAATTTGCGGAGGTTTCTCTTGCGCTACAGGACTTATTGCAAAAAGTGATTTAATATGTAATGCTGTTTGTTGTCAATGTAAATGTAATGTGCTGAGAGACTTATTCATGACACTTGTAAATAAATTAATTAGTTGAAAAGAGGACAAAATATTGAGGAGGTATGTCTGCGAGTTATTTTGGCACACTAAATATTAATAAATGGATGGAGCTACAAAATACAGTGACACGGTAGGCTGGTAAACATTTATTGCGGAATGTAGTAGAGCAGTTTATTTTCATCTGACCACATGCCATAATTTTATAAGGAAATAATTTTGTTTATGTGTTCTTTTTTATAGAAACTATAAGTTTCAACTATATTGTGTTTATAATATGGTTAAGTTGATGATAGATAACCTGGATTTTAAAATCTTACGTAATGTTGTATCTATAAATTTTTATAGACAAGCTGAAAGTGCAGGTAAATTTGGCGTAAAACAATGAAATTAATATTTTATATTTTTAAAACAGTAAAATATTGGAACTTAATAAAATATTGTTGAGTTGGTAAAATTTATCATTCAGTTTGTGTTTCATTGTGTATTGTTTGGCTTCAAGATAACATTTTAATGAGTCAAATACTTTTAATATTATTTATTATCATGTTTAAGGTTAATAGTTTGAAAGGATACTTGAAATATAAAGTGATGTTGCAATGGGAATAATTACTTGTTGTGATTTAATTGAATAAATTATTGGTTGGTTATGCAATAGGTTATTGTAATTTGCTTAATTTTTGTTGTTTGAATTAATTGTATCAGTGCAGTAAGTAAATTATGGAAGAAAGCAGGATTATTTCTTTCATTACATTAAAATAAAACTCCCTGCGATTTTTTACTACCGACGAAATTAAACGTGGCGTTTTAATTCAACCTAAAATGTTTTGTTTTATTTTATTGTAATAAGCTATATAAATTGTAAATTATTTTTCTTTATTTCAGTAGCCTTTCTATGTATAGTTTAGCAAGCCATAGCCATTTCATCTTATATATAACATACCATAAGAGCTAAGAAAGTTAATATATTATGCAGAAGCATAGCAATACATAAAATTTTATCTAAACTATCGTAATTCTATTGTGTAGAATTTGTTCCCGAAATTAGCTGTAGAGTTTGGATAAAGGTTTATAATCTACTCTATAGACTATCCTCTAAAGTATGAAGGTAGAAGGATTACTGCAATTCCCTATTAATAGTTTTTATTAGCTATATTATAGTGAAGTCTAACAATTTGTAATAAATGTTTAGAATGTAACTTAGAATTACAAGATCACAATATTGCACTTTTTTAATAAAGAAACGAAGGTTTTTCTTATATTTTTACTGCGACGTGACCTTAAAAAGTTGCGTCTGATTTAATTTCATGAGAGAATGTATAATACAGACAATGAAATACAATTTAATTTGGTTGTCTATATCGTTTCCTTAATCGTATACGTTGGCAATACATTCATATAAATGAAACTTTCATAGCCCACCTAAAATAAACTGAATTTTTTTGTGTAAACTACCCTTAGCAAAAATGTACTCAGAAAAAGAATCACACAACATTAAAAGGAAATTTGGTTAGACATAAACACAACTCGTCAGCAATCACACGTGAACCACTGTTTAATGGAATAGGTTTGAAGGGGCAGAAAATATATAGATGTAATTAAAATGAACAGGTCCGCTATTAAGAATGCTTGATGTTAGATGAACTAAGAAAGGAGAACTAAAAAAAATTATAAAAGGGAAAAACGTCAACACATATAAACAGAGTTATACAAAATTGAATATTGTGTATTCACACACACACACACACACACACACACACATATATATATATATATATTATTTAATGGATTAAAGAGATTTATTTATAAATAGTAAATGAACTCTCATCATTATGGCAAGTATTAGCCCGGGTTGAAAAGATACTGACTTTTGTACTAAAATAATACATATTCAATTTTTGCTAACTTCATTTATATTTATAAAACTGTCAGGACAAATAGATAAATAGAACTAATTACATTTTATGCTTGTCCTGCATAGATATATAAAATGTAAGATATAGATAGTTACAATTTACCTTTCAGATCGCGATTTGGAAGAAGAAACTAAAAAACATTTTATTTAGCTTGGCGAAAATTACTTTTGTCAAGTGCCACAAAATTAACCGAATAACTAGAGAAACGTTCAAATTAATAACATAGCTTCTTGTACTACAGCTGAAATCTTTGCCACTTGGAGTCACCATTTGATAACCTAATGATATTATCAGATTTCATTGAAATAAATAGAGGTATATTATTTATATTTTGTATCAATGAAAAATCGTTAGCAATGTAAATTATATTGAATCTTAACATTTATTTATTATTAATGTACATTGATTGAATATAGTTTAAATTTTCATAGCCGGCCTTTCTTTGTAAAAACATAAATTTACAAAAAATTTAACAAAAAATTATTTTTATTACAAGTAAATATTCTGGAACTCTACACTCAGGTTCGTATGTTATGAGCCTTTTCATAGAGCGGAAATATTTCACACAAAACATACTGGGATCTGGCATTATACATAATCAGCAAAATGTTACAGAGGAATTTACCGTGTCACCTTAATTTGAACCCGGCAGCGCCTTCTTTCGTTTGCAGTCCTCGTAAGGTTGGGTCTTAATCATTCCTCATCTGCCGCTGTTTTTGTCCTGGTTCGGACTGTTTTCAGTTTTAGCCTCGTCTCCTTGGAATACCTTTACGATAATGCCATCATCTGCTGTCCTCTCCTCAATCTGTCTCCTAATTCTGTCCACTCTCTCTTTCTGCCAGGGTTTTTAATAATTGTTCACCACTTCATTAATTAATATCCCGAAACTGGCGGGGATGGATATTATCCAATGAAGTTTATTGTTACTCCCCCCTGGGAGGAATCGTTTGCCCCTGTCCCGCAAGATTTTTGAGGAAAATCCACGCTTATTCCCAACCTCGGTCTGCGCATTTCAGCGGTTGCCGGACAATCCCCGCTGGCTTTTATCATCCAAATCTGTCAAATAATTTCTCTTTTCTTTTGACTCCTAAACCACCGAAGTCCGAGCAGATGTGTAGTTAAATTTTTATAAACGTCGGTAGGCAATAGCTAACTTCCTTATGACCCATTACTTCAGTAACATTGTAAATGCGTTGAATAGACTTTGTATATTGTAAAATGGAAGGACGTTGACGGGATTAAAATGAAAGACAGTAATAAGTGCACGTATAATAATAATATTACCTAAATGTAAGTAACGTTACGTAATTACAGGCTATGTCAATAATTTCTTACCAGCATTTATCTCAATGAAACCGAAGTTTCCTTGCAGTTATTATTCTCATTTGAAAGTTTTCTTGAGGCGCTGGCCTTTTGGAAACAACAGAGCCGGGGATTCCATCGCGAGGCGAGCTAACATTTGTTAGTAAATAGGAAGAGCTGCGCCTCTCTTCTTTCTCGCCGGAAGCAATTTCGTATCCGGGGCGCCTCGATTAGGCTCCGGTATTTACTTAAGGGCCGCATTCTCTCCTCATGGAAGACGCTCACAGCCTCTGAGTGCGTACTTTCACGTCATCACAAAACTTTTACTTTCATCCCTAAAGAACAGCGTATTATACTAAAAAATGATTAAAAATAATTGTAGCAATTTTCTTTATGACTGCATTACGAAAGTCCTAGTGACATAAGAAAACTTTTCTATTCTATCTGAGAAACTCGTTTGAAAACATGACTCACAAATACGGCTGTTAAAAGAGTGTAGCTTAACGAAAACAAATACAAGAAAGGCACCTTTAATGATAGTGTCGGGCTTTAAGCACTATATTTTAAATGGACTGGAGGTGAGGACTTCCATTGTTAGCAACTGACCGTAAAGATAACTCGGAACCAGCACATGTCAAACAACATTCAATAACAAATCGAGTGAGGGTATATTTGTATCAGAATTTGGACTGTTATCTCTACTGCCGTTATCAGATGTAGTGTTCGGAATGGGTAACAAAACTCAACTAGGGCGCCATCACTCATAACACCAGGAAACTTAACAATTTTAATATAAACTTTTCTTCAGCGGTACCAAAGTACAGATATGTGGCTCTCATATATATATTAAAAATTATGATTAATAGTTTTTAGTTAAATATATATATTATTTAAAACTTTATAGTTACAACACTACTGCCAATATATTAAGTCTGGTATTTATAATTTTACTGCCGCCTAATTATTTCATATCAACCTCAGTATATAAAATTTTATATTTTTAGAAATGATTTTTAAGATTTCAGCAATGTCACCATCTTTAACTTTACAATGTAATTTTCCTGAACTTTATTAAAGTTAATTTTATCCGTTACAATAATTATTCGTACAGTGGTCTATTTATCGAATACATTTAAAGTCCGTTTACATCTTAGAAAAGTAATCTTTATTTAACAGGAAATCATGTTTTCTATCTTGTACCCCCTTCAAGTTGTCTAACCGAAACATTTCCTGAGTCTATTACTTGTTAGGTTTCAGCGATATCAACGACATCGAACATATTTGTGTGTGTGTTTACTTATAATATAAATTATTATATTCTAATTTTATTTATAGACTCATCAACTGCTATGAGAATCAGGGACTTTGTTCTTATGATTCCGGGAGCTCGTTTCTTGTTAGCTATAAGGAGACTCTCTCTCACACAAATACATACAGACATCATCTGAGCTCTCGCCAGGATTCGAACGTTCGAAAGTCTGATCTAACCACTTGTAGCGACATGCATTGAAGTGCAAAGAGTAGCGGAGCAAAGAACTTCAGTGGCTGACGCGCGGTGTGGCAGTTCTTTACCGCAACAATGAGTCTAAGTTTTTAGTAGTCTCGGATTTAAATACGTGTAACATTGTACAAGATGCGCGATAGTTAAATAAAACGTTGTAGGTATTATTGTGCGTTATTTAATCACGTAGCAATACACTGCGCAACAGAAGGTGGCAATACGATTTTATGTATATTAACAAATCTGATAAATTAAAAATTCCAAGTGCTTTCAATATTTTTTACATAAATTTGTTATCTAATATATTGGACAAAGTATAATGTTTAATTTTCATATATTGAGTTTTCATAAAGTTATAATTAATAGGTCCTTTTAAACTGTAGTGAGTTTGACAAATTCCGAAAGATCCTCACAATTGTAATAAAATTAAAAACTTGAGATGTACTATTTTATTAAATTTTGTGAATAATTCAAAACTAAGTCGTCTTCATCATTATATATGAAATAATATTTAAATGTACGGGAGGAAGGTTAATTAAGATAAAATGATAGCTTATATAACTTTAAAAGAATAAGAGTACAAGTTCATGTTATTCGTCAATAGAAAATGTTTCCATAATCGCCGTTTTGCAGGTAGCTTGCCACAAAATGAGAGCTGAACCGTGAATCCAGCCGCGTAACAAAGGAACACTTCGCGGTATTGCCGCTGCTAAACAAATTTAGGAGTAAGAGCTCAAAGTAAGTGGCCCACGCTCTGTTAAATGTCATGGCTTGCAGATCACAGGAATATAAACTTCGTTCTTAACCTAACAGCAAGACATTCTAGATTCGTTTCCACCGTTCACTTAACGTCTTAACATTAGCAATGGCTAATAACAGGTGCTAGTTAAATTAGTGATACATGAAAGATCCCGACATTTATTATCATAATAACCTAAATTATCTGCTCAATTAATCACAGAAAATTAATTTTTAAACAGAATTACGCGATCAAATTTGTTTTTTGAGGTATTGAGTCCTAAACTTACGGTATTCCATCCTTGACCCTCTTGTTATTAGCCCACATAATCCACCTAATACTAATTTTACAAGACCGATATGTCTCAAACCGTGGCCTATAATCTATCCCTTCTCTTGATCAAAGTCCTCCAAATTGTTCTCTCTTCCCCTATTCTGCCTAGAACTTCCAGGTTAGTTACTCTACCCACCCATCTGATTTTCAGCATTATACTATAGCACCACATTTCAAAAGCTTCCTTTCTGCGACTCCTACTATCCACGTTTCGCACATATATAACGCCAAAGTCCATATCAACATTTTTAGTAATTATTTACTATCAGATTTTGTGGCAGAAATAAATAAATTATAGGTGGCTAGAAAAGTAGTCCTACGATGAAGACGAATGTCGATTAAAAATTATTGTCTGAGGAAACGAAATGGTATGAATGTTTTTAGTTCATTACTGCTTATTAAAGTACTAATAATTTAAAATATTAAATATTATTATTAATATTAAATTAATTCCTCATAAAGGAAAAAATATATATTATAATGAGGGTGTAATTTCAAAAGTTTACTTTTAAAGTTTGGAAAAATTCGCAGAAGTAAAAACAAAAATAAATATTTCTAAATATAATTTATTAAACTAGTAATTTTATTTATAAATATCAATCTATTTGCAGTATACTAATTAAACTTTAGAATCTATAATATATTAATTATTACAGTATACTAATTATGTTAGAGGCTATATTAATTATTATAAAGACTTCATTAAAAATAAATATTTTTAGTTTCTATGACAGGAGCAAGTGTAAAATCTTCAGAGAACCTATTATGCAGCATAAAAAAATTCAATGGAAGAAACGACGTGATTTCGAACTTATTCCTCTGCAATTATCAGAAAACACATGTGGCTTTTTCATCCTGATAGATCACGCAAGTTTCACTAGAAATGAAATATCTTAAAATAAATAAAGAGAAAACTTTGGAATGAGTAGTATCATAGGGATAAAACTTTCTTTGTTTACAGTACGATTTTACACAGTCTCTTAGAAGGTTCTACAAAGCTCTGTTCGAATTTTGTTCAGTTCAAAGGTATTATTAAACCGTTTCCACTAAACAGATGGGGGCAGAAATTGAGCTTAAATATAAATATTTCCAATTTAAATATACTAACTATGGCTTGTCAGAGCGATTGATAAATGCAACAAGTGTGTATAATATTGTATATATTCATTAAATTAGAAAATAATAATTTTACAATAAAAACAAAAATAACCAATTTAATGGACAGGCTACGTGAGGGTGGTAAAATAAATGGTAATTACCCTTTAAAGGCATAGGAATGGAATTTGAAAGAGAAGATACAATACTCAGCTGATACATTTGCAGCTTACTCGTGCATTTAAAAACTACGACAGTAAATATTTACATGTCTATTACATCTAATAGTAGCAACACTTGGTGAAATTCCGAGCCAGTTAATATGAATATACTGTTGAAAAATTAAAATAAGTAAGAGGAAGGATGAGTTGGGCGGCGTATTCGCAGAAATAAGAAGACGACAAGTTCCACCGCGATGCAGAGAGGAGAAACAAGTGCATCTTTGGCAGCGAGTCAAGTTTAAAGTTCACTGGCCTTTGTTTAAATGTCTAAGCGAGTGCATAGCACTCAGGATAATAGCGGTAGCTGTAGAAAACGGGAGCATTTGTTTTATGTATACAAAAAAGAAAAATAACATACATAATTTTATTTAGTTGAAATATTCGCACCCGATTTAAGAACCCAGCGTTACAGCTTCGACCAAATAATCACGAATTAAAAGATTTATAGATAGATAGTTTCCGCTTTGCACAGTATTTATGGATTGTTCAACTTTCATTTTATTGTAGATAATTTAAGCAATGTGCATGGCACATTTATATCAGACTACAATTTATATTTAAGTAGGGAATATATTTTAAACAAAATAAAATTGGCCCAGGCCTTAGGTTTTTTTTGGGTTCACATGCTACTTGAGGGTGATCCTGAAACACCCAACGCTTTGCTTTTATTTGGCGTAGAGAGAGAAACATTTTTTGTAAATTTTTAAGTACTTGAAATATATTGTTACTTAAATAAAACGTTCATAAATTTGCAAGTTATTTTGAGCCACACAGATGGATTAAACACCTTATTCTTATAAATTAAATTTGTTCTTGTGTTCCACATACAAATCTAAACGCGTGGAGCAATTTCAAACAAAATTTGCACACATTTTTTTGCGCCTCTGAAATCAGCCCTGTCATTGTAAGACATGGCTAGCATCTCCAGGAGCCGGGATAAAGGGGGACGGATATTTCCGTCGAATAAATACATAATGACGTATAGACGAATACATGATGCCCTTACTTAACCTGCGTGCAGGCGTCCGGTTCCGGCGACAACGACGTTCCAGAAAAACAAAAAGCAAAGAAAAATGTTTGATAGGTTTAAGAATTAATATCCCGGGCATCGCAGGGCAACCAATTAGTATTAAAATAAGCATGGAAGGAACTATTTGATGATTTAGGATACAAAACGTCACTAAACAATAGATACGTGTATAAGTTAAATATACAGCTGTAAGCAGTATTTTACAATATTAATTGTTCTATATATTTGGCTTCCATTGAATAACAAATTAATGATATTTTGATAAAATAGAAATGAGCACATTTTCGTAAAATAAAAACTAACGTTTCGTATATTTGCTATATATGTATAATGTGAAAATTGTTAAGTCTAAATATAAAAATTAAAAAAACGTTTTTTATAAACGTGCCATTTATAATTAAATAACTAACGTATGATTTCCCGGTGTATTGATGTAATAAACGAGAAAACGTTATGCTTTAATAAACAATTGACCACGTTAATACCGAAGGATAATCATTTACTATATGATATTTATGACAAGCATATGAATATTCAAGTAATAATTACTTACAAATAATTTCTTGTATATCAATAATTAAGTAAGAACTCTTTTGGGGAATTTATCTAAAGGCCTGAGTTTTTCACATAAATTACTGCCGAAATAAATGCTGTTGTAGTTAAAATTTCAATAAAATTAAATTATTCCTGTCATATTTTACATTCATAGCCGAATATTAGATCTTATATCTAACATTTCACTCATTAATCTAAAATAATATTCGTATTCCACATCTAAAAGTTTTGCATTCTGCCAGTAGAAATTATGGATATTTGATTAAAGTGGAAGAAAGACAAGAATGTCGACCGGACCAGGAACCCGAACCCAGGACCTTCCGTTTTCCGGGAGGGGAATCGACCACTGAAATAATCCGAGTTGACGTCCAAGGCTCCATCCAGTCCTGTAAACCTAAGCATGCCTCATCCACAATATTTACTAATCACATTCATCACAACCTAATTGATAGGAATTTTATGAAGAATGATTGTTGTGTAAATTGATCAAAGGTTCATGGAATTCAAGTCAAATGAAGTAGAAATGCTTTAATTGAACTAGGAGATCCTACTTGAGCTTCAATTGAAGCATTTCTACTCACTTTGATTTGATTAAATGTTTTTGAACACGATTGAATAATTCTGAAGGTTGAATTTAAAATAATTTTACGTTTATTTATATTCAAAATTCGTATTTGTTCTAATTGTTTCACAGTGGTGGTCACTTTCTAAATGTGTGTGCCTTTCACGGAACCCAACTTTTTTATCACGAATTTTTTAATTTATTGGAAGAGTGAAGTTTAACAGGAAATAAATTATGTTCATTAAAATTCGTCAGTAAAAAATTTGTTATCTTAATATAATTTTACATCTGATAAATTTCCAAAAACAGTATAAAAAGTCGTGATTTTATAATTTAGGATTGAAGTGCCTTGTGAATAATTAAATTATTTTAGAAATATTTTATTTATTTCTTAATATGTATTAACAATGTCTATAGACGGAAATGATTAGTACCCATTCTATTAAAAGCTGGGCGAACTGAATTTCCTACAACTACTGTTGAGTTTCTAAAAATGTGAATCGAAAAGTTAGCTTTTACGTTGTTGAAAGTCAGCATATTTAGCTTTATTAGAATTATGAAAATCTTTTCATTACTTAAAAATGTTGCGTGTGTACGTAACAGAAAAATATCGAAGAGCTTGTTGTCACGGAAGTGAGGGAACGCAAACTGAAGCAGTTTTATTTTTAGCAAGGCCACTACAAAAAATTCTTTACTAATGCAAAGAATGAAATTATGACTAAACTTGGAAAGGTAGAGAGATTAACAATAAATAAGAATGTGGCCAATAAGTCAGCATATAAATACGACTATTTAATTAATATAAAGACGACGTTTCGTCTCCCTTTTGAGGCTTCCTAAGGCATACTACAAACGTAATATTATAAGAAATTAAATATGGGTTCTATGTTACATTTTTTTTTACAATATATAAGAACATGGTTCAAAATGAAATGACGTGGTAACGAGTGATTTCGACAGTTAAATTTTTACAATGGAAAAGAATATTAAAAAGTTCAATATATTTATTTTTTATATTGATTGCATGAGAGTTGCATCTGATATACATTTCACTCATAATTTTCGAGAAGTAGTTATTTTCTTCATCTAAAATTTCCAATCGAAATTATGATTTTTTAGATGTATATGTTTGGACTGTGAATTTTTTAATATCTAATTTGATGTTGCTTTTATTTCTTTAATGCGAGTTTTTAAAAGCTCCCTTAGCTTGTCCGACATATATTGCATTACATTCTAAAGAATTAATTTTGTAGATAACATTGTCTTTACAGAAATTTATTCTGTCTTTAATATTTTGAACGAAATTTAAATTATATAGTTATTAAGGTCCGTAAGTTTAATGTAAGTTTAAATAATGCCAAAAATAGACAAAAATTAGTGAAACAAAATAAAATTGAAAAGCAACTACATGTTTCGGTCCTGATATGGACTCTTCAGGTTCAACTGAATTACAAAGCATGAAATTATAACATTCCAATGATGGAAATTTAAATTTTTTATTGATTTAAAAACCACATTATGAAACAAGACAATTAGTTTACGTTGTATGTTGGCTACATAAAGTACAATTATGAAAATGAAAAGGGAGACAAAATGTCGTTCTTATGTTAATTAAATAATAATAAATTTATATGCGGATTTATTGTCCGCTTGTTATTTATTGCAAATTTAAAGTTAGAAAACTATGTTTGTACGGGTATGAGGAAATTATCACATTTATACTTAGTTTATATCTCGATTCACGTTGATATTTTCAAACGAATTTTAAATATTTTTGGTCCATAAGTTTTGTATAAACACAGCGTTTCTACGACATTCATCTCCGCCATCATCAGGTGTACGGCACGTAGTGTTGAGACTTTTCTATTTATATAGGCCCACGGTATGGTATTGCAAGACAAGGACAGTGCCTATGGGAGTTTTCTCTCGCATGATTTCTTTTCAGATTGACTGCGGGGCTCACCTGACTCCGTCGGACTCACCTGACTCCGTCGGAAATACCTTCTACTCTTTCCCCCTCTTTTATTGTTTCAAAGATCTCGCATGCCGATAAACCTTCACCTATTTTAATAGGTGCATGTACTGGGGTCTATGACCTTTGGCATACGGTAAGAGTTGTTCGCTGATGCCATTGGATCAGTGGGCAAAATGCCTCCTAAAACTGGTGCAGACACGGAGAAGGGGATGTTGCGACCCCATAGCAAACTCGTCTCCCGTCAATCGGAAGGGCTTGAAAATGGAACACAAAGCCCAACCTACCTGATGCCGGTTTTCTAGGGGTTTGCCTCAATCTATTTAAGGGAAATCAATCCTTGGCTACTTTGCTTTACCTTCCACATCCCCCTCCTTTCAATTCTCTTACTATGCTATTAAAGGAGAGTTGCCTGTATCAGGATCGCCCTCGTGTAGTCTGTTAACAAATGAAAAAAAATGGCATTGCAGATGCCGTTCAATGAGATTACCTCAGTGCGGTATTCAGATAAGAGTAATCGAAATTACGAGACATGAGAATCTGATAAACAAAGATTCCGACAGCAAGACTTAAAGCGGTCGTGACCAATCGGAAGACAACACAGTCGAAATGAGCCGTACTACAATAATTAACTAAAAATATCTTACGAAATCAATAAACCGAGAAAGCATACGTTATTTGATATTATCTAATATTCCCCGATATACCTCCCTCCTCAGTTTTTTTGCTCGATTTACATTTTGCGTATTCGTCGTTTGCTTTTAAGGTCCGTTGGATATCATTAGCAGTACATATTAGTAAATGATGCAAGATTCGATTTGAGTGCCACTAATATCAATGTTTCTTTTTTTAACCTTACACATTACGACAGCTTTTACAGATGTATGTTAAACGTACAGTTACAGGCGAAAGTTTTCTATCGTAATGGCATCGTCAATTTAGTCCTAACCAATACTTGCGGCATTAATTTTTATCGGTAGTAATTACGGAGTATAGGGCATATGCCGGGAGCTCGGCTGGAAACCAAACACTCGCGGTGCTCGTAAACTCTGCGATAGCTGTGAATCAGGCACTACCAACATAAAATACTGCAATGTTTTATTAGCTGTGAATCAGGCACTACCAACATAAAATACTGCAATGTTTTATTAAATCAGACAGTAGTTCGTATTTTTTCATCAATGCTTGTTCATGTGTTTTTACGTTAGCACTGCCCGATTCGCAGCTATCGACATGTGCACACACACACCAACGGGTTGGTTTCCAGCTGATCTCCTTGTGTACTTATACATTATGAGAAGTCTACATGACGGAACATCAGTTGGCTTTTTTGTAGTATTCTGTGCAGGCACCAAATAAAAGTACGAGAATTAAATACGACAGGGAAAGCTGTAGTACTAAGAAAAATTAGTTCAATTTCCATCCAGAGACTTGCTTAATATGAATGAATTTTTATAACAATAAGAATATACGTTTGAATGCATATTTTGTTATCTATTATTAAGAGAAATTGAAAACGTGTCGACATATTGCAACAAAGAAAAAACCACTTGTGGAGAGGGCAGATGGGAAGTCAATAGCACAAACTTCAAAGGAATTTTAAAAATGTGAAGATATGCGAAAGTTTTCAACTACACCGAACATTGAAATAGAGAATACTGCGAAATACATTATATTGATTCCGCGATTCTGCTACGATAATATTTTATTCATTGCATCCCGGAATAAAAATTACAGGAACACATGATAAAAACAATACGAAAGGTTTCAAAGCCAAATTGTTTCCCAATTATATTTTCGAAATAAACTTCGCAAATATCGAAGGGTGAAAACAAAGGTATACGGCATAACCATTTAATCAAAGATAGGAGAAAATCTTCAATTGAAACTCTGATAAAGAGCGTAAAGCTAAATTTCGAAGACAAGAATGGAAAAATGTCGGTCGGTCCCAGGATTCGAACCCAGGATTTTCCGCTTTCCGGCCGGAGTCGATTTCCCGATGGCCCATTCGACATCCCTCTACTCCAGTACTCATAACCTAATCATATTCTTCAATCCAGTTCGAGCAAATGCACTTTTACAAGACCATCTTAATTTACTTCAGGAATGGGCAGATAAATGGAAAGTCATCTTAACGAGACAAAATCGTTACAGTTTACGTTCACTGTAAGGAAACAACGATGCCCACCAGCAACTATAAACAACAAACATCTCCCGGTATCAACGTATGTAAAATATCTCGGAAACCATCTAGATTCAAAATTATCCTGGAAATTTCATATACAAAAGAAAAGAAATGGACTTGCGTCTTCGAGAACTATACTGGCTACTCGGCAGGAGATCAAAACTCTCGTTAGAGAATAAAATAACTATATACAAAGCCATTATAAGCATATATGGACATTCGGAATGGAGCTGTGGGTATGTGCTATAAGTCCAACACTGCCAAAACACAGAGGGCGCAATCAAAAGTCCTCAGATCCATGGTTGATGCTCCATGGTATGTGAGCAATCAAACTCTACACCAGGATCTAGGCATACCTTTCATCCACGATGTTATACAAAAGAGAGCCAATAAACACCACACGAAACTGAAAAACCATACCAACCACTGCTGCAATACAGAAACCAAAGATGAAAAATTGCTGGCAAATTGACCTCAAAGTTGGGTAACATGAGTCTGATCACCCAATTGAAGGCATCAAAAAATAAAACCTATTATTATGATTGCTATTTAAATAAATAAATTTGATAAAATATTGTTCAAACCCTAATTTCCAGGAATTGAAGGAGAATAGACATTGTGTAAATTGAGCAAAGGTGCATGTAATTTAAGTTTATGGAGGTCCTGTGTTCGAGTCCTTGGGTTCGATCGACATTTATCTATTCTTGTCTTAAAATTTTTGTAATAATATAATTTAACTCTTTTACTTTTAATTGCAAAGACTGACGGAATAATGAAAGTAAGAATTATTCAAAACCTTAAGCTGTGTGTGTATTTTTAATTTTGTATATTTATAATTCCAAAGTCTGACGAAATAAGAATTTTAAATAATTAAAGATATTTACAAAATAAATATTTTTAAATAGAAGAGTCCGTGAATTTCGTTATAATTTCATTTTTGTAACTCATATTTAAATATGAACCGCAATATCCTAATATATGATGATTTAGTGTTGTAAAAAGGGACCATATTGAAGAGGCTTAGTGACAAGTAAATATTTTTGTAACATACTTTCAGAATATTAGTGTAAGTAGAATAGTTATTTTAAATCATTTTTTGAGTTTAGAGGTTACGTTTTATAATACGAAAGTTTGCATACTGGTAATGATTGAATACAATTGAATAATTTGTACTAAACGAGTAGCATGCTTGCTCACAACTGTTTGGAGTTAATTTTATAATAATAATTCATTTAAAAGTGATCTTAATTAAGTAATTAAGATTCAAAGTATGTCAACAGGATTTTAAATTATGTGTGTCGCCCGGCTTTTAAAATATATTTTGTGGCTGGATTAACAAAATCAATTCAGTTATCTACGATTCAGAATTGATTCTCATTTGAATTTAAAGAAGATAATATACGTTTCCCAGTTCTTTACCCAAATTAGGATAACAGAATCCAATACAAATATAAATGTCTTTGTAGGGATAATATTCTAATATTTATAAGAAAATGTTATTGTTCAGACGTCACTTTGTTAAAATACTTACAGGATTCTAATATATAACTCATAATAATTTAAAACTTTGTTTCATAATTTAGGTAGAAGAAACACTTTGTTCGTTATTCACCCACTGAAGATATTGGGACACCATTTTTGTACATGAAATATTGTTCACTTCCTTAAAGTTCCGGAACTATTTTATAATATCTGAAATATTTTTCAGTTAGTTACATCATCAGAAGTTTTTGGATTCTCCTATCGTACTGAGCTTATTTAATGTTACAGGAGAGCTCTTGACTGGGTTAAGGTATCGTCACTTTTCATCGCTGTCAATTTTAAGCCATCGCCTTATACGCATAAGCCGGTGTGTGCCCATCAACGGGGTCAATGCGACACACTCGTTGCCTGTTAAATCGCGCGTAGACCTAGATATTAGTACTGAATTTGTTTTCTCAGTGGCTAATATAAATATAGCAGCATACCCGGGCCATATTGTAATATAATATTCATCACACACATTATCCGATTTCTGGTAGAAACACAGAATAAATATTATAGCAGCGCACAGGCTTATGATACGCGGGCATGAGGTAATAACAGACACGTTTGCTCGTGATATCGACGTAATATTACTTTTGTTTTATAAAATTCAATCTCATATTAAAGAAAGGTTTATTTAATTAAGTTATCATTCACTGCAAGCGATGCCCCCGCAATGGATATGACCTTTCGTGTGACCCGCAGCAGCATCCCTGCCCACGCCCTTCCAAGGGACAACGCCTCCACATTACCGTGGCAAGGCTGACATGGGGAATTGGATTCAGGGTGCAGGGTGCCGGGTGCCAGTGCGTGACCAGAATACCTCCAAACTAAGTGTATATTTCAACTGAGTGAAAATTCAATATCCACGAAGGACGACACAGACGAAATAGAGGAAAAATCAGTGATAAGAAAAATGCATGACGAAACGTAGCATAGTTTGTAGAGAAAATTAGTTCGATATGTGCACATCTGATTGTGCACTTCGAAGGTTTGATATTATCACTGAAACTAATACTACACTTTTATAACTTATAACCAAAGAACGACTTGAATACTATTCTTTCTATCGTTGCCTGTCTATCTCTGTTAGGCAAGTGGGAGCTTGGTAGATATACTTATTACCTATGAGAAGTTAACGTTTTGAATGGGAAAAACTATAAAACGGATTAACAGATTCCAATGAATTTTATATATGTGGGGGAAATCGGGGCGGAAAAGGATAGCGGGGTAGAATGTGATACCCTATTTTTTGATTGTATAGTCCTGAAATTTAGTATAGTAAATACGGATAGAACATTGTCACTGGTAAAGGAAAATTTTCACCTTGTGAATGAACTATTATATCGCACGTCGGTGAATTTATAATTTCTGTAGCATTTCGACAGAAGGTAAGCTCGCTTTTAACTCTTTAATGGTATATATTCGAAAGTAGATGTATTTAGCTCCATATAAGTTATGTATAAGGTTTAAATCTGTTGTATAAAGGTTCGGTGAAAAACCTTAAGCTAAAACTTGCGTGTTGGGTGGAATGGGATACTACTGTATAAGGCAAAATTTAATGTGTTCCTCGAGAAAGAAAGCAAAAAACAGACAGAGTTACAGGATGCTGTGCCCGAAAAGAAATAAAAGGATCGGGAGAAAGGGAAAAATGCTAGCGAAGACTGCGCAGTTGCAATAAAATTTCTTTTCCAAATGAAAAATTGATAAAGGGATCAACCGTACGCAAAATAAAAATAAGAAAGAAAACATAAAAGGTGAAGAGATTTTTATGAATTCAAATTTAATTTCATTATATAAATTGTAAATCCAAATTATCCTATCCCGTTGTGCCCCGGGGGTGAGGCAGAACGGGAAATTTGTAAGTTTCTTTTCAAATAATTCACCAAAAATCTATATTTGTTGTTTTAAGTAATATTGATATTAGATTGAGTAAACGATAAAATGAACTAATGTTTTATACCTTTATGAAGCCATTTTTAGGTTCCAAAATTTTATAAAAATTGTTAAACAATAAGCGTTGCGTTCCGTTCCGCCCCGATTTCGCTTATTTCTGCTTTCTCAAAATACATCAGAAGCTCCCTACTTTTGATAGAGTAGGTAGAATGTCTAAATACATTTCGTTTGACCATCGATAACTTGCAGAGGAATGTTGTTAACAGCTTGATTTTCAAGTAAATGAATTTTATGAGACATAACTATATTCACATGGGAGAATTTTAATTTCTTTTTCACATTCGTTACTACAAAGAGTAATACATTTTCGATATTTAAGCCCGGGTGTTACGACTGGTCATACCATAATACCCTATTATAGTTTTCAACATTCTTTTATTAAATCTCTATATTCGCGAATAATATGGAAGCAAAAATTCGTTAGGATATTTCCGAGTATATTATTGTCTGCACGGGTTTATAGGAGTAAAGGTAACGATTACTTTTCACTTTAAAGAAAACAAAATAATTGACAACCATTATCCACTACTGTGAGGTACAAGAGTATTCCAGTAGTAATTATAAACATGCACGTCGAAATTGTGTGCCGCGCGCATCACGAGTAGGTACTGAGCACAATAGTCTATAGATTCTATTGAAATTGTTGACGTAACACACAGACGGAGAATCAATCAGCTCCAGGAAAGGGAAACAAGTTCACATTCCGTTTATTATCGGCGACGACCACATCCAGCTAATATTTACGGCATTTTGCAGTTCAGAACAATATTAATCTAAATAGAAAATAATAAAGTACGAGACTAAGGTATAAAGACAAATATATATTATCCACCTGAATAATTTGTTGAAAGAATCAAATTAATACAAAAGTGATACGCAAGCGGAAATATTAACTTCATAATCATCAAGTTTGAAAGAATTTTCGGAGAAAATTACTAAATTCTTTAATGCATTCCTCTGAAACGTACACGTGTGTATAGAAACGCTGTGATGATAAATAAACATTTGATTATTCAAAAATTTATATATTAAAAATGTTTGCTAACGATGGTTAAATATATCTTATTTCTCAAATTTATTGCTTGTCTATTAAAATTCCACTGGTTTCACTTAATTTCTTTCGAACAATTGATATAAATCATCCAGCGTTTATTTCGTCAACAGAAGTGGAACACATGCCTTGTTTTATTTGTTTGTGATGTGCCGCACAGCGCGAACGCAATTGGAATATTTGGAAAGTTCGTCAAGATGAAAGTTTGAGCAGCAGCTTGAAATCACGGTGTTTTTACTTCAGCTGCCTCGATATTATTGTTTGCTGCTCTAGTTCCAAGTGATCTCTTTCAAGGAGTGGATCAATTTACCGACAATATACTTGTCGGAGATTGGGCTTTGTCTCGACGTCGTTGTTTACATTGGAAGCTTTCTTTCCGATTTCAAGAGTCTCGTGAGGAGCTCAGAGTATACGGGAAGATAAGAATCCCCAATACAACAGTTACAGAATAGCGGATAAAGCACAATATACGCAGACAGATTTTTTTCAAAATAATAATTCTTCAATTATTACGAAGATCGATCTCATATTTAAATAAAATAGTAGCTAGTTTATGTAAATTATATCACGTTAAGAATTTTCAAAGTTCAGTCTGTTTTTATAAAATAACAAAGGCGAAATAAAGAAATGTTAGGCACAGTAAGTTTAATAAGAAATATCCACTTTAAAGGCTACGTGTTCAGTGAAATCCGTGCAAACTTGAAAACGGTACACAGCGTTTGAATCAGTGAAATGTAAAAATAATTGATAAAAAATGAGAAGTTATTAATTTATTTTTCTGATAAAATTTCTACAGGTACGTTTATTTTTGTATTAATTAGATTATATGAAGTGACAAAATTTTCAAAAGGTAAGATCAAAAATAATTTTAAAGAAAATTTGAAACGCTTCCTTTTGTTTCTATACTAGTTATAGGCAAAATGAGAAAACGCATGCCTTCTGATGTTTATTAAATGGTTACACAACAACATACATATTAAGTTGTATTAATAATTCCAACGTAAACCCTTTCATTTAATTGTAATTTATTATTGTTTGTATTCAGATAATTAGTCGATTTTGGCAAAGAATCTTCTTGTATAAAAAGAAAATGCACTTCATTATACCCGGTAGCAATACTCAATATGAATAAAACATATAATTTAATGTAACTTTATTTTAGAGGTTTAAATATTTTCATTAGAATAGAGCATATATATATATATATATATATATATATATATATATATATATATATATAAGGGATTTAATGGTTCGAAAAGTTTTTCCTTCAAGGTTTTTTTCCATCTTTTCCAATATAATATAAATTGCAATCTTCCGTTGGATCAAATTTGAACTCTAACCATTACCTGATGACGAATCTCAG
Source organism: Eucriotettix oculatus (assembly GCA_034510155.1). Classification (NCBI taxonomy): domain Eukaryota; kingdom Metazoa; phylum Arthropoda; class Insecta; order Orthoptera; family Tetrigidae; genus Eucriotettix; species Eucriotettix oculatus. The sequence goes on along the minus strand of CM067376.1, from coordinate 198,481,361 downwards.
AGAATAGTGTCGACTTCAACAGAGATGCAGTATCGATTTTAGGTTTAAGGGTGCACCATCTGTTGCAATGAATATTCCGATGGGTGCAAATAATTTCCGCAAAATAATGACGTTAAACCTGTAAGATAATTGACTCTAACAAGGTTCAGTCGCCAGACGTGGTCAGAGCAATAAAAATAGACTTATTCTCTTGGACGTTTAAATTTGCGTCTGGCATTTCTGTCATGTGTCATATCGCTCATTGCAGCTCGAAGCGGGGAAGCAGTAAGCAGTGGAGAGCTGGGGCTGGGTACTAACTAAGCTTCAGTTCAGGCTTATGGAGCTTCAGACTGAACAATCTACATGAACTTCAGTGATACATAGTTTATGTTACGTTTTATTACGATAAATAAATTTAAACCGAATTAGGATATTTGTTAAGTGTATCTTAAAATAAATTGAAGTAAAATATATTTTCATAAGTGCACACTCACCACCAGACATTGAAGCTGGAAAATACATTTTGAAGAGTATTTTTGCATTTTATGGCCTAATTTGATTCACTAAGGTTCCTCAGAAAATAAAAGTGTCGAAAGAAAAGTTAAAACAATGAATAAGAAAACATAGGCTATTAAGACATTTAATGGTTCCTGATTGGGATGTGTGTTTCATTTCTATATTTAAAATTAGGGGTTTCAGTTTCCGTTCATGCTTTAATGGAGAATATTATGTGCCACTATAAAGTTTTGATTTCACCGATGACATAAAATGGGAAACAACTTTATATATATATATATATATATATATATAATAAGGAAAGGAGTTTGACATGTAATAAAATAATATCTAAAAGGAATCTCTGAAAACGTTATAAACTGAAAGAGTAGAGGAAAATACATATTGAAATAATCAACTATTTCAGTATACATTAAGGTCTTTTTTCAGTATTTTCAGAGTACTTGAATTCTGTATGAAAGATTGAAACACTAAAACAGCAAGTCTTGATTCTTCAGATATTTACTCAATAAAGGGTGATAATGACTTTTTTGTACTATAGTAATACTTAACATTCTGTTGTGCATAAAAAGAGATGAGGGTTCCACAAGGCCTTATCGAAGGGTAATAACTCGTTTTGAAAAATGGACTGCTTACAAAAAACTATATTCCACTTTCGGTCGTTATGCTTTCTGCCGGCAGTGAATAAGCTCTAGGCTTTAGAAGAAGTAGCACCCATAAAGAAATACCTGTGGGAGATTTCTCTACCAGGTATTTCTCCCTAGATTGATTTCGAGGCTCACCGTTGAGGAAGCCTCGTAGTCCCTCTCTTCTTTTCAAAATGTTCTCACATTCCGAAGCACCTTAATTTATTTTAGGAGGTTATGTGCTGGGATCGAAGACCTTAGGCATACGGTATGTGTTGGGGATACAAAGTTAACTTAATTTTAATCACATGGCTGCACACAACCGCACACTCAAAGTTCACCCGACGACTGACTGTTTATAACTTTTCACACTGGATGGTGCTGTCCACTCTACAATTCCCCCCTCTGGGCAGACCATCCGAGCTTCAACATCTTAATAGCTGCTCGAAGTTTGCTCATGTTGTAAGTTTCATCCTTCGTTTTTAAGAAATATACGAAAACTCTTCGACTGTATCCGTCGACTATTGTGAAAATGTATTTCGCACCTCCCATTGATGCTACTGGCATGGGCCCGCAAAGGTCCATGTGTATCAAGTCTAACACGTACTTTGCACTCTCGTTCGTCACTGTCTTATGTGGCGCTTTTGTTGCCTTGCTGATAATGCAATCCATGCATTTATTTAATTTTACATCCTTGTACTCGATTTCGTTGACCATTTTGTCTTTCTTCATCTTGTTTAAGTACTTCTCTCCCATGTGACCCATCCGTCTGTGCCACGTCTGCTTCTCTACCGCCGTCATGTTGGAATCATCGTTATGTAAAACATCCCTGTCAATGTATTTGTTCGGCATAGTTCTGATGACGTACATCTTCTCCACGTCTTCTGATGTCGCTACTACTACGTCTTTCTTGTTCACTATTGATGCACCGTTTTGGTCGAATATGACCGAGTGCCCATTTTTCACAAGGCTTCGCACTGATAACAAGTTCATTCTTAATCTCGGTACGTATAGTACATCTCTAATTGTAGTGTTGTACACTTTTTGTTCCACTCGGGTTATGACTTCTACATCACCTATGGCTGTTGCGTCGATTTCTCTCGCCTCTTCTGCCAATACCATTGTTCCCTTGTAAGGCCTTGTCTTCGTCATATTTTGTCAAGGCTTGTCTGATGTCGTCCATTGTTGCCGACCTCTGTATTCGGAGCGTCGCAGCTATTGTTTCAAATTTTTCATTTATACCTCGCACTACGTGGAATACCAGTTCTCGTTCGCTAATTGATTGTCCATAAGTAGCACATTTTGCTTCCATTGTTCGGGCTCTTGTAATGTAATTTTCAACTGTCTCTTTCTCTCCCATCTTAATTTGTCTCAGTTCCATCATAGTGTCTATTAATTTGTCATGCGCGTTACCTTCGAAATTTTGTTTCAGCTTCATCCATAATTTTCTAGCTCTAGTCCATCCAATAAACGGTCCAGCTTGTTCGGGCGATAATGTCACAATTTCCGAAAACGCTTCATCATTTTTGTATTCCCATTCTTCTTTTTCTGCTTGGTCTTCGTTTCTCCATACTGGCTCAGGTTTCTCGATAATTGTTTTGTAAAGTTTATTTGTTCTCAAAATGGCACCCATTTTTAATGACCATGTTAGGTAATTGTAGCCGCGCAAAATCTCGACTATTTGTGTTGACAGCTCCATTTTATTGTCACTCGCGTTTTTGTAAAATTTCACTTCTCTTGTTTGTAATTGTCCGTATTGTCAAACCAGTCTCTGCTACCAATTGTTGGGTATACGAAGTTAACTTAATTTTAATCACATGGCTGCACACAACCGCACACTCAAAGTTCACCCGAAGACTGACTGTTTATAACTTTTCACACTGGATGGTGCTGTCCACTCTATAGTATGATTGTCCGCTGATCTCATTGGATCAGTTGGCCAGCTGCCTCCTAAAAGAAGAAGGAAATGCTGCGACCCCACAGCAAACTCCTCTCCCGCCATTCGGAAGTGTGTGAGAATGGTTCTCATAAGCCAGACGTACCTGAAGCTGGTGTTCTTGGGCTTTCCCTGCATCTCATTTAGTGAAACATCGGGTAGATCCTTATACTGTATCCCGGGGCCCTAGTTAACACATGGCTACCTCGTACTACCTTCCACATCCCCCGTTTTCAATTCCCATACTATGCCATTAAAGGGGTGTTGCCTGTATCAGGATCACCCTTATGTAGCCTGTTACCCAAAAAATAAAGACTTCAGTCATGTTACGTGAAGACTAGGGATTTACAAATGGGGTGTTCTTTTCCGTAATTGCCAGTAACTACATTCATTATTTTTGACATGTAATAGTAATCTATTTATAAAAAAATTCAGGTGTACTTATTTTAAGAGTACATAGTTAATAGGCAATGTTTGCTCTTTTTATAAAGACAGGCTACGTGAGAGTTGTCCGCTTTTATTGCTCTCTCATATTCTAGCATAGGACGGGATAAAAATTGAGCGTTTTATAAGGTAGAGCAAGGTAACTTAGTGTTGACTTGGGCCGCCGCACCTGTAGTTTAAGGATCCTACCTGGTGATTCACATAAAAGTGATGCGGGGTAGACTCTAGAGATACCACCTCCGGAAGACAACGTTTGTTGCTGGGAAAGCAACAGACCCCATGCCATGCCTCGACCAGATTAGGGTAATAACTGATAGGCTAGCCTAATCAGATCAGCAAGCATTTCTTGCCGCAATACTCACATCTGTGACCCCAATGCATACACGCTTCAAAACTGACCGAAATCGTCTCGGCTTGTGAAAGGCGATTTAAAATATCTGGACTGGGGCCAAGGGGATACCAGTAGGAAGAAGTTAGACCTTAAGGAATGTCCCTCTTTCAGGCTGAAAAGACTATGCGGGGGTATTTACATTATTTAACGTTAACCAGACCAAGGAGATTGTACAAATATTTTTTCTTTATTAATATAATTGACTGTTTCTGTGTAGTTTTCTTTACCGCGAGTATTTATGATGAATTTTAGATGTTATAAAGTAGGGGGCGTTAAAACGTAAATTTAAATGTGACGCTCTCGCAGATGGTTTAATCACGTGGTGACAAAGATTACTGTAGTGGGTTAATATAAATGAATTCTCGGGAAACTCAATCATGCAGCTAGTGTTATAGTGTTGAGTATGTAACTCAAATCAATATTTATGAGACTGGAACCAGACTGGAATAAAGTTAAAGAAATAAAGTAGAGATGTTTCTATGTTCTCGGGATATCTATGAATAACACAATACTAGGGTTCATTAAACGTTGTAATGAAAACGGTTAAACTATGATCAAGCAAGTGTTAAAGGTGATTGTTAGGGCACTGTTTTTTGCATACAGACTTTACTAGAGTCATAGAAACTTCAGTCTCTTTGGTTTTAAATAAATTCTTGCGGTTGTCAATTTATAAACACAAAATTTCATTGAAAGCAAAAAGCTGTAATCTGATAATCATTGGAAATAAAAACATAACAAACGAAACATAAAAGATTAGGATTCAAATTTCAATGTTTTTCCTATTTGGAACATACATACGTATTTTAAATATTCTATTGTTTCACTCACAACTTCCATGAATTTAAAACTTATTTTTAGGCTTAAAAATGTAGGTTTTATCAAAATCAAAAATTATATTTCACATGCGTATTTTTAATTGTATTTCAGGCTATACTTCAAACAGTTTAATTGATTCAAATTATTTACTTTAAATAGTTATTTCTTTTGAATGTTTAATAGACGCCGCAGCAAGAAGGAAAACCGACATCGAAAACAGGCGCCTTATGGACATCGATTTCAAGAGTTTTCCAAATGTGAGTATTGTAGATCTTTTTCAAAATTTAATACGTTCTGACTATACCAGACATGGTTTACACATGAATTTCGCTGGTAAGCGCGCGTTTGCAAAGAATGTCTGTAATCAAATGTCTTGCGTTTAGCTCTTTAGCCTTTCAACGCTTCTGCAGTAATTCTCCTGTACGGAAAGTTCCGGTCAGCGTATCAAATGTAGCCAATAATTTGTTAAAGCCAGTTAAATTAACTATTTGTCACCAAAATATTCAAAGTCTCAGAAATAAAAATCTAGAGCTAGAGCTATGTTGTCCCTTTAGGAAGTAAAGTAGATGTTCTCGCGTTAACCGAACACTGGCATATTAGATTACTTCATTTCCTGAATAAATATAAGATTTTATCAACAGAGCAGCATGGCTTCCTTAAAGGAAAGTCCACAGATAGCGCAATGTACGACTTCATTCAAAATATGCAGAATTCATTGGATGAAGGACTGAAAGTAGCTGGCATTTTTTCTGACCTCTCTAAGGCTTTCGACACCGTAGATCACCAAATATTAATAAAAAAGATGGAATATTATGGAATTCGGGGAAATACGTCACTTTTACTAAGATCGTATCTTAAAAGCCGCAAACAACAAGTAGTAATTGAAACCAAAGGCGGCCAACTTCACTTATCCGATTGGGAATTTAGTACATGTGGAGTTCCTCAAGGATCAATTCTTGGGCCTTTACTTTTTATTCTGTACATAAACGATCTTCCAGGATACGTAAATAGTACCTACAAAAGCTTCGTGAAGCAGAGTAAAAGTATTCTTTTAAATGGCGCGTTTTACTCGGTACAGGATTTTCTTAATCGTCCTTCAAGTATTTAAATCAAGGTTCCTGCAAAAAGCGTTGAAGAAGCTGCTGCCAACTCGTAAAATAGCACACACCACATATCTTTAAAATTCCTATTCAGTTTTTTCTGCTCTTTTGTTTGTTTGTTTCATGTATTGCCTGGAGCTACGACAGAGGGAAGGACAGTATCCTGGTCGCAGAGCTCCATGTAGCTAAAACTCCATTGCGTGTTCCTCAGTATGTGCTTGTTTGTGTTTCCCAGTGTGTGTGTGACATCCTGTGTCCGTGTTGTGTTTATTTGACTTTTGTCTATATACATTTCCTTTTATTAATTTATTTGGAGATTATTTGTCTTTAATTATGTACTTTATTTTGTTAATTTTTAATGTATGACGTATCATATTTCCTCAATCGAGGATTAATGGAAACAACAATAAATCTAAATCTAGACGTACCGGTTAATCAAATGGTTATATACACGTGCAGATCTGAATAATGGTACAATAAACCAATGTAAAAATAACTATCGTATAGCTTAATAGATTTCATATTTCGGTCTGATATTGGATGAGGAAGAAAATTAAACCACAAAGGGCCCTTAATTTAAACCAAGCACGCTAAAAATATTTTAAGAGAGACGTTTTGTGAGTGCTGAGAAATAATTGGCAGTGTTAAAACACGTTCGTTAATTTTGTATAATCTTTTACAATAAAAGTAGAATAATTTACTTTGTGGAAACAGTTGACTATTACAAACTTTAGGTATCATATAACAAAGAGTAAAAAAATTACCGGGCGCCAGAAAGTATTCAGAAAGGTGAATCTCGGCAACTGAAGATGCTTACAGTTCTTCATACTTTTCATTACACACGCTCAAAGACATCAAATATATCCTTACGGAGTCATTATACAGTCCCTTTGTTAACTTTCGTGTGAATTATAAAATATAATGAGCAATTAAGTCGCAGGAAAACTTAGATAGAATTTGATATTTTCTGTCAGCTTAGAGTTTTACTACATTCTTACCAGATAATTAATAATTGGAACATGGAATAATAAATATGAAAGTCCAACAATTTCACTATTAAGTGAATTAAGTGCGAGAAAACTAGTGATAATAAAACATAAAAGCAGGTTTAACAGTCTAACATTTAAATTCATGGCATGGAAATGTAGTGGAAAATTCTAACAAACTTCTTACCCCAAAGTAATATATAACTAAATCTCTAGATGAATAAACTTAAACAAGACAGCAAAGCGTGAAGTATGTTGAACCCAAATAATCATCTTAATTGTGTTATTTTCTAAAACAATAAAATTAATTAGAACAATTTTAACGGTAATTTATTAACTATTTTACTTACAGGAATTATTAACATGAAACTATTTGAAAAAGTAATATAAGTTAATTTGCAAATTAAACAAAGATTTATTATCTGTTCTCTATGCAAAGGATAAATATTTTTGCTTTAAATATAAATGACTAGTTAACGTAAAGCTTTATATGTAATAATTATCTGAATTCATAAAATGTCAGGACAGTACACAGGAATATTTGACTAATATAGTATTCTTTTACTAGATTATCATCGCCAACCATTTTCATGTATACGTCTACGATATATTATTTGTCTAAACAAGATGCTTGTTTTATTACGGATAAAACTGAATTAACATTTCAGCCGAGCTAACAGTGACCCTAAAACTACTTATTATCCGGGAGTGGAGTGCAATATCTGTTGCCGGATGTCCGGAGATATCTGGACCATTCTCCCCTCTCGCTTCAGTACTAAAATCTTTAATTGCCAATATAAAGCTGTTTATCGAGGTAATTTATGTATTTAAATTGCTATGCGATACATAACATCAGCTGGTAATGCCAAGCATAAGTACTGTATAAAGTTATATAGAGTCTGCAGTAATTGCCAAAATAAATATTTTGTTTCTGTGCATTAATCTTCAAAGATTTACTTTTAGCCGGACCGGTCTCATAATAAAATTATGCTAAATACGTTTAAATAATTATAAGTTACGTTGTGGGGTATTTTAATATTATGTTAATAATTTTTAATGAATTAAAATCAGATTTTTACAGTTTACAAAGCCACAAGTAGTTTGGGATTTCTTTAAAATCAAAATCTACATTTTAGTTTACATACTACTGGAATCAAAAATTTCCACGAAATTTGGCTACAGTAGAAAAATAGGATTCACTGATGTGTTGAATAAGAAATTAAAAAGCATTCATTTGTAATCAAGAAAATGAAATTAAAACAAGATATGTTGTGGTCAAACAGAAAAGTATTTAGTGATAAACCTGGGCTTTTCCGGAATTAAATGTAGTTTAGAAACACATCACACTTGCCCTTTAGAGATCGTGAGACACCAATCCCATTTTCTCTAAGGGGAGCCGTGAATGAACAAGTGAAACAACTGTTGAAAGATGATGATATAGAAAGATCCAGCAGCAACTATAACAATGCTTTGGTGTTGGTACATAAGAAAAATGGTTCCATACGTATCTGTCTAGATGCTAGGCGATTGAATAAAATACTGGTACCCATGTATGATGTTCTACCTAGAATTGGAGAAGTTATCAAAAAATTTCTCAACAAGCAGTGGTTTTCTTGTACTGATATAATCAGTGACTACTATAATATTGAACTAAGTGAGGATTCAGTAAATTATACTGCTTTTCCTGTTAATGGAATCCAATACAGATATAAAGTTTTACCCTTCGGCTTAAGCGTGATTTGTCAAATATTTATTAAATGCCTCGATGCCTGCTTGAGTGAAGAGATTAAAAGTCATACTGTTATTTATATGGATGATAGTATAGTAGTACTAGTATTTCTGGACATATCGAACATCTAAATAACCTCTTCAAGCAGTTAAATTGAGATAAATCCGCCTTAGCTCAAAAAGAATTAATTTTCTTGGGTCATTTAATCTCATCTCAAGGATCGAGACCATTAGAAGATAGATTACAGATCATATCTGAATTAAAACCACCAAAACTCGTACGAGAGCTTCAAAGATTCATAAGATTCGTATCGTTTTATCGGCATTTTGTGATTAATTTTTCAGAATTGCTTATCCCTCTGAAAACGTTATTAAAGGAAGAGTTACGTTAGAAATGGACATATGTTCATCGACAGGCGTTTGAAAGAGTGAAGGAATCATTCAAGAGATGTGTAGCTGTAGGTCATCAGGAGATGGATAAAGCTAATATATACTCGGACGCGACGCCAGTAAATACTGTGTTAGTGGAATTTTATCCCAGGAGGACCAATCCGGAAGAGAACGAATTATTGCTGTCACTAGCAGAATCTTGAATGGCGCGGAATCTAGATACGGAATCACTGAACAAGAATTACTCGCTTTAGTCCAGTGCACCCAGAAATGGCGAGATTATTTACTTGGTAATCGAGTAATCGTAAAAACAGATCTCCAGGCGCTGTCCTTTTTGAAAAATGTTATGAAGCTAAATTCTAGATTAACTAGATGGGCCATTGAATTACGAGAGTTTGATTTATAAATTAAATACGTAAAAGGTAAAGAAAATATAGCTGCTGATTTTTTGTCTCCGTCCTTACGATGACTACAACGGCCAATAAATCAGATGGTTTCCTGTCAGTTATTCAGACTTAATTAGGACTTAATCCGTTGCAACATATTGAAGAGAAACAGAAACTAGACCGTCTGTGGGGTCCGATAAAGGCCCAGCTAGAGGAAGAGGAAAGCAAGAAAATAGGAAGCAAATTTTATTACCAATATAATAATAAATTATATTTGAAGAAATCGAAATCACGGAATGGTTGGGTGCTCTGTATACCTTCCTAGGACAAGTTCATTTGGCTAAATGTATACCATGATCGTCAGTTGCATCGAGGAACAGTTAGGCTGCAGAAGCTGTTCCGTCAACTCATATTTTGGAAAGGAATGCCTCAAGATGTTAAAAGATATGTACGTGCCATGTATGTCAACTAAACAAACCTAGAAATCGCACTTATGAAGGCCCGTACCAATCAATAATACCTACGGGGCCCAGAGAACTAATTGCAATTGATTTATTAGGCCCTATCGTACCAAGTTTATACAGATTTACTTGTATCTTGGTAATAGTAAACGTATTCTCGAAGTTTACTAAGATCTACGGTTTAAAAAGGCAATTACAGTTACATGTCTCAATAAATTGAAGAGATACATAGTGGAAGTAGGCCAGCCCAAAAGGATTGAGTGACAATGGGATGCAATTTAGTAGTAAGTCTTGGAAGAGGAACTTAAATTCAGTTGGTATAAAGTGTGTGTTTACTGCCGTAAGAAATCCTCGAGGAAATCCTTGCGAAAGGTACGTTAAAGTAGTGGGAACTTGTCTTACACATTACACATGGGCTAACTATCTCTCTCAAGTGAAGATTTCATTAATCAAGGCTATAGCGACTTGGACAAATACCGGCTGAGGTTCAATTCAGACAAAGAATATATTTTCAACCAGAAAGAGAGATGACATCAGGATTAGACGGTAGATCTATAAGTTGGGAAGTAATAGAAAGTGATATAAGAGATCGTTTGAAACAACAAGCCACCCGAAGGCTGAAATATCAAAGGATCAGACCAAGGCATTTTTTCAATATTAACTAGATGGGCCATTGCATTACGAGAGTTTTATTTAGAAATTGAATACGTAAAAGGTAAAGAAAATATAGCTGCTGATTTTTTGTCTCGTCCTTACGATGACTACAACAGCCAAGAAATCAGATGGTTTCCTGTCAGTTATTCAGACTTATTTTTTATTATTAGTGATGGTCACCAGGGAGCGAATTGGGGATGCTAGTAAAAAGACTTCAGCCATATTAAGCACATTGTATGCTGGACCAGCACGAATAGAAAAAAGGATCGGAGTCAATACGTATTTAGTTAGGAAGAGACCCCATGTGAAAAAGTGTAAAGTTCACAATGTGGTCAATATTCAAGAATATCATATACGTAAGTATACACCCCAAGACAATTGTGAAAAGTAGCATATTAAACGTTAATTTCAGAAATAAAGCAAACGGTTATGACTAATAAGTATTGGCATATAAATTCAAGTCAGCTAATTGGATTTGATTAGAAAGCATAATCACGAACTAATCGAATTCATCGAGTAATAATAATGTATATACTGAGAGATTGTCTCTACCGTCTGAATTTAAATCATGGTCATATATATCATTAAATTGCTGGTCGGAAATTCGTTGAGAAGATATATTTAATTCAAACAATCAGGTTTAATCTTGGTGCCATTAATATATCACGAAATTAGTGCTCAGTTCTCTTATTATAAATTGTCAATATTGAGAATTGGCGAGTTCTTTTTACGAAGCGCTTGATGACGCAGGCGATAAATGACGTACGTGATGGTAGCAAACCGGTCTGAAACTGCGCATAGGACATAATCGTCTGAGAATTAATGCAGTAACAACCACAATCACCTCATGAATTACAGTCGACAGCTGATATAGTCGTTCATCCTCTTAAAATGCGAATGTTCATACCTACTGTGGAGATATTTGTTAGGAAAAGCAATATGGATGACGAAGGTCCTTATACAACTAACCAAGCAGTATCAAATGCCACAGATTTAAAAGAGACTTATTTAAATTATGCTTTATTAAATCAAAAACGGGATAATAGTTCATTAGTTTTTAATACTAATACATCAAACTTAGATTTGGGTGAAGAAATAGAGAGATATGTGGATGTTTTAAATGTATGTGATACAGTAGCCGATAAGGAAAACTGCATAGAGTTTACTAATGAATCTAGCGATGCTTCCTTCCTTCATAATTGTCCTTGCATTATACTTATGTATATATTATGTATATAAAAGTAATTATATAGGAATTGTAAATTTTGTCAATGATATAATTATTTATTCTTTTAAAGCAAATTATTATCGCTCCTTAATAATAACTTCAAGTCGAGGAGAGGGGTGAATGTGACATTACATTTGATTAATAAATGTTTATATGTTTTTTTATACGTCACACAATTTCGCAGACAGTTATATTTAAATTAGTGAAACTCCTTGGGTCTGGCTCTTTGGTTTGCTGAGTGTGTTTCTTTGGAAGATAGAGAGAAAACTCGTCCATTGTTGGAGTTGTGCATTGAAAGTTTTGTTTAAATAACCGCTCACAGCGGCAGAAATCCATTATAAATTATACCAATTGTATTCAGAATTTGGAGAGTAATTAATTGTAACAAGTATTCAATTAAGAAAGGACATGTTCGAGCATTGGTATCAGACGTAAGCTGAACAAGAGTTCAATTTGTGGATTCTTCGCGGTTGCGCTGAGAGACAGTTTTGCCCTCCCGAACTCAGACGTGACCAGATAAATTCAGAAGACATCGTTTAACAAGTGTCTTTGGGAAAGAGTGCTTCGGAAATAATGCCCCACATTCCTGTGAACGAAGCTCATGTTTCCATATATTTGTGAATATGTAGCTAGCCGGAAGTGAGCAAATAGTGAACATTAAAGCTTTATGCTGCTTGTTTAAAAACTTAGTTCTTGTTTATGAAAATCTATTCTGTGTGCTCCCTTTCTTAAAGATTCATCGAGTTAATGATTAAATATGAGAAGTTATTTAACCTTTAAGCCGAGGTCGTTATTCGATACGTAATATTTATAAAATAAAAACGTCACAATTAAAATTGGTGCCCAACGTGGGGCTCGAGATTAGAAACAGTTATTTGGATAGTCCAGCACAAGAATAATAAGAAAACCAAAGAGGAATCCCCTTGCCAAAGAGACAAATATATATTAATTTTAAGAGTAATTAGTGTATTTTGTGGAAGTAGTATTTATTATATATTAAGGTGGCAGTATATGTTCTTGAGATCAGGTAGATTCATAGGTGTAAATATGTCAGATTCGGAAACCGAGACTGCCAATACGGATTTGTCCGCATTAGAGATTAGAGATGTCATTGAAGAGATCCATCCTCAACCAGTATTGAGTTGTGAAGTAAGTCAGTACTGTCACTTTTAGTAATGCTCATTTTGATTTATTATTTAATATGATGAACTCCAAATTTGATGATCTGAAGAAACAGGTTCTAAGGACAGATGCCAGATTGGACGATATGAATACAAAATTTGATGTTTCAAAGGAACAGAGCCGGAGGACAAATGCCAGATTGGAAGACATGAACACACAATTTGAGGCACAGGGTATAAGGACAGGGGGTAGAATTGAATAGATGAGGCAAGATTCAGAAAAGAGATGCCAAGGCGCAGAAAAAAATTAGAAAATACACTGAAGGCTATTAAAGAGAAATGTAATTGGAGTAATGGCGAGACACGAACGGATATGGAGAAGCTTTGTGTACAGTTGGAGAAGCATTTTGAAAGGAACATCAAGAAAGACAGAAAAACTTAGAAGTAAGATTTTCCCTGATAAAAGAGGAGTTAACTCACGAAATGTGTTACCTACAAGAAGAGTATCACTTCAAATGCACAGAAAAGATAAAATAACATTTTGAGAAATGCGAGAGAATGTTGTCAGCTGAAGTAGAAAGAAAATTGAATAAGGCTCAAGGGGAGTTATGGGCATCATGCCAGGGCCAACTTAGAACAAAAAGAACCGAAAGCCAAAAGGAAATCAGTAAGGGAGCAGGTTCCGATGAAGTGGCAATGCCCCTAATTTCATTTGGCTATAAAAAAGAAGAGATAGAGTAGGTGAAGACGTATGTTTTGTAGTTCCGGAATAAGTGAATTGCAGAGAAGTCCTGTTGGGCTCAAATTTAAGCAATGCATTGGAACCTACTAAATTTAACGACAAAAACGGAGAAAATCTTTGTAAGTTTATCAGCAATTCTGAAGAATTTGTTAAGTTAAAAGAGACTCCCACAGCGTTTATGAAGATATGGTTCAAAACATGTTTGGGAGAAAAAGTGTCTCTGGTATGAGGCAATTATAGAAAATGTAAGGGACTATGGAGAGTTAAAGCTAAGCTTTTTGACCAGGCATTGGAGCTACGAGAAGCAGGCTGAAATCGTGCGGAAGTTTTATGTGCCAAGGTTTGAGAAAAACCGAGGGGTTAGCAGGGAACAGCACTTACTACGGGCTTGTAATGAAAATAAATATTTAGACCATACCTTGCCGGACCGAAGTTTTGTGATGGATTCTCAGTCGCCACTTTGGGGCGGACATTTCCCGCCAAGTCGTGACATCAGAAATTGAAACGGTGGAAGAATTGGTCAATGTGTTAAATGCTTGGGAGGCCATTGACAAATATAGGAATGTAGCAAGAGGAAATGAAATGGAAAATATAAAAGTGGGCCAATTAATAAATGAAAGAGACGATTTTGGTGTAATAAATAGGTGGAGCAATGGCTGAGGAAACAATCAATTTAGAGGAAACGAGTGTCCAAGATATCCGATAATTCAAGGAAACGAATAGAAGATATCGATGGGGAGTCTGGATTACAACGAAAGAATGTGCCTTCAACGGCAAGAGATTTAAACGAAGGGGAGGTAATGTTATCTACTCCCGGGCCAATCACCCGAGAAAGACTGTAGGGAGAGTGAAGAATCAATGCATAATAAACAGCGGAATATTGATTGAGAGGGAGGAATTACTGGAGAAACCCGAATTGGAGATAAATCTACAAAAAAAGGCCGCAGATCAGCTGGCCCGAGTACAAGTAAGAGTAGACGAAGAAAATAGTTTTTAGATAGCGGAGCTACTCACTCCTAGTAAGTCTTTATTTTTATGAGCAATTGCAACGAAGGAAATTAATAGTAGGAGAATTACCGGTAAGCAACTTGAAGTTGTCCACAGCAGTAGGTAGACGAAGACTGAAGATAAGAAAACAAATATTATTTAACATACTAATACCGCAGGGTAATTATGAAATCACAGCGTTTGTAGTGTATGACTTGTTCACTCCTATTTTAATTGGTTTGGACTGGCTGAAGGACATGGAAGCTGTTTGGAATTTTAAGGAGGGATCAATTTCTCTTGAAAACCTTAGGAACAACAGAGAAGAAGGAAAAGTGGTAATAAGGACTCAACATGCAGGAGGTATTTGCATGGACGCAGTGGGATCAAACCTTTTGAAACTAGAAGGTAAAGAGGACGTCCACGCTCAATCCTACGAAGAAAAGGTTTATTTATAAAGGTCACATCGACTGTCTGGTCATTAGAGACCACGGTGGCAATTATTTACTTGGATATTATTTACAATTATGAATTTCCAAAATAAAATAGTATTGCCGTTATTGTTTTGTATGGGTTCAAAACTACTTTTCGCGTTTGCGTGGCTCTAAGTATGAAATTATATTTTTTAGTTATTTTCCCTATTATGGACAATATAGCATCATATTATTTGAGGAATGTAAAGTAAAAATATTAGTGTGTGTGTCAAATGTGAACGACGCATAAAATAATTTTTACAAATTCTAGATAGTATAAAAAATTTTCTTCCATATATTCTCTAAATGAATGTCATCATTTAATAACTGAACATTAGGAAACAGCTCTGTTTAAGCAAATATTCCGTAAAAAACTTTATTGGAAGATATTTTGATTTAATTTATTTAACTTTCAAATTAAGTAAGGTACTTGAAATAAAGATACCAAAAGTGTGAAAAATACGAAAACCCATTTAAAAATTTTGATAGTTGAAATTGCTGCCTGGACATTTTCTTTATTACGTTGTGAAAAAGATTACATGAAATAAATCTCAGAAACACAAAAAATGTACTGGTAAACGTGTTTCTACACCAATTAAAATACACAGAGTTATCGGAAATCGTGCAATTGGAAATGATTATAGTAATTTACTATTTTTATGATAACAATAGCAGTTGTTATAATTTTCAAACAATTCTTCTAATACCAGTTAAATTTTTTCGAGGGAGGGAAAAATTTGCACCCTAGTTAAGTACAAAATAGAAAAGTCCGTTTCTGAATATTCAAAGTGTATATTTGAATATTAAAATATTAAAAATGAGACTAGCAAAAAAATTTTATAACACAGAAATAATTTAGTAATACTTTATTACATTTGACGTTACATAGACCTGAAATTTTCGACCGACATTTATACAATATTTGTAATTATATAAGTATAAATATATATTTCATGTACTGAAACATTGAAATAGGCGTTGAAATATCGCTTAAAACTGCCAATTGAACGAGTTAAACATAATTAATTACCTAATATACTGAACCTCTTGATTTATAAATTAATGGATTATGCTATGCAATTTTTTCATAATTTCATTAAAACGTCTGTTTGATTACATTTATCGGGAAGCCCATGATTCTATAAGCACAATCGAACGATCCACAGTAGCCTCATAAAGCAGCAGCGAGGTTCCATTGGGGACAAGGGAAATGGCTGGCTAGTGACTCGGCAACTTTATTGCAGTCCGTTCTCCGTCAAGTTCTGTCAAGTGGCATATGGCCTCAAATCCTCCACTACTTTACTACTCTTCCATACGAAAGTGAAGCTCGGCAACTGGCAAACAAATCGCCAAATATAATCCAAGAATTTATTAAAAAAACTTTTCGTATTTAGGAAATAGCCAAATAATATCAGACTTGTCCACGAATTGTCTGTATTTAAACTACCCGTGATGAAAAACTGATAGAAGACTACAATTTAAAGACATTCAGACTTAATGACCACTTTTATAGAATGTCATGAAACTTATGGTAGAAGATTTACTTCTGAGTGCGCTGACATGACATAATAATTAAACAAATTGATTGTAAGAGTGAAGATCAGGATGGAAAAATGTTGATTGATTAAAAAAAACATTCTCTTGCCACTTACCTTTACCGCAGGTGTAACGAAAGGGATGGAATGTATCTGAAACACACATAGAAATTGTTATAAAAAGAAAGTATTATTTTAGTAATTAGGAATAATGTTTTAGCATTAAATTTAAATTGTGTGGTTCGTGAATTCAATTTGGAAGAATACTTAATGATATAGTTCTTCTGTAGTTCCCATAACTTATTATTATTTATATTAGATTTATTTAAAGTCGCATATACATCAGATGTAATTATGTATACATTAGTTTTCTTACAATTAAGTACAATGGAACAAAGGTAAAAACATTAAGTGATCATAATTTTTCAAGAAAATTGATAACTTTTAAGAAATGTAGCACTTAATCTTGAATCTTGCATGAGTTGTTTATTTCTCATAGTTCGGTGTTCTGGAAGATGAAGAGTCGTTGAGCGTCGTGTCTGTTGGAATAGGTTAAGACATGATGGATTGAATAAATGTGAATGGGTGAAGTCGGTATGGTTTAATCTTTCCTGGTGATGTTGGGCGTTGCGGAGCAGCCTGTGGGTTTTGCTTGTCTTAAACGACGTCCGAGTATCATCCCCTGGCGTCGGTCATTCGAGGGGGAGGTGCAAGTGGTGTAGTTGCCAGGCGGTCGACCTCTTTATTTCCTACAATGATTTTGTGGGCTGGAATCCATACCCATATAATAGATTTTCCCTCTACTTTCAGTTCGTGCATTTTCTCTCTGATATATGTAATCAGAACCTTGCTTAAAATTGCTGACCAGTTTGAAAGGTCCAAAGTGAGTCGGTGTTTATTAAGAAGGATTTGTTGCTAGCTACGTCACAAGCGTCGATGCCTAATTTTATGGCTGTCAGATCGGCCATAATAAATTATGCATATTGATGGGGTGACATTTTGAAGGTGCATGCATTCGCTTCCGACACCGCGTTCATTTTTTGATTCGTCTTTGAATATTGGTTGATTGTTTGGATACTACTTGAAAAACTGATTGAAGGCTTCTGTCCATTGAGGTACTGGTAGGTTTGTTCGAGCTAATTAAAATAACGATAGTTCGGTGTCTATACCGGTAATTTACTGATATATATATTGTAACAACCAAGCAAACTATTATAATCCGTAAACCAGTGTAGCGTCTCACTACCTTTAATGTCGGAAGGTAGTTCGAGACCCGACACTTCTTCCTACAGTCGTGACCCGTCTTAAACCCGTCACTACACCAAAATTACGCCACTGTTAAGATTTTCACACTCTTGCACTGTTTTCACCCGTAGCGCGGCATGTCGGCTTTTCTCAAATAAACCGCCAACAATCCAGTCTTGGTGCGGTCCGACTGCCTTACACAACGGAGCTGTAACTTTATGTTACAATAAATAGTAGGTAATGTGCGTTATCGCAATTTAAAAATTATTTTGTTAAATGTTTCGCCAAGGCAAGAAAGCGTATGCTGGGGGACGAATTCCTTTTTTTTTGTCAAGGGCTAGCAGCCATATTTGAGTGGTGGGGGTGGCAACAGAGGTCTTGTCAGGCAGCTAAATAGTTGCACAAAAACGGCGGCTAAATAAATACGCGAGGACACAAGGGTTGGGGACAGTCCTTGGAGAGAGATGGCGGCGACATGTTGAGTTGGAGGACGTCGCAAAAGGCGGTGTAATGAAATCATTTTAAAACATTGGAGACTTCTGAGTGGAAGTGGAGAGAGGCAGACTACCGCGATTTTCATGCATTGTCGGACCCAATCTTTCGTTTGTGTCTCTGCTACTTGGCCCAAAATCCCCTGAGAAAAAGATTTAATTTATAACCCTAAAGTGAAATTGCTCTATGCATAATTTAACTTCAATGTCTAATTAGTGTTAATAAGTTTGAATGTTTTCTTGTTTGTAAATTGGAGCTACCTATTTAATTAATCACACCATTTTAATTAATAACTAAATCAAATAAAATTAGTAGGAGAGCCTTTTCATTACTATATATATATAATTAAAGTAAATGTACACCATGGTATAACTGAAGAGTTCGATAGACAAAAATTGAATTCCACAGCAAGGTACATTATTGCAGGTAAAGAATTTGGAATTGACAAATTATTTTTAATCGTACACTGTGTATTGGTCATTTGGAACTAATTCCAACAAAGGGAAGATAGAAATTCAAATTTAATTCACGTTAACACCCGAAACAAATTATAGTCTCCAATATAATAAATGAATCCAGATCTTCTTGTTTGACTTTGAATGCTTGTTTAATTTTTAAAATAGCGTAAGCTTATATTTACAAAGTGATTATTTTTTGTGGCTCATTTTTTATATTAATGTCAAACAGTAGAAATATGCATAGAATGCGGAAAGCTCAATGCTTCTCTTAAATATTTTAAATAATAAATCGAACTACATGTTTGGGAGACTAATGTGTAGTTTTATAACCCTAACCAATATTAAAACATCATTTCAACGCCTAGATTTCAAAATTATTAGAATGGATTAAATTTGATTTTCAATTATAAGAATTAGTTGGAAACTTTTCTGTTCGGACCAAACACATCGAATTCGTAACTTTGACAAGCAGTCCGTTCCAGTTAACAGCTTTTATTACCAGACCGAATATTCCTATCGGCTAACTACAACAGCAGTTACCCTACACCGCGCACAGTCATTAGAGAAACACCTATTCCTGCGAATTGCAGCTATATAAATGCACACAGTCAAAAATAATAAAACACATGGTCGCTGAAAGTGAAATGATTTGAAAAGGCAACTTCGATCGTTGAAAACGATAATTTTAAAGTACTAATGCAAGCTATTTTATACGGATGTTATTTTTTTTAATATACTGAGCTCAAATGAAAATAAGTTTTAGTATGTGATGTACTTACAAAGAACTTCAGTCGAACTCATATTAAATTCATATCAATATATAGTAATTTAAACTTACAGTTAATAATTATAATAAAATACATTAAAATTAACAATTGATTTACAAAGCAACCGTAAATTTTCGTACTGTTATCAAGTTGGAGGGACCCTGCAGTGAGTTTATTATATTATTTAATTATATATATATTAAATAATTAAAACCTTTAATTAAGGCCCTACAGTTAAAGTTTTAATTTATAATTAAATTAGCCATGGTATACCCATAAGGTTGATTAATATAATTAATAATATATATATATAATATTAATATATATGAATATATAAATATAATATAATATATAATATTTTAAATATATATAATTTTTTTACTTGATTGTTGTGATAATTTATATTTATGTTTAACTATAATCATAGCTTTTTTAGTTCAGTTCCCTATATACATATTTCATTTATGGCTCCCTAAAGCTCATGTGGAGGCTCCTATTGCTGGTTGAATGATTCTAGCGGGAGTGTTAATGAAATTAGGAGGTTATGGAATTATTCGGATTATGAAGTTAATAAGTTATTATTCTTTAAATTTTTATGTAATAATTTTTTCTTTATACGTTTTTTTAGTAAAATTGATTTGTATATGGCAGATTGATTTGAAGATATTAATTGCCTATTCTTCAGTGGCTCATAAGACTAGAATTCTCTGGTCTTTTTACTATAAATTTATGAGGGTTTTATAATTTATATTTATTATTTATACATATTTAAATAAATTAATTATAATTCCATCACGGCGAGAGTACTAAAATATCGAAAGGTTATTAATAAATAAATATTTAATATCTTGTCTATTGGTCATTAAATGTATGTTAGAAAAACAAACCTTAAGTAAAATATTATTTGTATAGTAATTTAATTTTTGCCCGTATATCATGTAGCACCTAGACTTCACATGCTAGAATGTATTCTGCATCCACAGTAGAGATCAGTTAGTTGTTAAATTACTAGCATAAATTACACAAAGAACCTTCATTAAGAAGCAAACATTACTGGAGGATTAATCACATTGGCATTACAATTTTTCAGATTCCAGTTCACGAAGAAAAGGTTTAGCTTCAAGTACGTTAAATGGATATAAAAAAACAACTCTTTTGCCATCATCCTACATTACATTGCAAATATTATTCTGCATAGTAACGAGAACCATCGGCCTTCCTTATGCTAACTGACATGTATCCTAACTTATGCGGTTTTGCATATAAATACTGTAGACGATTGATTACAGTCATCTTAAATTGCAGTTAAAACATTTTACCAAATTATAGTTGGACTTCAAAACGCTACAAAATGAAAGAAACCTGTAGTAATGTATCTTTAATCTCAAAAGAAATTAAATTAGAAATAAATCTTTGACAACTGGTTTTTAAAAAATAGTATAATTTAAATTCCCTCCCCCACTTTGTTCTGTTGAATGAAATAATGAGAGCCAACTTCTGACTACTCATTCATGAACCGATCGCGTGTGGTTATCTGTGGAAGGCCAAGGATCGTTCGTGACTTAATCTCGTAAAACTGATATACCCCATAACACTAACGAAAACATCCAAAGGGGAATATCACGTCGCCATACTTTAAGAAAGAAAAAAATCGTGGAACAATGATCTTGTGGCTATGTGACATGTGACACCGGCCTGTTTGAAGAAATTTGATTTCAGCGTTTGACAGTAGTGGTCACAAAGTATGAACCGTTTGGTATCAAATTAATTCTATTTCGTGTCTATTAGCAGATTGAATTAATAAATACCGAGGATCTGCTGATAGGCAAAGCGCCATATGTAATGCGGTTATCATGCATAGTCAGTCATTTGTCAGACTCTATCCCGTGAATTTATATACATTAAATATACCAAAAATTATAGTGTTGAGTGCGGAACTGAAAACTTCACAACATTGACGAATGCTGAAACCTACGCAAACGACCGCTTATCAAATCGAGTTAGTACTAAAGAACGTTCAAGTAACTTCAAAATTTGACATCAGGCTTGATTCTGTGCACGAAGAAACCGTTTTATAAATAAGAGAAATCTTGCACTAAAATTATGTATATCATATTTTGCCACAGTATATATCGTATATACGTTCCAGCGAATTACCGAATTTAGTCGGTGAAGGAGCGCTATGATCGTTTAATTACACATTGTTATTTATAACAATTTCATTTTCAACTTCTTGCATCTGACAAAAATTCAAAGTTTTCGAAGTCAGATATATTCGCCTGAAACAGGCTCCTAAACCTCAATATTGTCGAAATGACGGTACTAATGTACTCATATCTACGAATTAAATCTGCTATATATAAATAATAACTTATACTTATTATTTTAGTAATAAACAGAAGTTCAGAAATATTATTATTACATCTGTGTTTCACGTTGCTAAAGGCGAGAGATGAGAGAGAGAATAAAGCTATGCGCTAGGGATAAATGAGGCTAATGATGCCATAGAGGCGTCTGAGGAACCGAACTCATTAATTTGATGAAGCTATATGCGTCTACAGAGACGGAAACAACTCATCTGCAACCCTGAGCACTCTTTCTAGTGATCTTTATTTTTCTAATAAAAGTGGTTACACGTGATCTAAAATAAATACTGTATCTTGGAACAATGTAAGGTCTACGCAAATAAAAAACTATTTTATATCTTGTTATTCATGATTTATTTAAATAAAGCATGTAAAATATTGTATTATACTGAGGGTTGATATCGGGAAAAACAAAATATATTCGATATTTTTATTACAGACTAATATAAGAAAAGAGCTTATATCTTAATTTTTTAAGGAAAATCACCTGAGGAATTACGTGATTCAGTGAATTGAATACTTATCAGATCGTTGGACATATTTAAATAATTTAAACTGTTTATCTCGTAATAAAATTTCCAATTTCTGTTTCTCCTTACGAAATTGCCTATTGATGTGTTGGCCATCACTATTATTAAAGAAAAGGCAAATTTATATCAATAGACAGACGGAATCGTATTTAACAAATATACATATACGTGATTAAATATGGTAGCGATCCAGAGGATTTAAACATACGGCTTTGTTCGTAAGATATATTTAACTGTTGATACCAAGAATTTTCCAGTCAATAATTTTCAACAGAACATTTTTGACTAACTGTGCCGATATGCATTTTATGTTTGATTGTACGGTTTTACCATTTAAAACTAATATTTTATTTATTCAGTAATAACTAGTAAAAGGTAAATCGGGTTGCCTTTTTTAACTTCTCTATATGGTGCAGACAATTCAAGGTAGCTTCATAATGATTTTCACATTCAGAGAAAACTCGTTCAGCCGTTTTTCATAAAACCGAAACAAATCCTTTCTATAAGACGAAATCATTTTTGAAACGTCCTATATTTATTCGCCAGACATTAAACATTGCTAAATAAATTTCTCACGGCTCTATTGTAATATGGCTCGTTTAAGTAGGTCTGCCGGATTCTATGCTATTAAGGCAACGAGAAGGCAATGATGCCTGTGAGAGTTTCCCCCAGAGTGACTGCGGGGCTCGCCTAAATATGTCGGGAATGCCTCGCACTCTTCCTATTTTTTTTTATCAAAGTTCTCACATGCCGATACACCTACACCTATTTTAGGAGGTATATGTACTGGGGTCGAAGACCTTGGCCATATAGCAAGAGTTGTCCTCTGATCCCATTGAATCAGTCAGCCAACTGCCTCCTGAAACTAATGGAGACATGGAGAAGGGAATGCTGCAACCCCACAGCAAACTCGTCTTCCGTCATTCGAAAGGGCGTGAGAATAGTACCAAGTGCCCGACCTACCGGATGCAGGTTTTATAGGGTTTTCCCTGCATCTCTTTAGGTGAAAAACCGGGTAGGATCCTTAAACCATAGCCAGGGAGCCTTAGTCAACCCTTGACTACCTTTCTCTACCTTTTGCATCCCCCTTTTCATTTCCATTCGTATACTATTAAAAGGGACTTGCCTGTTTCAGAATCACCTTCATGTAACCCCCCCCCCAAATAAAAATCTTGTAAAGCGAAGAATAATCAAGATTTTGGAATGCCCGTCTTTTTTGACACCACTGAAAACAGTTTTGATATCGCTAAAAAGGAATTTAGAAAACATCGGTTTCGTTTCTTTGAACACACAAAACGTAAATATAAAGGTTCCATGGAAGACTAATCTATTATTTTATCTATATAGATTTTCTTAACTGAGGAGCGATACTGTAATGTTTTTCGCAAGTATTAGAGTACAAAATATTAACGAAAGTATTGTTTAACATTATCAGGTCTCAACAATGATCCAAAAATCCAGTGGAACATTTGCCTATTGTACACTTTTTAATTGTATGAACAACAGACATTAAAATTGCTTTTCACTAATATTTTCAATTAAAGGTTTATACGTCATGCCTCATTCTTTCATATTCTGGGGCAAATTTGGTGTAAAATGTATGGTAAAATTTAAAACAGGTAAAATCGACACCGCCGGCATCGGAGTCTAAACTGTAGAGAACATTAATCTATTTTTGACGAGAGCTTGTGAAGAGCACGGAAATTGGCTTCCTGCGGAAGTAATCCGAAACTTGTTTCCTCCAAATATTCTGACATCGAGAAAGATCCAATGTGCTTGAAGTGATGAAGTGCAAACTGATTCCATAATAGGATTTCATACAGATTTCGTTCCCCGAATATCTATTTCGATGGGCGTTAAGCTTCAGTTTCAATAGCCTCGCGTAGATGAGAAAGCAGAAAATTAACGGGACAATGAGATAATTTTGTTGCGGTTCGCGATTACGTGAAGACAACTGCTTTCTTAATGCTAGACTATCACACTGTGAAACGTTGTTGTTGTGTGATCTGATGAAACCCTCCATACTAACCTATTCTGCGCAAGCCTTTCATCTCCTCATAACTAGCACAACCAACATCCTCCCTAATCTGCGTAGTTTATTCTATCCTTGGCCTCCCTCTTCTTTTTACCCCACACACTTCCCTCTGATGATAATTTTACAAGACCCTCGTACCTCAAAACGTGGCCTATTAATCTATCCCTTCTCTTGGTCATATTGTTCGCTTTTCCCCTATTCGCGAAATATAGGACATAATTGTACCAATATGTACAATGGTTGTCGCAAAAAAATGTTTAGTTAAATTTATAAACCAAAAGTAGCATTTGAAATTACGAGATTCTCATTTCTGCTTTATCAGAAAACAGCGTGTCACAGAATACCCAAATCCACAGTAATAAGTCAATGGTTTGAATGCAGGCGTGCAGAGAGCGTTTCCACTGACATAATGCATATTTTTCATGAGGGAAACTGAGGCTGGAGTGGGTGTCTCCTCTTTATAGCACCGCATCTCATTCAGTAGGCCGCACTGAATGGGCGCCACTTATGAAATATGCATAACAGTCTGCCACTTTTATCCTCGAGCTGTTCCACACGAAGACTAATAAAATTCGTTCGCTTTTTCCCGATCCGATTGCCTCAGGTCAGTTGACTCTGGAAGGCAATATTAGAATCAATGACAGACATGACGACACATTTCAGCGTTTGGTCCTTAGCCTCACGTAAACGTCATGTAGCAGAATAGTGATTGGCCACCTTCATTTTTCTGTGGAAATAATGCTTCAGATATTCAGCGAAAACTTGAACTTCATAGTAGCAGGTGGAGTCTTCGTTCAGAGTTTACAAAAGAATTCATCACACAAATGTCTTTGAAAAAAACACATGGAATATGCAAGTACCTTTTTTATAATTCGAAATAAGGTAATTAAAAAATAATAATTGGATGGAAGTAAAATTTACAAAGACAATCATTAAAAATGGCTGTTTAATTTCCCGCAACCATTTACAGAAGAAAAATTGTGACTCTAGTATCCGTACAAGTAGTAAATATATGTCCTCCGTTGATTTAATCATGTATGTTATAAATATTTATTTTGTATTAATAATTCTAATTATTACCATCTTTGTAAAATTCACAGAAACAAATTATTAAATTTGTTGATAGAAAGCAAATAATTAAACGGGTTTTGAAAAGTTAGCTTACGGATATAATAGTAATATCCACTTAAAAATCAAAATTGCAAAACATTTAAAATTTATACTTGTCCTGACGTATAAAAATAAAGAAATAAATATAATAGCCAATTACACAAAAAGATTAATAGCAAATGTCTTATAGCATCATTGTCATTGAGAAGAAATATAAAAACAGAAAAATAAAGAATTTTACTTATAAACGACATGAAAGCTTGACCATGCATTTTAAATTTTATTCAAAACTATATTAAATATTTTTTGGAATTGAAGATCTTGGCACTTTATAAAATAAGATCAATGCTTAAACTCAGCATAAATGAAATTAATGAATAAAACAACTATTAAGGTCTCATATTTTTCAACTAATAATACATGATTAGTCCAAAATTTGGGACTAAACGAAGGGTTTTTACGTTTTCCTTTAGAATTGATCTCAATATAAATCTAGCAATTGAAGTGGTTTCCTAGTATTAAACTTAATCCAAATGGTTGGTAATTATATTTATTTACTTTATAAATAAATGTGCTATCCGGAATATAGTAGGCTTAGATATATAATACTTCAGGATAAACGTTGACCACGATGGAAGATAGAATCGGACAAATGAAAAACCTGCCAAGGTATGTCGAGATATAAAACTACCTAGCACACTTAAAGTTCCTAAGAAAAGTGGTTGTACTCTTTAACAATTAACAACCTCGTTCTTGGATTACGGGTTAACAACAGCTATCTCACCAAACTTTTCTCCTCTTAAAATCTTATAGTTCTGATATTCCGCTGGAAAGAATTCTCGGTTTCTTCCAGAACCTTACAAGAGACATCTTAATCACAGAAAACACCGTAGTCGCTACCTTTGTAGATGTCACTAATTCCAGCTGATAATAACACCGACCAAATATCTGTAAGACTCCGGTCACACACAAACCTCCTGGAACGTTTGCTCGACCAATGGTGCATCAAAGTAAACAACAGCAAGTTTACTTTTACTAACAAACACTTGACATACACTCAAGTCACAAACTACAATCAACCCATCATAGGAAGGACTGAAGTTAAATATCTCGGACTTCACCTTTATCAAAGATTAACTTGGAAGGCCAATGGCTACTTGTACAGCTTACTGTCAGAAATAAAGCAATAAAATATCCGTATGGTTTTACGGGAACAAACTATGGGGATGTACTAAGCCATTAAATACCAAGATACTCAGGTCCGAGACAAAACCGGCGACTTCTTTTCGCGAATGTTGTGCGATCATTGATCTTGTATGGTGCCTCGATATGCTGTATTGCTTTGACAGTAAAATCAAACAGGAGAAAGGTTAGCACCGTCCACAGGCTCTGTGCACTACGCGTTACCTGTGCCTACAGGACAGTATCGGACGATGCAGTCTGTGTGGATGCATGAATGCTCCGGTAGACATACAGGCCGATGAGTGCCGCAGACTACAAACAGAGGTCTAGAAGGCAAGAAAGAGAGTTAGAGGCCTCAAAACAATGAAGCAATGGCAACGCCGTTGGGATGATTCCAATAAAGCCGATGGACCCATAGGTTGAATAATATTCAAAATTAAAGACTGATTGATCGGAAACACGGAGAAGTGAATTATTATCTTACTCAATTCTTGACCGGTCACGGCTACTTCAGGGCATACTACTACAGGTTTGCCGTAGATAATTCACCTGCATACCCTGAATGCGGACTTAATGAGACACCAAACACAGTTTTTCAGTTGCTCGAGATTTCATATGGGAAGACGAGCATTAGAAAGCGATATTGGAACTTCAATAACACCAGATAATATGCTGCTTTCACTTAATACCTGGAATAAAGTAAGCGCATATGCCTCTACAGTAATTCAAAGATTAAGAAATTACGAAAAAGAGAGAAATAATAATGTTTAAAGGAGACAGAGAGAGCTTGACGCTACGGCTGCTTCCTGTGGAGTAATGCCTAACGACGGTCCCACAGGAAGATACACACAGTCATCGTTGGAAAGGGAGGTATTTTTAGTGGGTAGAATCCCACACTACTATCCAGTGCGGACCCTGAGATAGTGTCATTAGAAGATTGTCACCTGCCCTACCAAGATACTGCAGTATTTCCAGTCAAACACACGGCCAACGCATCTTGGTTCATCAGTAGCCAAACTCTTCATCTCGACCTCATAATCTCATTCATCACAGAATTCGTTCAGTCTCATGCCACTAAAAGCCAAAAACTTACCCTAAATCAAACCAACGAACTCATCACCGACCTCTACTCCCAACAGCATGCAGTGAGGAGACTGAAACGACTATGGCAGCAAAACCTCACTGAATAAATCCTGGAGACCCGCCAATGGACGGTGACCGACTAGTGTCAAGCAGCAATCATGCCAAAACATTTACTTATTAGTCTGTGTACTAATTGTGGATTGGAAACCTTTAAATTAAAAAGAAATTATGTGGCCGTTCAAGCCAAGACTGCAATGAAATATTTTTTTTTAATATTTAGTCGTTTATTGAAAAATGAAATTATTGATTCATTAAATATGTATTTAATTTATGAAGGAAAAAATAGTTAAAATACATAAATGACTTAAGTGTAGAACTTTCAGTAGAGAAATCTGTTTAGCTGTAAACTGTGTGTATTGATCATTCAGCTGCGGTGTTTGCGTGTTTTGATATGCTGTAGTTTAGTCAAGTAGCCAACGTAACATAAAAAATCTAAAGCTGGCAACTGCACTGTTCTCACAATCGGATATAGGGAAAGAAATAACTTCTCCAGAAAAACTAATTTGGCTGGATGATAAACTTCTCAAGTTCATGCCAAAAACGTTTAGAAACGAGTAAATGTCACAACTTTTTTAATCATGGCCCTGCAATACAAAAAAGATGTCTTTAGGCTTTTGTATATTCCTGCCAAGTTTACAGTGAGGTTATTTTAATATTTAGTATTACGTGTTTAATTACAACGTTATTATGGAATTAACGTTACCAAAACCTTACAGTATTACGTGTATAATTAAACGTTATTATGGAATTAACGTTACCAAAACCTTACATTTTACATAACCATTAATGCATAACATTCACTTCGGATACAATGAACATTATAATTATTAATATCTGTATTATTACATTACGAACTCACTTTTTTCAAATATTGTCTGCTAATTTACCGTCGTCACTGTTCTACTTTTAAACTTCGGTTACCGTCAATATTGGTTACGCGTGACAACAGACTTATTTTTGTTCATTAGCAGCCTTATATTAACGCTATGTTCTATTTAAAATCTGCTATCAGCTTCATTATATTCAATAGTAATTTAAAATAGTTTTTTTTAATCTCATTTTAGCAGTACGTGATTTACGTGCCAATTTTCTGATCCTACTTGGAAGTCTTCCTTGTCAATGGCCAACGAAGAATCCAGGGCATCGCCTGGACAGTTAACCCCTGTTTTTCAATTGGTGATTAGTCAACCATAATTAAATTAGTCAGTATCGATAAGGAAACCCACTGGTGCCCTACAAATCATACTTTGCCTTATAACAGTATTACACAACGTAATGATCGCTGGGTGATATCTGACTTCACATTATCATTTAAATTGTATGTGGCAATCATTTTGACCCAAATTAAATCGTGATTCGTCCGTAAACACAGCCTGACGTGATTCTATATCTACTGTAACGTCGATGTCGTAATACAACCGCATACAGATTTGTAAAGATGATACTTTTAGAACACAATTTAATTGACGGCCAATCATAGAAAACTAAGTTTTTGTTTAATTTATTCGACCATCTACTTCATCAGTTTTCTTCAGTATTTTACGACAAAAAATTGTACACAAATTTAGAACATTATAAAAATACAAATAAATTATAAAAATTTGCAGATTCTTAATTAATTTCATTAAAATAAATAAATACAATTACTTACAATTATGAAGTATCTAGCTATCAATTTATTTTTACAAGAAAATAGGGGACCAAGTGTATAATCACATTTCGGTTTAAAACTGTCCTTGGAGGCAGGCCAATAAATATTTTTAAAGAATACATACGTTGAGTGGTGTATTATTATTTTTTAAGCGATACGTTACTATATTTTTTGTTTTAGAGACTCTGAATACCCCCAGCCGCACCTGTTACAGTGTTTCACAGTCGTACAAGAGATGAAACTTAATGACCCAGTAACTGATGTGTCTACAAGATGTGTGCCATCTCGTGGTATTGTCACAGGTCCGGATCCACTATTGGATTTCCGATGAGCTCCACTGCTTCGAAATTTGCATAACGGTTAACGCAGAATGTCCCTGACGAGCAGCGATATGGGTATGAGAAAATATATTTCCGGCCCCGTCCAATATACCGAATGTTTGTATTCATCACCAACTTGGGGTAAAAGCGACCAAATGGTTTAGAATTTATAGTCTCTTAAATGTCATACATATTTCATGCACTTATCTACCGAATTTCCGTTTTTTAGGGGGAGGGGAGGAGTCAGACAACATGAGGCTGATCCTGAAACAGTCAACTCCCTTAATAATAGTATAGGAAGGTGATTGAAAAGGGGGGAAGTGGAAGGTAGAGTAAGGTAGCCAAAGGTTGACTAGGGGCCCCGGGCTATAATTTAAGTATCCCACCCGACGTTTCACTTAAAAGAGGTGCAGGGAAAACCCTAGAAAACCTACATCAGTTAGGTTAGTCTTTTGAGTACCGCTTTCCCGCTCTTCCAATTGATGGGAGATGAGTTTACTGTGGGGTCATAGCATTCCGTTATCCGTGTCTCCACCAGTTTTGGGAGGCAGCTAACCGACTGATCCAATGGGATCCGTGGACAACTCTTACCGTATGCCAAAGGTCTTCGACATTCTAAAGTAGATGAGGGTGCAGGATAGATGTGAAAATTTTATAACAGAAGTACCTTCCATATGAGAGAGAAAGGAAAATTGATATTTAGTTCATGCATTTATATTTATCATTGGTATAGTAATTAATCTAATAATAAAATTAGTCTAAGTCGATTTCATCGAGCAATACATTATTTTTGAATATATTGATTGAAAGTAAAGTTTTCATACTATATGAAGAAAGGATAACGCGACTTTGTTGGTGGATATTGACTGAATGTGGATTCAATTCTTTTAAAGGGTTAACGTTACGCAGTGAATGTTGAAAATAATGGTCGTGTTGCACGGAATTATGTATGAAGCACTTAACAGTTAGTGTTGCGAATGAATCGAATCTATTTTACGACACTCACAAGTTATGCCCGTGAAAGTGGTAGGACTCGCCGAATAAAATGTTGGTGAAAGTAGCTGTGTTCATCTCTAATATCGTTAGGAAGATAAGTTACAGCTCGTCTGTTTTATGGCTTGTATTACTTACTTGCACGATGATAAGAGTAATGCTTATATTCATGGAACTAGCATTTACACCCGTTGATTATATGAAATAATATAAATGAATATTCTAAACAATAATAAGGCTAATCAGAGGAAGTTCATTAGTGAACGGTTGGTAGACAGAAAAATTCAACTAAATTCTGGAAAAAACTAAAAATAACTGCTTGAATATTAACTGAGACAATTGTTTTTAAAATGCATTGTCTAGTATATGATAACATGGACAAGGCTTTACAAGACTGTTATTTTAGAAGCACTATTAAGGGTGAATATAGTCTGCGGATCAATATCAGATTTATCGCTGAAATGCTTAAAAAAATTGGATATTACCGAGATTATTTTACTACTTTGCAAAAAGATACTACGAATTTGTTTCTATAAGACGAATCTAGACCTTATTGATAGGACTTTGTGTCTGGCAATCTGAACATTAAAATTTCACAAGAAAAATGGTTATATAAATAAAAGGAGAACCCTAGAGATTATATGCCAGACTTGCTCAAACACATTGCGAATTATAAGATCTTTCCTTCCCCTTTTCATACCAAAACTTTCCTCGCCAATCATCTTCTCTGCGACTTTTTGTCCGATTGACCATTCATCCGACTGACATGAATTTTTTTGTATTGTAATTGCAACCAATTACTCCGCTTGACTGTTAATTGTGTCAAATTATGGAGCATTTAAGTTGATTTTAATTAGGGAGTTGATTTTGATTAGTGTTAATAGAAAAACGTCAAACGTGGTGAGACTGGTTAGATGTAAACGCAGTTTTCGTCTTACGAATTGCTTAAGTGTTATAACAGGATATTATAATCCATAGTATAGACAGAATCATCGAATTTTTTGCGGAACACCTATTCAGGGCTCGCGGAATACAGTTTGGGAAACCCGATTTTCCACCATTCAACTATATCCTCACTACATTATAGATGCAGGATTCAGAATACTGAAAAATACTGATATTTTCAGGCTATATGCCGGCGAACGCGGAATATCATCAAAGGTTTTCTGTAATTAAGTAAAGCGTTGGACGGTAACTGATTATGAGATTATTTATTAGTGATAAACAGCAGAATCGCTCTGGCTGACTAATTAATTTTGGCGCCAATCAGACGGTGACAACATTTCTGTCGATGACAGTGAGAAATAGCGACCTAACCATAAGAAATAAACAACGTTCCTTTCGAAGCCTGTCACTGAGTGGGCGTTAAAACCCACGGAGACTTTGAAGGACACTACTCTCTCCGCAAAGTCAGATGACCACCGAGAACCAATTATCAAATTTTATTGGAACAGGGGAGTCAAATAATCTGGCCTCCACACTCATGGTAAGGGTACGGGGAAAGCTTCCCTGAGAGAAGAGTGTGGAGAGATAGAGGTGAGAATAGTTGGCCATTGAATCAGTGAGAGAAATGTTTCTTTAAATCTCTTGAGAAAAATAGTAATTGGCATAATACAAACAAGATAATGAAATAAGATAAGGCAGCGAGATGGACTCAAGGCAACGGTAGGTGTCATTGCACGGCTACGTAACAGTTCTAGTAATATTGGTGACACACGAAAGGGAGACGTCTTCAACCAACCGTCCACGTAATCGCCCGAGACAAGGAAGGAAATTAGGCGTGAAACCAAACTCGAAGCAAGTCATCTTGGGTATCTAGCCGTACCGATGATGGAAGCAGCCGCATACTGTCCCTGCCAATGTAACAATGCCCACAAAAATGACCCTGTAAATACGAGTCTCTTGTTAAATGCTAATCTCAGCTAGCTATGCATTTTAATGGAGCTTAAATTCACAATTGCCTTAATTTAAATCAATAAATTAATTTTTTTACAAACTTTAAATCCGCCATCGTCCTCTTTCTTAAGTCAGAAAAATACAGTAATAGAAAAATGTTCCGGAAACGGAAGAAAACCTTCCAGCGAAGGACAGGCATAGTTGGACAAAATTGAAGTAAAGAATCAGAATGGGAAAACCTCCACCGTACGCGATAGTTTTACCAACTAAACTACGCGAGTCTAAAATTTTCCATCCTGATCCTTCATAAAGAGAACTTATCACAAATTTCTTACAGACAGCATGAATGAAGTATCTCTGGCGATGGTATCGTACGTGTTAGATTTCCTTTATCTAGCACTTGAAAT
This sequence comes from Eucriotettix oculatus, assembly GCA_034510155.1. Lineage (NCBI taxonomy): Eukaryota > Metazoa > Arthropoda > Insecta > Orthoptera > Tetrigidae > Eucriotettix > Eucriotettix oculatus. Next base: position 198,448,270 of record CM067376.1, on the reverse strand, counting down.
TCGCACAATTTGGGTGTTGCTTGGTATAACTTTAGTGTAAGTGTAAGCAAAGAATGCCAACCTTAAATTATGGGACGAATAACTGATAACAGTAATGAGAAACGATTCATAATGGCCAAAAATTTTAACTAACAAGAAATAAAATTTTGAAGTTAGATAGTAAGAGCATATTATTTTGAGAAGGGGCTGATATATATTGTGCAGATTTTTAATTAACATTTGTAACATTTTAACTAATATATCGGACTAAAACAAAATTTAGTAATAGTTCACCATAAAAAATTATTGTAGCTTTCATAAATTAGAAATTTCGCAAAATGCCTTATATAATTAAATTTTATATGCTCGTGAAATTTTCGCTCGTGCGTAATTTTGAATCTAATGTATGGCGTAGAAACTGTCTGTAATGATAATAGAGGTTAGTGACATTGTGACCCTGAGGGACGCAGACCATGAATATTCCCGGCCCACAGCTCTGCCCTGCTGGAACATGGCTCTGGGGACATGGGACAGATGCGCTGTTGCGGCTCTGACATGCCAACGTTTCTCCCGACAACACCCAATAAACCTGTCAGCACAAACTCCACTCTAACTCCGTATTACTTCCTCTAAGGCAAATAAGTCCAGCCACTTTAAAAACAACGACCACATAAAGTTCTTGTCGTTTTCTTTATGTTCGATGTTAATAGAATGTATACTGCGTAGATATGGAAAAATTAACAGCATTATGCATAGAGCAGTATTCCATACATTCTATTGAAGATCATAAATAATATACACTAACATATCTGGATGCAACATTAACTATTCTAGAAAACAGTGTCGAGAATCCTGTTCCACTACAGAGTGATTTTAAAGCCGAGGGCTAATTGGTAATTTTCAAATAAAAGTTAAAGTTTGCATGTGATAAAAACGATATCAATTCAACTACCGTTCATGGTGTAAATTAGGTTTTATATTAAAAACTGTACGAGGATAATATTTACATTTATCTGGCTAAAGTCAGATAAATATAACTGCATTAACATTGTGATTAAGCGTATCACTACTGAAATGAGCGTAATTTTCGTTGTTCATATACTAAATAAATACTGCCGGGAATGCAAGTGAGAATTTGTAAGATCTTAGAGGGCTACATTCCAATGTCAAATGTGATATTTTTGACCATAAATGGATTAGTGAGTTGACCTGAGTCTATAAGGGAAGGTGAGCGACTTGCAGAAGCTTCTAGAAACCCTGGAACATGGTGGCAAAAGTTCCGACGATAGTCAAATTCCATTTTATGTCACGAGCACGTGGAATGCAAAAGGAATTCGAGAAGTGACGTCAGGGGAAACGGAGAGAACGAAAGGACAGTGTGCGATGATCGCAGATAGAGGAAAGATCTACCTGGAAGCTGATTACGATCGCTTCCCAATATCCATACGCAAATGTGCGTATGTACAACGAGGCGATTACGAGGAATGGTGTCCTCGTATAGGGGTCGTCGCAAAACATCGCTACCTACGAGTTCCGAGGGACGAACCAGGGACATTAGCAGCTTGCGGACGTGAGAGGAGAAAAAGAACTGTATGTATTTACACGCCTGCACCTTTTCTCTGCAATACGGCCCGCAATTGAATCCTGAAAATTTATTAGTCTCATGCTCTGTTAAAAAATAAATATTATCTTTATAAAATGAAATCAAAGTTTGTAAAACGAACTTGCTTTATAAATTCAAGAAACTGGAAAATACAATTTTCCACTCTACATTTCGTCCCTAATTAGGGAAATCATAAGATGGCGGGGGCAATAACATGAAATATTAATGATTGATTACATTTTAATTGAAATATTTCAAGAAAGTTGTAAAATTATTATTTTAAGTTTGATTGATTACAAATATAAATTTTAATAACACAACTAAACATTTAAAATAAATTTTAAAGGAATTACCTGAAAAAATTTTTTTGTTACAGTAAGCGTGCTACTGAAATGTACTAGAAATTATTTTATTGAATATTAACTTTTGGAACTTTTATTACTACCAACTACCGATTTCGGCTGTGTTGTTCAAACGACGTGAAGCAATTTTAGATTAAACTATTTGTTTTATTTAAGACTAACTATGCCCGCGACTTCGTTCGCGTGGAAATAGCTATTTTTTTGCCCTAAAAAAGAAAGTACGGCATCATTTATTTATGATAGATTCACGGCAAAACTTATAACTCGCAGTTTGTTTTGAACAGGTTCCGCTTTCACTTGTTTACAACAATAGATGCAGTGAGAATTCTCACCCTCCCTCTCTCTATATCTCTCTCATGCTGCCAAAATTAAGCTTATAAGAACGCATTAAGTGGGATGAATGGTATAGGAACGCCTAATAGGACTTTTTACTCGTAGTCGGTTTTTTCGTCGCCTTTCGCGCGGCAATTCAATGGATTTATAAATATTTACATTAATATCTTCTAAACTGTTCGCCAGGCCACTCCTCAAGCGACAATACCCCCCTTCCCCTTTCTCCTTTCCCCGTTCCCTACTGCGCATGTAAACACGCTATGTAGAATCTCACGAACTGTAAAGATTAAATTATTCAATAAAACATACAGTTTTAATTCGTAATTTTTCAACACAGAATACATTTAAATATGCGGATCATAACTTGTAAACGTAATATTTTAATTATACTCATTCTTAATTGATTAACGCGGGAATTCTTCAGGTATTGCCGAAAATAAACTGACTAAATTTTAAGGTAGCTGAATCTCTTTGGAAAGGAGAAGTAAGAAGGCGTCGACGGACCACTCAACAGGCGAATTGGTAATTTGTGCAGATATCGACTTGGAGCAAGCCAGCAAGCAGGAAGTGCGACCAGTTGCTGGAAGAGGGGAAGCTGCTGATCCCTGATAAGCCACACGCCACTTAGGTGAACGCAACTTGCGGTCTTTGCTTTTAGAGCTTGACCCACTTAGCAGTTCTCAATTACAATACAGTACCAGATTAACTGCACCACCACACTGACTAGGTGCTAGCTTATTCAAGCTCGTTCTTTTCCTGAAATATCAAACCATGTTATTCACGAGAAAAGTAAAGTGAAACTAAAAAATATGTGTTCTATTTTGTTGTTGAAATTAGTAGTCTGGTTCTTAGAGACAGCGTTGGTGATTAGGCTATAGATTCAAGACTATAAATGAACCCACGAAGTCTTGTACTAAGGCGAAAAATAGGGTATGCTTAAATGATTATACAATAATAATAAATAAACCATCAGAATCAAAGACTGTAGTGATATATATATATAACGTAAGGATTCAAGGGACACGGCGAAAAACTTTTATTACGCAGGATTGCAGAAACCTCAGTTTGTAGAAATTTTTAAGAGAAATGAGTAATGAGTTAAAGAATGACAAACTAATATTGTTGTGTACATTAACACTATGCGAGACTGACGCAGAAGAGAGAAAAATTATGGAATTCATCAACAAAATTTTTTAAACATAATTGGTCCGTTTATTCAATATTATCATTTCATTTCCTTCAACAATATTGAAAATATTGTAAATATGGATATGCAATGTGATAATTTCCATAAACATGGCTAGTTTATTCAATCTATATATTCAAAGACAGAATCATTGTTTATAATTGAAGTCAGGCAAAATGCATGAAATAAAATTTAAAAGATCGCAATGGAAAAACCTAGACCAGACGACGATCAAACTCGGTATAGAGTATACTTTATTAGCAATTATCTTAGACTAAGAGATAGATAATTGATATTTAAAACTACAGGCTGACGTGGCGGCTTCTGATTGCTGCTGGGTCATGGACATGGTAGCACGTCATTTTGGCTAATCAAAACGCGTTATATTACTCAGTATTAGCAATCATAAAAAAACGTTTCACATGAGTAGCTGAAATTTCGACTGTATAGGCGAAATTGTTTGAATAACTGACAAACGATTCGAAAGTCCTATACTATTGCAAGTAAGCTCAAGTGTCAAAGAAAGGACATTGCGATCGGAACGCTTCAGACACCAATAAAATTGTTATTTACAAAATGTGTATAATTTAAATCTTTAATATTTGTATGAATATAAATTTGTTTCAATAAGCGTTTGATCCTATAACGCTCTCCTCTTATAATTAGACTTACCAATTAACAGTTGAAATTATTCATTAAAATAACAATACAGCTGTTTCTACGCGACCCCCTGATTTCTGATTGTAAAAAGTACAAGTCTCAATAAGATATCATTAAACTCTAATTGTAATAAACTACGAAAACTATTTTAGGAATGATTTTCAGACAGCACTCGAAGGTAAAGCCTTGTATAAATAAAATTTAAAAAGTCTGCGATTATAGTTGGATCCAGTAACGAATTTATGAGATATTTGTGCCATTCGTTTGCTTTAGTCTTTAAATAATACCCTGCAATCAGTCTAGAAAAATAAATTCCCCTGAAAAATGCGCTGTGTTTATGTGAAACATCATATCATGATTGTGCTTTATTCTTATACCTTGTTTTACAGGTATGCTGACACGACATACCAGTGTATAATTAATATTTTTCGTAGAAGAATTTCCCTCATTCAATTTATAAATTGAATATTGCCAAATTTTTATTGGTTTGTGAGAGTCAGCCCAACAATCATTAATTCAGTGCAAATTACACAATAGGATTAAACCGATGCTATGTTATCTATAAAATAATATAGTTTTAAATTACATAATTTTTCTAAATCTTAAAATTAGCTACCATATAAATTACGTGCTACATTTCGATTCATAGTGAAACAAATATTATTTAACATTTGCACTAACAATTGGTTTGTTATATATCTTCAGTTGAGCAAGATAAATCATTTAAATTATTTCGTAATGAAGTAAGTTACTATAATTAAAGCATAATGAAACATATTAAATAAAATAAATAAAAACTGTTATAAAATGGTAATTGAAAACCTTTCGTGATATGAACATTACGACCAGGTTTTGACTGTTTTGCGGTGAGATTTCATGTTGCACTGAGTGCGCATTAACCTTCTTTTCTCCTGTGGCATTTTTGACACGTCAGCAATGCGGATCTGCAGCGTGTTTTTATGAGGGCCTTTTTTTATTTTCAACTAGCTCAAATTATATCTACTTTACCTTTTATAGATCTATAATATATTCTATCGTTACTTGAAACTATTTTGGTTAGGTGAAAGCTGACGAACCAAACCTACACTCTAAAAAATGTTTTAATTACGAAAATTATTTGAGGACAAATGATTATGCGTAAAAATGTTCAAATGAACAATTGTATAGAGAAATTAAAATAATTTCACAGTAAATATTTAAAATATTCCAATTGGTGATATAAATACCACTGTTGTATTCAGGGTGTCTCTATAAAAATATTTTAATTTTGGCAATAATGTTTACTTGTCCCCAATTTTTCACGGAAATGAGAGATTATTAATAAGTAGATCTTTGGCTTAGAATATTCGTTAACGTTAATCGGAGTGACTGTCGCCAAATGTGGAAGAAATACTACGAACTTAAATTAACGTTAATAATAATAATAATAATAATAATTAAGAACGTTAATAATTAATAATGAAATATTTTGTAAGGAAAAACAATAATTGAAAGCTTTGCAGATAATTGGGACATTTTAGCATAATTTGGCATTTAAAAATTGTCTTTAGAATTCCGACTAATACAGGACTGTATGAGTATTTACTATATTAATAATAAAGGACTTCCTTTCGTTATCGGTATGTATAAGTTATTTACTTAAAATAAATTTAAATTTTTGGAGAATTTTGTTGTTGTAAATATGTACATATAGAATATAATTTTGCTGTACCAATATTACTTTAATAGCGAAACTAAACTCAAATACTTTATTATTAGCCAAAATTAAAATACAAACTCAGAACAATTCAATTTATAATACACACAAAAATTATTAAATTTAATGTTTTGACTACTAAAATAAGAATTACTCATATTTACGTGTAAAGAAACGAATAGTTTATGTGGTTAGTGCGATTTAATATCTACGATGGAATTCTATGTAGAGTGAAATCTTTAAGTTAAGCTTTCATCCATGTATTTGGAGATCAGCGAACAGCAAAGTCTTGGAAAACAGGAAGCCGTATCACTGAAGACTTTTCTACGCCCTCCAAGTCAAGTTTACGTAAATTTGAGCCGCATATAGGCTTCGTTCTTTGTGCGTGATGTAAACTGTTGACTTCGCACGTTGCTCGGATGTTTCGTCAAGACACAAAGCCTAGTAGCTCTTCAACACTCCGAAACATTTTTACTTTAGGTTAGATAGAGAGAGACGATTAAGTTTTTCATATAGATATGCCGCGGAAGATTAGCAAAACAATCACCTAAGCCGTGAAATTTTTAACCACTTTAGCACAACGGAAGCTCTGGTACACCATGTTTCACTTTACACCTCTTTCCCACTTAAACAGAATTTCTGTTAGTATGGGAGATTCACCGGCGTAGATAATGAACAGGTCACGCAATAAAGTTTACCGTTACAAGAAGCTTCCATGAGAATCTTCAAAGGGAAAAGCCGTTGCACGTCTTTCTATGCTGTAAGAAAGTGCTTACAGTTTCTAGTTTTAAATCATTCGACAGCCTTATATACTTATATACTGTCCTAATATTTTCAAAGTGTTGTTCCGAACTAGTATTTATCCGGCATTAAATGGCGTAAAACTATACACAAACACAAAGATTACGAAGACTTTGAAATGGGGCTCTGTGGTAATGAAAATCTGACGGGGAAAAGCGTTATTTTTAAGTAGCGTCAATTTATTTTGTAGTCACCGATTTCAGTAACGTAATCCAGATTTCATGCAATAGAATAAAATAAGTTAATTAAAGCTTCCTGAAGAATATGTAAATTCATTTATTTGATTTTTTCTTGTCTGCATTGGTTGGCTGGGTGATTGTATAAATTGAATAATCATCATGCAGAAGAGACAATCTTATTAAAAAATGTAACAAACGAATGTGGAGTATAAACACGCGAATATAACTGATCTAAGGGTGATGCCCTTAATGTCCGCCACAAATTGCTGACCGAAGAGCTGTAAGACATAAAATACCCAAAAAAGTCGCTACCTCATTTCAATATACATAACCCCTCAACTTCTAGTGTCTACGTATAAATATTAGCCTGCTACAGCATTTAATTCGACCATAAATTGTTTGTCAACTTGAGATAAAATCAGCAACGTTAGCGTCACATTTTTGATAAGTAACCTTTTCATGACACCTACTAACTTTATGAGAGCTGAGTTTCATCAGAATCATCGAGATGATTCAGTAACTTAATCGAATACGCTTCATTTATTCAATCTTTAACTAAGCGATAAATAACTGACTCTGTATGCACCCAATTACAAAGCACAGAATATATCAGAACTGGCCTATCCGAAATTGTTATGTAAAAACAATGCAAAGCCACGTCGCAATTAACTTGCGCATTCAGTTATGCGTGAGTAAAGTGCCTTAATTTATTGAAACGGTCAGACTGAAGATTTGGGATTATATATATTATTTATTTGAGAAATATAAAAAAAATTGGAAGAAAAATCAAAATCTTCGTTACCATCACCATCACAGTGACCCGACTAATACAAACAAAAACTTCATCAAAGTCGGTCCAGCCGTTTAAGAGGAGAATAATTATGAACAGATGTACGCCGGAATTATATATATATATATATATGGAAAGACGATGAATTATTTTTAAAACCAAATAATACAAAACTCGCCAATTATGTTTATTTTTAGTTTCAGAATACACGAAGACAACCTAAATTAATATGTTTCAATAAAATTTTTTATTAACATTGACTGCAGCGACTCATATGATATAATTACTTAACAAGTAATACAAAGTTTCCCGAGTGATTTAATTATAATGAAACAATAACACTAAAAACGGGGATCAATTAGAAATACATTCACTTTCTTAGTTTAAGCCGAAGCTTCTCTATATAGCGTGTGGTTCGAAAATGATCGTTAAAATCCTGAAAGTGTCCAAGAACACAGAATTAAGGGGATAGAGGATTTTTGTTGAAGCAACTTTCCATTTAGAGTTGGCGAGAACTCCATGGTTCATTGAAGTAATGAAGATAAATACCCAACTTCAGCCAAAAACCATGTCTTATAGGCCCACGTGTATTAATAGAGATAACTTCCATGAATTTATAGAAATTGTTGAGTTTTAAACGGCTTATTATTAATTTTTTGCAGCCTAAATAACTAATTTCTCAGGCATACCATTGTTTCGTAAATATAAAATATTGAATTAAGGGGATACTAAGAAAAAATTTAAAAAAATAATAATACATATTAACGTTAAAATTTTTTAAGTTTTTAAGTGTACTCCAATAGAAAATCATTTAAGACGAATGTAAAGAAAATTATTTCAGCACTAAAATTCACACTGCAATAATGCGACGTAACGAATACGGAAATAGATATCAAAATTTGTTGAGATGTGTTGGGCGTTCGAGTGAGTTTAATTAGAGAGAAAAGTCACAGTGGAATGACCGCCAAGATTAAATCTCTCCAGATATTTATGTACCTCAGATTCGCTCCGTCACGTAGGCTAAGCCAGCTTAACTCTTTCTTTACCTATATCGTAAATAATAATATTAAATATGCAATACACACTGTCCTTATTATGATATTTAAATAAGATGATAATTTTAAACTTCAATATACATTTTTAGTTAAATAGTATTTAAAAACGTATTATGTACCTAACCGAGTGTTTTAATTATAATGAATCATTAACGCTAAAAACAGGTATCAATTACAAATGCATTCATTTCGTTTAGTTTTAAGTTTTTCTATTGTGCTTGTGGTTTTAAAAATTTTAGTCAATTTCCTCAGTGTCTGTAAGAAAATAGAATTAAAGTGGAGTATTTTTCTTGACTCAACCTACTATTTACAGTTAGAGATCAACTTAGGCTAGAGACTAGTTGGTTCTTTGAAGTAATAATGTGAAAAAATTCGATTCATTGTACTATAGAAGCGATTCTAGTATTTTCAACTTTTTCTGGAACTGAGAATGACCACAAATATCAGAGTTGGTGTTTACTTAGATTGAAAAGCGTTGCCTTTGCGATGGCGTGCTTTTGAGGAAGTGACGTCACTGCGGCAAGCCAGGTTCGCAGTTGCAGGCAAACTCAGGTTACAAACGGCTGTGATGATGTGTGTGTTAACGGAAGATTTAGTTTCTATAACAAAGAATCGAGCATAAATCGTAAATTAAGTCTTATACCTCGTCTATTTAACTCGGTAATTAATTCATAGGGAAGGAAATGTTATTACAAAATATAGAAAAAAACACAACCAGAATATGTGTGTATACACTTCTTCTTACTCGACAGATTTTTAATAATATCGATTTTTTTTTTCAATTTTCTTAACTATGTACACTATCAAAATATTTAATAATTCAAAGATTGAATAATAGATAGCAATTTAAGCTGAGCCGTCATTTACTTTTTAAAGAAAGTCCAATTTCCTAGTTTTTTATTTTAACTTGAGAAAAATTTGAACTGTTGTTTTCTTTACAACTACCTAAATTGTGATTTGCTGATATCACGGAAATAATTTCTTCCCAACTGTAAACGAAGACTTTCTTTGCTGGTCTTTCGGAGGCTCTTTGTGTCCGTTTATTGATGTATTAAAAGAAATATGTGAACTCTATGCACCAGAACTGAAGAAATCAGTTTTTTATGGAATGAAGGTACTAAATTATTTTTAAGCATTTTACATATTTTCCTTCTTGATTTTCAGTCTATTCAATATTTAAAGTGTAACATTTATTGGACTTATTTATCAACCACGTTAATTCTGAATTTCGATGCAATACGAAAAAAATGAAGGCTTCACTTGCAATAATGAAATTGTTTCTTGCATCATCTCAAATTGTTCTAGCATAATATAGATAGATGTATTTCAAACTTTTTCTTTCTCTGTATGTGTGAAATACGTACTTGCCCCAAAATAGTGCAGCTTGTAATTTTACCAAGCGTGAGAACAACTATGAAATATTGGAGAAAAGCTTAAATACACGTACAAAAAGTGTCATAAAATATTATAATGAAATTAGATTAAAGGTAAACTTAGATAAATTTATTGTAGTAGAATTCAATACGAGGAAATATAAAAATCATGAAAATCAGATAATAATAGGAAATAAATGTATAACAAAAGAACCAACTGTAAATTTTTAGGATTAATCCTTGACAGTTCATTGATCTGGGATATACATGTAGATAACCTTTGTAACAAATTATCCAAAACAGTTTTTTTGATGAAGCGATTAAAATGTTCTGTAACAATAGTACACTTAATATAACTCATTATGCCCATTTCGAGTCTATACTAAGTATGGTATAGAAGTCTGGGGTAACAATATAAAAATTATTAATAATTCAAGAAAGATAATTAGATGTGAAGAAAATATGAAACTAAATCAATCAGAAAATATTTTTCAGAACTATAAATATTAATTGTATAAAACTTAAATGAGTATAAAACTATAACATTAACCTTAACTACTTGAAAACCTTGTAATAGAAACATTCATGAGCATGACACAAGAAATAAAAGTGAACTACATGTGGTACCATTAAGAACAAGTATGTCTGGCAAAGGACCTCACAATTCTGGGATGAAACTAGTAAACACTTGATATGTGAGCTCCCTTCAGCTACCCCTAAGATGATTAAAATACAAATTTAAAAAATGGCTGACCCAAAATCCATTCTATTCGATCGTTGAATACTACAAAAATACAGGTGGAAATTTAATTATAAAATAATTGTACAGATATCCCCAAAATTAAGAAATGTTTTCTTGTATTTTTCAATCTTGTAGTTTTTGTAAATATGACATAAGTTTAGAAATTGCATTGTTCAACGTTTTCGTTATAAGACCTAGTATGTAGACTGACGTTTTCCAAAAGATTGAAATACTAATGTATCAAACAAATGATGTTGGAAATAAAAAATATGCCTGATTTAACTGAAATAGGATTTAAATATTATGCTCCTTTATTGTCCGTCGATTTGGTTCATACGAGCCCTTTCCCTCGGCGCACAGTTCCTACCACCCGCCGGATAATGCGCGGTATATTTAGTCCCGAGCAAATCGCACGAGGATTTTCTTGTTTTCAATTAGAGGGCGTCGCTCTACCTCCCCTTCAAGCAAGTTATTTATTAATGCAATGTGGACCGCACTCCAGGATGCTTGCTGACGACTCTCGATTACTAGTGTTGCCGTTCGCCGCAGCATATGGAATCCAGTTTGAGGCCAACGAGAGTTTTCCGCTTGCCATTGTTTGGTGAATTAGAACTGTCAGACATTTATTTTCTTGATTTCTTTAAATAGCCAATTGTTTAGACTATTTGTAATCTTCTTTCTCAAACCAAGACTTAAGTTCATTATAATAACTGTTTAAAAGTATGTACAATCTAAAAGAGTCCCAGCATAATGACTTCGCATCTGTGTGTGTTCTGGTAAAGATTATTGAATAAACTTCGTTGCTGGTTGGTTTTTAAAATATTTTACACTTCATGTGTTAGGAAAACATTTTGTTTGACGATTAATTTATATAAAAGATAAAAATATTTTTATACCCATCTCAGTGCTCAACAGAGTATATAATGCCAAAGAACTGGTGGTGGAAATATGAATAATCATTCCAACACTAAATGTGTTAAAATAGGTAAAGTTAAGGTACTAAACGCTACAAAATTCAACAGTTGAAGTATTGATAAATATGAAAAATAATATATTACAGAAGTTTATTTAAACAATGTAAATGGCAGGATCGAATTCATCCGATACAGCTATTCACCGCAGACATGGGTTAGTGGTTGTGAAAGCAAAATGATACCAGTACTAAAAGTTAAAGAAAGTACATGTATAAGGACATAAGAAAGCTGTAAATCCATTCGTCCATATTAAAATTTAACGACTAGTCTGTGAGTGTACTGGGCTTTGGCAAACCTCGATACGGCTGTGCCCTGCGTGACATATAGCCCTCAGGGGCCCCTTTTATAGACGAAAAGCTGTAAGACGGTCGGCGACTCCGTAAGCCTTCCTTCTGCATGACGTAGCAAGGAGACGTCACTCTGCTAGGACCTCTTTAAGTGACGTCATTCATATGAAAAACTAATCAACTTTTTCGTAATTGATAGACAGCAGTTAACGGAGTGAAGTCGACTTAGAAACTATGAAAACTATTCTCTTAGGACATTAAAATGATATTTTTCAAAATAATTCGTTAATTTATAATATTATCTATAAAATGATGTCATTTTCGCAGAGCTAACAGAATTCCGAAATGGCTTAACTTAATTTATTCAAGCTTAGAATTATTTGTATATTGAATGTTTATATTAGTATAATTTTATTTTATTTTCAATTTTTTATTTCTTTAACTTGTATTCCTTTATTGGAATATTAAACGCATGTTGCCTCCGGCTCAGACCATTGTAACGTAATAATTTATATATATATATATATATATATATATTATACACGTATATTTACATTACCACAAATAATCTGAATGAAAAAAATATAAAATAACATTTAATTCAGTGATGGAAATGTTATAATTCTTTCTTGACGACTAATGGTATTGATTCTGAAACTTTCAATATTTGCGACCCAATTTTTCAAATTCAATCGCGCCCCTTTCATACAATAACAATGCATTGAATGGAATAACAATGTGCTTTGAAAGCTACAATATGACCTTAATTAGAAACCGCACAAATTACATTTATGGAATAACGGCAACATCTATCCGCCATGAAAACCAAAATTTATAATGAATTTTCTTTCTGACGACAACTGGGCAGTAACTTAGGAGTGGGTTACGGAATACATTTCACAATACTCCCGTAGGTTTCTCAACTTACGAAGAAGAAATCTTTCTAGATTTCACGCTGCGTGGTGAAATAGAAAGGAAATTTTGTGCTTTGAACAAGGATGTATCATGAATTTTCTGTACTGAAAACAAAACTATTACCAATTTACAAAATTATACCTTTGCGAAACTGAATTTTTTGCGATGGCTGAATTGAAGGAAAAATATAGATCTCATATAAATATAGAAAATTTTGCTCGCTAATAATTATTAAAATTCAAACATCAGTTTTCTGCATAAGTTTAATAATAAATAAATAAAATACGACAAAATAAGTCACCATATAAATTAACTTAGAATTTAATTAACATAAATACGTTTCATATAAACTTTGTCAACATAATCAGGTAAATTTTTAAATGGAAGATTTATTTAGATTATTAGAAATTTAGTGCCTTGGAAATTTTCTCGCGAAGGTTACAGTCGTCCATAAAATTGGATGAAACGTTTTATTTATATTAATTAAATACTAATTAAATATTTTTGCTGCCTTATTTGGTCGTATCTTTATTTATTAATATAGTTTTCAAGTTTGCATTGACTAGTTAATTGTCAATTACATTGTGCAGTTCCGATAAATTTGTAATTATATTACAATATATATCAGAATATATATATCAATATATATACAATATATATCAGAATGTATTTTTATGATCATTTTTTTAATAATATTTTATTTTCCCTCTTTTGATATGCTCGCACCACATATTTAGCCCCTCATAGTTTGAGAATTACTGCATTAACTCTTAAACAACTTTGTTTTTCTCAGCGATTTTATGTAATAAAAACTTTCAACTGCTTATTACAACTCGTCGTTTCTGGAGAATTTATCAGGTGAGTCGTGTGCCGAGGCAAATTTGCTCTACATAAACAATAGACTCCAGTCGACGTAATCCAATCAGGAAACTGAATTTGAAATTATTCCGACCTTTTCCTGTTGTTTGTGTGTTCACAGCAGCTATTTGTGGCGTTATGTCGGGAGGATACAGTGTGATTTGTACAATAAAGTATTTATTATTCTTAAATTAGATATATATTCATTTTAAAACAATAAAAGGAATAGAAAAATTCCCAATCAGAAATTGTCTAACTGAAATAATGGTTCTTAGTATCACCTTAGTAGATTACCCCTTCTAGATAATACATATGGGAATACACATCTGCGAAAACGTCAAGAAACTTTCATATACGAGGGATGCTTTGACAGTAAGAACCGTTCTATTGCCGCGGAATCAGTGGCAATTTTGAGCATGCGCGACACATCCTTGGTTCATTAAGCAGGACGCAGTTGAAAACCAACGTAATTTTGTGTTCTACGTTTGTTAGAACTATTATAAATGTTTTAAAACCCGCCAACTGACGTCAGATCAGATCGGAGTTGACTATGTGAAAAAGTAGTGTGAGTTGTAAAGGTAACGGTTGATGATAAAATACCTAGAAAATATTGATCCCATATTATTAAAAGCAGCCCTCAAAATACAAAAATTATGCGATTATTGTGGGAGAATCAATGTTATTTTGTTTTTAAAATTCAAAGTATCTTTCTCAAATGATTATAATTTTAAGGGAGCTGCAAAATATTTTATGAACGTTGATAACAGAAGTTTCCCATATTACAGTTTCACAAACCACTATCTGTAACAAAATCAGTGACGTCATCCGAGTGCAAAATATCTTTCTGTCACGTTTACGAGTTCAGTAAGGTAAACTACAGTATGACGATCCTACTTCACGACTCACCTAAACGAGATGCAAGGAAAAATCCTAGAAAACTTGCACCAGGTAGGTCGGGCTATTGGGTAATATTCTCACGCCCTTCCGAATGACGGGAGACAAGTTTGCTGTGGGGTCGCAGCATTCCCTTCTCCGTGTCCAAGGGGATCATCTTAACAACTTTTACCGTATGCCCCAGGTCTTCAACCCCAGTACATACACCTTCTAAAAGAGTCGAAGTTACCTTGGCATGTGAGAACCTCGAAACTAGAGAGAGATCGAGGCATTCCGAGGGTAAGGTCCGAACATGACTGAACGTAATAGTGACGTATAAAACTTCGTTTACGAAAATCGAAAATGAAAGTAAAGTAAAACAAGATTTGTCATGTCTCTGTAATAATATTAATTTAGCGAATATGAGATAATCAGAAGAAAAATAATTTATTGACGTACGTAGACAATATATATTTGGAATGTTTTAATAAATTTAGTTACATTATATTGATAGTATTTTTGTGAATATTTTGCTTGATTAACAGCCCACTGCATAGCATTATAAAGAAATTTAATCCCGTTATGGCTTTACCTATAAATAAATAATAAGTGATTTAACAAAATTCATTGTGAAATCACAATAAATTGGCAGCGAAGGGATAAAAATGTTTTTTTTACACGAAACGGATGATTTTAAATGAAATATTACGTAGGTAAAAATATATTTTTGTTGAAATGCTTCTCGGGTTTCCACCCGAATAATCTAAAAAAATAGCGACGTTTTGACTGCTTTCACTGCCATCGACTTCCAGGCTGAAGACTTAAGCCTGGAAGGCGATGGCAGTGTAAGCCGTCGAAACGTCGCTATTCTTTGAGATTACCCGGGTGGAAACCCGAGAAACATTTCTACACTCACTTCAGCGGTAAATCCTTCGATCTTTAGTATATTACTGTTGATTAAATAATTTTTCTAACAAGGAGTTATGGAGTGAAGTTCCATGAACAGCGAAATTGTTACCTGAAGAAGTCTCAAACAGAAGACGAAACGTAGCTAAATTTAAATTATAAAAGTACTGACGAAGAGGTTGATTAAATTATTTATTTATATTACAATTGTTTATCTTGTTGTAGACGTTTATTTGTCCTGCATCTCAAATTTACTTATTTTCAACTCGGCTTGACGCCTATGATTTTTATTTCCTGGTTTAGTATTAATCATTAAGTATTGGCATGTTCGCGGGATATGAGCATCCTACTATTTATATATTGATTGTTATGTAGGGACATTTTGTCGTGACTGCGACGCCTCTGCATCGACGCTCGTGAAGGAAGCCAAGCAGCGTCCTTAAGAGCTCTCGAGGCGCTCTCGCAGCCTCTAGGAGAGAAAGCTAAAGCTGCCACCAGCAATCCTTTGGGCTGTCCGATCACGTACTACCTAGCACTTGTCACTTGTAGTCAGAAGCGATACAAAAAATCCGCAACGTTGTTTTATTTAGGATTTCATGGTTCCATATCTCCTCAGCGTCTTTTGAAAAGAGCACTATCTGCTCAATGTCACATTCTAATTACTATACTAATGTACCGATACTTAAATCAATCAAATAGATAACCGGAAACTCGACAATAATATTTATTACTATCTCTATTGTTTTTTCCTTGTGCATGTTACTACTCATCAGTCCACCATAATTTAATTTATAAATAAAATTAGGAACTTCAAAAATGAGTAAAATTAATTTGAATGACCAAGAGTCAGGATTTGTTAAAATTTACACCTACTCAAAACGTTTCATCCCTGTGTTCAGGTACCTCCTCAGTTGTATATAGTTAACTAAATGATATATGAATTTAAAAAAATCCTTTATTACAAAAATGGCCTTCCTAGAAGTCATTGAATACATGAAAAGCTTTGTGTTAATATAAATTGACTTTCTGCCATTATATTTAATTTTAAAACCATTTTTACCTATATTCCCGTAATCATGAGGATAAGGCAAATACCTTTTCACCTTTCTAACGCATTTAGTCAAAAACCAGTTTCTTACTTTATAAAATTAATATTTAGCACTATTCAATTTAACGAAAAGACAAGAAACACTATAATAAATTGCATATGCGTAATTAAACTAACTAAATATAATTTGTAACGATTTAAAATAATATTTAATAACTGTTAAACGTACTTATACGCCATAAAGTTAATTTTTTAACGATGACACACAAATTAAATTTCATAAAAGTTTTTGAAATACATAGAATTTCCACACACTTTCTTATCAGGTGAATTGAAGCAGATCAAATGATTCTGTAGTCCTTTGGGCGACTTCCTTTATGCAGGCTTTCAGCCGACGGCATTCTCGACGTCTAGTATTGCGAGATCAATGCTACGGCTTTCGTACACTCGCCTCTGTAGGTGTTCACAATATTACACGTTGTTAGTTAAATAGAAATATATCTTGAAAACAAAGAAGTTGTCTGTTAATAGTTTCCATGCTTGAAAAACTCACAAGTAAAGCTTGAAATATAAATAGTTTACTTCTGCGTGATAACCTCCTTGTTTTCCACTGCCATAAATTGAACAATTAAAGACTATTGACAAATTATCAGATACTTAAATAATTGATCTTATATTAAGCAATAGTGTAAGTTCTGTGAGAGGAATTTATATTATTACTAAGAGGATAATAGATAAACATGTAAGGCAATTAACAGGATCATATAAGTGGCGTTTAGTCCTTAAAACTTACAATAAACTGAATCGCAGAGAGCAGACATTTCTCACAAGAATATCTTGGATAAGAGAATTCCCCCAATATATAATTCTGTCGAATCCAAGTGACATAAAATAACCGTATTGAAGAATTAAATTTTGCATAACTGAGAAAATATCTCTCAGGAGAAAAATAACTCAAATCAAAGAATTTACCAGTGTAAATTTAATAAAATATATTAAAGTAATTAATTATTACTTGAAAAATTCAAAGCAAGATATAAATAATGAAACTAGAAACTATACACACAATTTAGGCCTATATACAGTTACAGCAATTTTTATTTTAAATATATATATATAAGAAAAATTGCTATATATATTTATTTATATAAAAGAAAAATTGCTATATATATTTATTTATATAAAAGAAAAATTGTAGTAACTGTCCTCTTTCTTAATAAATTTGATACGCATATAAATGTAATAAGAATAATACCAGAAAAATATTAAATCATTTGGGCCCCCTTTAAGAATTTAAATAAAACGTAGTAGAGTATATTGGAAAGAAAAAGTTAAAACTTACAGGGAATATATGCATTTTAATGTTTACGAAAACAAATTTAGCAAATTTAATCAAGTACGGGCGGAATAATAACAGGATAATATTACAGCGATCGGTGTTTTTGCTGTTACCGCAGAATAATAATATGACGCAACCCATTACATTAATTTTTTTAAAAAAATTTAAATACATTAATCACATGAAAAGGTCAGCATAAATAGATATCCACATATTACTGATTTTCAAAACCTTCATAGTTACACGATAAAATTAGGTACCACTTAGATACCAGACTTTGTAATAATTAGTAATTGTTTAGCTGCAGTCGCTTATGACCGTTTTGGTTCATGTGACTATAAAATTTAATAAAATAAATTATGTAAGGAATTCTCATTTCTGAATAGAATTTTTTCTAAAGCTACGGAATGAGACCGAATTCTTTGGTGAGTCACATGAATAATACATTGGTGTGTTGTAAGGGACAGTGAATAAACCTATATAATTTAAAAACTTGTCTAAAATCATTAGTTTCAATTTGATTTAATTAGCAATTTTGTAAGAAATAGTGGAAAATCATTAATTTTTAGACTGAAAAAACTATGTATTGTCAGATTATCATTGTCATATACCAAACCCAATTTAATTTTGATTGAATCGAAAAGCAGTTATCAATTTCCAGTGGCTACTGGTTGGTCATTAAAGTTAAATTTAATGTTTATGAGCAGAGGATTATAATTTTACTGATTACACAATTTCATACTTTATGATATAAGACTATACGAGTTAGTATAATCTCTTCTTTTAACGGACTGTCTTTTGATGATTGAACTTAGATTCCAACAGGCGGAAATGACAAACAATATTGGGTGATCGAAATTAATTTAAGGGTTTTCCATTCTCTATGAGGTGAAGTTAAATATTTTTTCACAGACAATGGAAAATATAAAAATATTTTTATAAATAATTATCAAAATAACGTAACAAGGTATATCTTATATCAACTGAAAACTAATTTTTGAAACATACCCCTACAATACGAAACACCAACTGCAATTATAGTAAAATAAAAGTTATCGAAACGATTAAATCAGTTACATTATTTCTATGAATGGAATTAGCACAGTAAAAACATTTTTAGGATTTTGAAGGTAAACAAAATGACAAGCTAGTTGTTTGGGGGGCGAGCGTCAACAAGTGGAAAACAAGTTACGCACAATTTAATTAAAAGTTGGTTGATTCAGCACTGTAAAACGCGTGAAGCGCGGATTACAATGGGAGCGAAACAAGTTCGTTTACAATTGCAAATAAATATCATTTCAGGATCAATAGCAAATGGGAACAAACAAGCTGGTTGGTGTATCGTGACAAATGGAACAAGCCGGCAGACGAAATAACTCTCCAAGAGAACGAAACACAAAAGAGTTTCGCGAACAAAAGACTGTCGACAGGCTACGTTTGCGTAAATTAGGAATCTTTCTGAGGTTTTGTTAAAACGGGATTCAAAATTTATAATGATTTCCGAACTTATCAAAAATTTTGCTACAGTTTCAAAAAGAATAATTTACCCAAGGTGGCATGAAGAATAGACAATTTGATTGATTGTATTTAACTGAATCATGTATTCTAATGCAATCTAATGTGCGAGTATTGATACATGCCCCCAATGAACATAGCTAAACTATAACATTCTAAAATTTAATAATTGTGGAAATATTGGAGTTTAACTCTATGTAGGAACCTTTTTCGTTATAACTCTGAAATTGCAGCAACTTTGAGATGTAATATCTCTGGCAGTATATTATTATTAAAAGAAACTTTACTATCTTGTACAATGTTGTGTGCAATTTTAAACATGAATATCAAAAATACTTTGATGACTAACTTTACTTAGATAAATTGAAGCAAAATCGACTAAAAAATTTGTGTGTGAAAAAAAAATTAAGTTTCTGTTTTTATATCTCTGGAAGTAAAGGGACGAAAAATTGGAAACTAGCATCACAAGGTCTTTGATTGTAAATTTAATTTATCTGCTGCTCTCCAGTGGTTTACAAATTGAGCGTAAAATTGACGACCGTTGTAAAAACGCCAAAAATGTCTGATGGAAACTTTTTTGAATGAGTTTTATTTGTAAGATAAGAGCATTTTTTAAACTTCTGATGTTTCATTGGCAGGATTATGAGAGCTTGAAATTGGGGACTTTGCATTACAATGTTATATACCTTCATGTGCATACAAGATTTTAAAATTTTTGTTTTAAATTACTAAAAAGTAAGATTCATGTTTCTTCACAGGTTTTTAGGATCTCAGAAATAATACAAATTGTTAATTTTTCATTGCATGCAATACGTAATTTTTCCTTCGCGTACTATTTTCCTTTTATTTCTGTTGGTGTTTAAGTTGTTCTGATTCACTTTTTATTATCTTTAGGAATGTGCTTCTACCCTAATTGTATAACCATACAAAATCTTTATAAAGCTTAGTATTTTGTAATATGCAATTGAAACTTCTCTTTCTCCAATTTTTCAGCGACTTTAATACGTGAAATGGATGCCATAAATGAATTGGTATTGTTTCTACTTTGCCAAATTGCATTGTTACATAAAAGTAATCATCAAATTGCCACGTTAGTTTCTATTTCAAGAAAATTGGGCTGCATTATGTGCACAGTTTGTCAGCCAGTGAAAAAGTACTTCTCACTCGACGATCAGAGGTCGAGCTCACACAATGACTTTCATAACAAAAAAAGTTTTTTGTTTGGAACTACATGAAATGAGTCAAGTCATGCTGCAACCCATTTAATAAAACAAAGCACAGAGCTAAACATGGTCTGTTGAAAGTCAATCCAGCCATGACTTAAAAAAGTTAAAACAACAAATGTGAAACAAGGTCAACAATTTTGTTCCAAGTGTAAATCTGAATTCATTTCTATGGTCCAACGCACATCAGAGTCTTCATCATCAGAGACCAAACCTGAAATTTTTTTTCACACCTTAATTTCTCGGACGACTTTGCTTCATATTATGCATGCCAACTTTGTTATTACTTCGTTTTTGTTTCTTGGGGTTCAAAGAGACCAAAATGTTGTACACGATAGCCACGTCGCATGTCTTATAATAAAATATTGTCAGAGGTATTACATCTTAAAATTGTTGAAATTTCCGAGTCGTGTGGGAAGATTTTACTGTACGGAGTCATAAAATGACTATTTCTGTAAGCACTCCAATTGAAAACGTAAAACTTTACCAATGTTCATTGGCGAAATTTCTAAACATTCACACCAAAATTTAATTGAAATTGGAGATGATCAAGCGGAGATCCACAGACCACTTCACATGGAATGACCCAAATGCGGCATCAGATTAATTGCCTTTACAGATCCAAGGAATGGAAAAATATATCGGTTTGCAAATATTTTACATCAGATCAAGATCCGTAGTCCTGTCTATTAAAACTGTTTAGAAGGACGTATCGAGGAAGTATAGAAATAAAAATTTAATTGGTGAAAACAGGATGCAACTTATGATGCAATATATTTGCTGGTTTTAATTCAGGAATCAGTTTTGGTAATTTTGAAGTCACGTATAAGTATACTAAAGATGATTGTATAACATCCTGCGTTGTGACATATTTTTGGTTTTAAATGAGAAATTGGTTTCGTTTCTCTGACCAAGCAACGATTTTAAAATTGATATATATCCGAAATTAAGTATAATCAAAACAAATTAGTTAGCCAGAGAAGGCTGAGAAATGTGATATGCCATGAATTCAAGAATTTAATCCCCAATAAAAAATACATTTTTTGTTCAAATTCCGGGATTTCAACAGGAAAAACCTCAGTGAAGAAGAAGAACCAGACAATTTAAACTTATGAAATTTAACTATTGAAATAAATCATATGATCTTTACATACATTTAATTTTTTGGGGAACGTATGGTACAATTTTTTGATTATTCAAACTACATTTAATTAATATTTTTTGTTTATTCTGTTTTTTTGACATCAATAACATTATGATAGCTCTTTCTATTATTTTTATTTACATTTATTTGGGTCTCCTTTCTTAATGATTGTCTGATGACGTTCCGAAGTAAAGAAGATACGTTTAATTTCTTAGTTGTAATATCGATGCAATTCTTGAATTTAGTCATCAACCAGAAATCCAATTTACATATCTTGTAGATTAAATATTCTCTCACAACAATTTCAGGTGAAAGCATTAAAATAGATTATTTTTATTTGTGTAAAACACTAGAATTTTCATGTTTTATCAAACTGATTTTCCTTTGAGATTAAAGACAGGTCTGGTTTTATAATGGGTAATCAATAAAACGTCAATAATTATAAAAATGAAGTAATTTGTGAAGTAATTAAGTGAAATAGTAAAATAATTTCCTCGGGTTCAGGTATATTTTCACTATCTCCTTTTTCAGGAAAAAAACTTATTCTCGTTTATATACAGTCCTTATTCAAAATTTAACGTCTAATAATATTCCATGTATTTTGTTTATAGCTGTAATAATATTACGTGTGTATATGATTGAAGTTTGATTAATATAATCCTATTACTTATTTATAGGATAAATATTGTCCTTCCGACTAGTATATTAATTATTGTCAAGCCATTTTAACTATACTTATTGTAAGTCATATGTATGTCACTGGGTATCTGCTCATTTGTATATAAAATAAATACATTACAATGCAATTTTTTGTAAAATTTCCACAAATTAGTTGAATTTGTACATAAACAGATTATTTAGAAGTTTCATTTGGTGCGTGGAGAATTAAAGAGTGAATTTAGTTGTATAATTTTGTGTGATTGGAGCTTGTAGGTTAGTCAACTTCCGTTCAAAGTTCATCTCTTGGCACGTGTATCACAACCGTGTATCTGGCAATCTTCCTCGTGAAGTCGTTTGACAAACCGTTGCTTGCTTAATACATGCAATTAATGCCAGTTAAACCGTGTATAACTTCTCACAGTCTGTGTCCCCTACTTTCTTATAACGAAACGAAACACGCTTAGATACATAAACTCTTGTTTTATATATGAATGAATATCAGTTTTCTCACATTAATTAATACGATTATTTCTAAATTGAAAAGTATTCAGAAAGCGTTTCGGGAATAAGAATTATATTAGTGTAACATTTAAAATATGAAAATAATTAATTTAGTAATATATTTTACATTCAGGATTGCATTTTTTGTAATAAAATCGTAATTTCATTACTCGGGTATCAGTCATTTACTAATAAAATCATTTTATGTCATACAAATATATTAACATTGAAGAATTGGAAAGCAATTTTATTTTACTTCACAATTGCTGATAAGGTATAGGTATATATAGAAAAAGAAGAAACCGTTTTCAAGTTTATATTTAGGACAATAAATAGCGTTAAGTATAAGCGTCCAAAATGCGACCCGCTGATTTCAAAACTAATTTAAAAGACGCTATTGGTAGGTCTTAACGAATAAGTTATTTTCCGCTAAACGTGAAATAAAATAATTCAAACATATCCAGAACTACAATTTACGATTTTATTTAAATGCGCTTTCCTAATTCAGGTTTCTAACAATAGTTTACCTACGTAACCTAGTCAACGCAATGCGTTTTATTACGGCTTTATTAAATTGCCTCAACTAGGACACACATGACCATAAACGTTTGTATGAAGAAAATATTATAGGGAGAAGGGGCACATTGTAACAGGGGTAAGTTAAAATTAACCCATTGTGCAAATTAATTTACTGTCACATGCATGCCGTTTGGATACAATAGTCATTTTTCTGTTTTCGTCATTCTGCTCCCTTGTTTACGCATTTCACTCCGCTCTTCGCGTTATAATCGCTTTTGTTTCTTTCTTGCATTTTCCGATTGTATAGACAATATAATTTATATTGAGTGTTAGTATATCTCACTATGTTTGAGGGCAGCAATGAGATAGATGCTCAAGCATGTAACGGGGAACGTTCAAATAGCGTGCTGTAATATACACAATCGCTTGTTCATCTCAAATGTCATTAAACAGACAAACCAAAAAGTTATTTATTTGCGTAGTTTACACGTATATTAACTCGATTTTGTAACTACACAAAATAAAACATTTTGTTTTACTTTTCCCTTAATATACAGGAAATTTATTCTTGCCTGCCACCAATTATGTACCGAATATGGAACATGGAAAGACACGACAAATCGTGGAATAATAGGGAACTGTCGCTTCTTCAGAAATGGGAGAACTATTCACTGTAGCAACAAGTGTGTATACAGAGAATATTCATTCCACCAATGCTACTTTTTTCAAGAAAATATTTCGAAAACAAATTCATACGACAAGCAATGATCCATTATATTTTTGTGAATACTGTAAACGCTACGAAAATGACGATTTGTCGTTCTCACCCACGGAATGAAGATGTTAAATGTGTTGTTGCAACTTACCCCTAGGGGTATAGATAAAAGCATGCGTTTTATAAATTAATCCTGTTTGAATATTTATAATTAAATTGAAGAACAAAAAAAATTTGTCTCAGAAAGTTAAATATGTGAATATGATAATAAATTTACTCCTTAATTCAAATATGAAATCGGATTTTCCCCATTAAGTAAGGTTTCCGAGGAACATATATTAAAATAGCAATCATTTCTGAATATTTTATACAAAATATACAAACATTCACACTCGCTCATAAAATAAGAAATGACGATTTTCTGCTCTTCGTTTCTGAAACATCTTCTTGATGGTCCAGTACTAATTGGTTAGGATATTACAATTCCATTTTCCGAGATAATTTTTTTCCAAAGTTAAAATATTTATGTAACGGAACTACCACGTGAACAAAATTAAAGGAAGACATCAGAAAAGTTCTCTTCATAAACAGGACCATCAAGGACTGAAATAAATTACCTGAAAAGACTGGGTGGATTGCCATATAATAATATTAAAGTTTGATTCATGTACTTTTTTTCTCTTATTCTTTTGTCCTACTTGTTCGAGCTTGATTGTAAGCAACTGCCGGTGGATTATTGCCCTTTCCTAGTTTGAATAATGATAATAATAAAATCTTGTGGAGATAATGTTTCCCTACTCATCGCTCACTGCATCAAAATTTTCCGGGAATAAATCTTGTTGCAAGTGCAGGAAGTGTCCTGATAAAGACATAATTACTACCCAAATCTTTGTCAGACCATCAAGAGAGACAGTACACAGACGCAATATAGCAGAATTCGTCATTTCCTTCTTTCAACGTTAGTCTGAGTGCGTGAATATTGTGTAGTTAAAAATGTAGAAAATATTAATGTTTGAAATTGTAAATGCCAGTATCTCGAAACAAATGCGTGATGGTACTATATATATATATATATATATATATATATGGTCTACAGTGAAATTCGGTGGGTCCTTGCCGAGCTAGGAGAAGTGCGTTTCGGAGTCTCTAATGGTTTAAAGGCTGGTAACTCACTAAATATTATGAATGCCTAATAAAATAGGGTTATACCATTTTCCCATGACAGAATATATATTTCAAAATACTTTAAAAAATTTAATGATTCGTACCGATACAGAAAAGTAGAAAACTTCGATTGTAAATGGCATGTGAACGGCGTGTATAAATTTTATAATTCATTTTAATTTATTTATAATTGTATTCGAAGTTCTCGAGTATTTAGGTGGGCCAATGAAGGATAATAAAACAAGGCTTTTATGGTGACCGTAGCCATTTTGTTAGGTATACATTGTTTCATATTCCACAGCAACTACATCGTGAAAGTCATCGTTCTTTAATTTACAATTATTATATAATCGTTAATTCCATCTGAATGACAGACAATAAGCATCATTGATTGAAATAAATAGTCTCAGGTAGTTTTCTAGACTAAAAGAAAAGTAATTTTATGAATGTAGATTTTTTGTCCTCGAAGATAAGTACAGAACTTAATTAAAAAAAGAGGATTAGAAGGAGCGTATTTAAAAGATATTCAAATTTAACGTACTATATTAACTATACATAAGTATGTAATATAAATTACTCATTTGGAAATACGTCCTGAGTAGAGGTGAGATATCTGAAATGACTGATGGCCAGGAGCTTCAAGAGGAAATGTCAATTCGGAAATGGCAGGATTTTGTTTGGAAGACATCGTCTTTAAACTACCAACAATAGTTACTGGTACATTAAAAAACCAGGAGCAGGTCGTACATAAGAATCTGAAATCTGAACACTTTGAAGGTATGCAAATTAAGTCGCAGTTTGAAATATCGCTTTAAATGATTAAATTCGTTAAACCGTAAACTAATAATTTTCTGGCTAATAAATACTGTCCCGATTTTACTTTAAAATATAGAAGAGACGTGGCGAATGTAATTTGATGCTTTTTGAACTACAACAAATATTGTACAAATCACTTCACGTTAAAAGTGATAATATTCTGGGCTACGTTTGCGTTTAAAACAATTCTTCGAACGTTAAACTTTTTGTGGTTGTGTATGGGTTGTTAGCACGCAAGGCATAAGAATATGCAAACAAAGCTATAGTCTCGCAACGGTTGCTACGTTACAGACTTTTTGACACAGAAATTAATTAGGTCCCCAGTGACGAGCAATGCGTTATTCATTTCCTAGATGCACGACCGGGGTTTGTAAGAGATTTCTATCTATTTTAGACTACTGCTTTAATGGTCATGTATTTAATAGTTTCCTTATTGACCAGTGTCGTCCTTGCCTCAGTATAATCGTCAGTAACACTTGTATAGAGGTAGAAACTGTGAATAATTTTGCGAAATAAGTAGGAAGAGATCTGAACGAAGCCTAAGTTTCAAAATGTATGATAATCTTTCCTCCAAATTGATCGTATCTGTAGTACAAATTAAATGCTACTGCTCTACACTCGAGTATTTACTTTATACCATTTTTACTGCATGCATAGATCTTGTATCGCTGTTGGAATGCAGCCAGTTAGGTTTATAGAACAGGAAACGGACGCAGATTCAAAAAACGTGAACGAAGTTAGTTGACGAAGATACTACTTTTAAAGATGTTGGTGTATAAGACTCCCGAAATTTTCACGAATTGTGTCTGTAAGAATGTATTATAACAAAATAATAGTTCCATCTCCTTTCCTTCCAAGAATATTTATGATAGACAAATAATCAGGTTTATTGTTGATCTCATAATTAAAATTTTTGTGATTTATTTTAAAGTTTAAAGCTCGATCATCAATACTTGAAAATGATACTATTCCTTTGTTCCAATACGAGCGTAAGATCAAAAAAAGATAGGTCTGAATCAGAGTAATTTTTAATCAAGTTGAAAACTAGAATTTATCTAGAATGTTTTGTTTGGATATATTGATATTTCGTTAAGTTCGCGTATTTTGAATTCGCGCTACCGTGGGAATATGTTTCTTTTGTCTTTTGCCGTAACCGCTAATCGTATAAGTGTAGATTTGACTGCTTTGGAATTAACTTCTTTACTCTTTAAAACGATGGTGAAGATTCGCTTGAAGACAAATTTATAATTTTTAGCTGCAAGTGTGATTCGCGAATAAAAATTTTATCCGTTTTTTACGAAACACCAACACCACGTTTTGATTTCAAAAATAAAGTAAGTTTTTCCCTCCAATGTCATAGGTTATAACTCTATTATTTTTGCTACTAAACTCCACCAATGAGGCTTTGAATTTCTATTCTCAAAAGTTACCTCCAAGAAAATTTCCCATTAAAAAAGTGACATCTTGGACGCAGACGGTATTAGCCGGACCGAATTAACATCGAAGGTATACATTATTAACTGTAAAAGCGACGAAATAAATGTATTTTTTTCATAAGAGACAATAGTGAAAATGTGCGTGAATCGAAAAAAGTCTCCATTAATATTGAAAGAATATCGAATAAATTCACGACCCACTACAACGTTTTTATTTTATTGAACCAACAATATATGTAACTGTTGTAAATAGCTGGCAGCTCAAGATAATAAACTTCCACATTGACTTCATGTGGAGGTTTGGTCTTCACAGCTGGATTCGATTACGTTAATCATACTTCATATTAAGTATGTTTCATGTACTGGAAGATATACCGAAAGTTTAATACCGTGTAATCGTATTTATTAAGAATATAAGCGACCAACATATTGTTTCTTGTCGTTAAAGGATAACTGACCAAATTCACAGTTTAATAAACATATTAGATAATTAAACAGAAAATATTAATTTGGCGTATGTCGTCCTATAAATATAAATTATTCATTTCTACTGTTCGGAGGGATTTGAAATTCGTATATGTTATTGAAGTATGTGTCCTCCGAATGCAGTTTTCGAGCTTTCAGCTATCGATAAATCAGAATTGCATGAGTCTACCCGTTTCAATGAATATTTATGAATGAAATGTGTTACCAAATGCATTCTAATGTAAACATTGGTTTTAAATAAATAAAACATTGCTAGATGAGGAATCAGATAACATTAAGCGTATTGGCAATAATGTTTTCAACCGGGAGCACGAATACCTCTCTCTCTCCCAGGCTACACAGATTATTAGTGGTTTAAACTATTAACGAGAGACAAAAATACGGGTTCTGCGTTTGACTGGAGCTCCAATAAGATTAACTTTTTTCTTGCAATATAGATTTTTTCCGAAATTGTCTCAGCTATTATATTTCAAAGGCTTATACTTCGCACCAAAATATTATAAAAAATTATTTAATTTATAGTATAGGGGTAAAAATTAATAAAGAGAAACAAATTAACTTTCGCAGGTTCGTTACGAAAATATTTAATTTATAATATAGGGGTAAAAATTAATAAAGAGAAACAAATTAACTTTCGCAGGTTCGTAAAGAAAATATTTTTTGTATAATGCGGAACACTATAGTTGAAAAATTAACAAGTAAGAATGCATGTAAAATTCCATTTCATTTCTTGTATTTGAAGAAAATACAGGGTATTTCATATTGAGTAGGACAAGACGAAAGCATATATCAGAACGATGTAATTACTTCATTATGCTAAATCAAAATTTCAGTTTCTATTGACACTTCAGTTATTCACTGCTTAAGTTGCTCGGAGAATTTGACGCACAAACGCTTTGTCTTTAACAAAGCCTCATAGAAAATATCGAAAGGGTGAGATCTGGGAATCTTGGCGGCCAACAAAGCAATGGCACGGCCAAGCTAGCGATGGGGTAGACCATTGTCAAGGCCAACTTTTTTATCCTAATGGGGCAAATTATGGCTATTTCCAGGTAAACTTGTATAGTTGTAGATTCTGAATTAATTTTTTTCAGCAAAATATGGATATGTACTATGCTATTATTTTTGTCCCATTCATTATAAAACAATGTAAAGATAAAGAAACCGAGATTAAGACTGCTGGAGAATCGATGCGCCGACCACGTATCTCTCCAAATTCGGAATGTGCCATGCAAGGTGACAGTCTGCACTCGACCCGGTAGGCCCAGGCCCTCAATGGCACACAATGTAACACTTGTTGCTTTCAAAATTGTAAGAGCTGTATAAATGACACACCTCTCATAATACACTTCATTTGTCCATTGTCAAATTAATCCATAATACACGCAGTATGAACGCAATTAAAATACACAGAATATATATGAGAACTCAGCATTCAAAGATCGAAAGATCGAAACAATGCCAAGCTATGACGCAATGAACGTAAATTAAATCCCACATATTATTCAAATGATCAGGCTGAAAATTTGGGATTGTCTGTTTTCTTATCTGAGAAATCAAAAAAATACACGTATATTAAAATATATACCATATTTCAGGTGGTTCAGGAGAAAGAGTACAACCTGAGGATTAATATAGAGAAAACCAAAATGATGAACTGTAGTATAGGAAATAGAGGAATAACGAAGGGTCTTATATTAGGAAGGGATATTTTGAAGAAAGTTAAAGAATTCTGATACTTGGGCAGCATAACTAGGGATGGTGGATGTATAGTAGACTAAGATTAGATTAACACAGACAAGGAAGGCTTTCGCTAAAAGAGGAATTTACTTTGGATGATATTAGTATGAATATTAAGAAAAATGTTTGAAGTGTGGCGTTATATGATTACGAAAAGTGGATGGTAATAGTTGTAGAAAGAAAAGAAGTAGACTATTTTAAAATGTGGAGCTGTAGAAAAATACTGAAAATAATACGGGTGGATAAACCAGGAAGTTCTAAGCGGAACTAGAACAGCGAACAATATCGAGGACTTTGAACAAGAAAAGGGATAGATTAATAGGCCACATTTTGAGACATAATATTAGCATTAGAGGGAAGTGTGCGGTGTAATAACAGAAGAAGGAAGGAAGCAGTTTAGGGAAAATATGGGATGTGGTAGTATGTGGAAATGAAAGGCTTGCACAGAATAAGTTAGCATGTTAACGTGTCAGACCGGTCAAACGACAACAAATAAAACAAACAAAAGCACCAAAATCGGTCAAGCCAAAGTACGAGAAGAATTACAAACACTCACGCCGGAATATTATTATATAAGAATATCTCTGTAATTTAGTTATAGTGTTATTATAAATAAAGGAGGGAGGATGTTGATGCTTCAATTAAAGGAATGATGCAATGTTGTAATGTACTAAATTATTCCTTTTAAATTTAATTTTTGACGGAGTAGACTGTTTACACATTTATAGCATAACGTACTAAGAGGTAATAGATCTCCGAAATAGAGAATTCTCAAAAGTTACAAGAGGAAATGTTACAAATTAATTAAGTAATAGACTGGTATCTAAAATTTAAAATATTGTTGTCAAGATATTTATAATTTAATTTTGTTATCAGTTGTAAGCGTAAGTAATAAATTGCAATTATTTGGTCACTATTGACCATAAAAATTAATGTGAGTCTAATAAAAATAAATTTAAGAAAATAGGTACTAACAATTTTGTCGCATTTTCTTTACGGTTTACTGCATAACCTATTACTAAATATATATTCTACTTCACCATAGATATATCTAATAGTATGGGCTGTAAAATTATTATATTTAATAGTATGTTGCGCAGGAGTGACTTTTCACGAGACGTAGAACAGCGTAACATACGGTGCGTTTAAGGAAATAGAAATAACTTGTCGACGCACAGAAGTTCTCACAAAATTGGTACTGAAACATTGCGACTTGCATACGAACATAAAAGTGTAGCTGTAGTCGTGGAATTAAATAATGTCGACTACGACGGCAGGAAATACATATTTATCACTGAGATAAGCAAAACATTTTAACAAATCGAGCACTAAAGAAGTATTAAAACCCAACAATACAGTTTGACGACAGCGTCATTCAATGCTGTGAGTGAAAATAATTGAAAGGTAACCATATAATTATTTTGCTGTCGTCGGCAGGGATGTAGAATTGCAAAATAATCAATTTTCCTTTGCTTGATTTTTTTCGTTTAACATTGTTCCGTTCTAATGAAACATAAGTAATATATATGGATATGAAATGGTAGTGCAATATGAATGAGTATTTAAGGTGACAGTGAGGATCGTCGTAGTGAACACCGGCAGTGCAGTATTTTTAATCGCGAGAGACACGAGACGGGCTGCGGACGTGTTAACCTGAACGCGTCTGTCACCAATTAAGCTAACGAAACGGACTTGTCACAAAGGTGCAGTGGCTGGTGGCTGGCGGCCAGAATCCAAATTATTCCTACTACGACTGTTGGTAAACACTCTTGGCTGAGTGCCCCACTCAACAGAACCAGGAGCACGTGCTTACTCCTGATCTGGAGTGAAGCAACACAACTCGCATTCTACATTTGAAAATGTATACAGGTGAAGATTTACATTTCAACAATGAACCTTATGAATACAGGTAGTTTTGTGCGATGTATTTGAGGATTATTTCCCCAGCGGGACAACAATATCAAAATTTAAGAAATGATAGATTTATAAACTAGGTGAGGAAATGAAGTTTGTGGTGCTGTGGAGGAACACGCTGTACCTACTGGAGAGGAAAGCCGCCCGTTCCCTGTCCCGGTCCTGGTCCCAGTCCCGGTCCCGCTGGGCTCCAGCACACTAACGCTACTGAGTGCTTCTCAAAACTGCCGCGGGCACCGCTCCTGGCACTCACCACAGATCAATACGTCAGCGTTGCCAACAGACCGCACTCGCCGCAATATCCCTCGTCCTGATTAATATTGCAACTACTTTTTAACGCGATAAGCAAATTACCAACACTCGAATTCAATTGCGAATCCACACCTTTTAAATGTATTTTTCTTCCTTCTTTTACCATTTTCAAATCTAAAGAAATGTATTATCTCTACACTTACAACTCTACAATTCGAATTGTTGCAGCATAATATAAAAAAACTGAAGCAATAAACCTCACAAAACATTAAATTCGCCTACAAGCCCTGTCTACAATAATGTTACAACCAACAAACATTTCACAGAATATAACAACGAGGAAATCTTCACAAACCTATTTTACTTCCAGCTAAACAAACTCCTGGAACAGTGATGGACAAACTTTTTAAAGAGGGGGCCACAGGAAAGGTAAAAAAGAACTTGAGCCGGGCCAATGCAATACAGAGTTTAAGTGTTATGAAACGTTATACTCTTGTAGAATGTTACAGTTTCGTTGCAGACGGGACATAGTGGTGTAGCGTACCTTTCTATCTATTGAGATTTAAGGAATGCTTAAAGTTTTACGCTACCAAATACCCTTTCAATTTAAAAATACAATAATTGATTTACCAAAAATTGAAAAAAATTATTTCCCAGCTAGATAAATATGCGAACGTTCTCTTCACTCAAGGCTTACCGTGGCCTAAATAGGCTATCAAGGAATTCTGCTCAAATTGATAGTCACCGAACAGTATTACCATGCACTCAAACGTCGTCTCTGATCACCCAACCTCCCCCTGGATCAGTGATCGTCAAAAGGTTCTGATTTGTTCCTGCGTATCCCACGCTTTTATGGGAGAACCAGTCAGCACAACTTTGTCCTTCGTCACGCCATCGTAGGGTGAACGGGGACTGTTTTCCAAGAACCTTTGAACCGTTAAGCGAAGGAAAATGGGAGCATACCAGCGTATTCTGTTGTCTATGGTTTATTTTTAAACCGAGAAATGATATGTACCAGCGCACGTGTCTAGCTGCTACACATTCCTACCTCCCAAATTTATTAATTTTGCCGTTATTCAATGCAATTATAAGTCGCGCTACAGCGGTTTATCCATAAAAACTATGAAAAAGTACTTCCAACTCAATTCATCTTTGAAAACACTTCAATAAGAATCAAATTTACGTTTCTTACATAACATCTTAGGAATGAAATTTCCACAATATGCAGAGTAAAACTAGAAAAGCAACAACGCTAAGACAGGTCTGAATCAAGAAACGTTTTTCGATTTATACCCACGGTGGAAGGAGTAGCTACTGCGAGGAGGCTCCGTTGCCAATTTTACTCGTCGCAACAAAGTTGCCAGCAGCCAGGTGCCTCTCACTCTCAACATTCCAATATCTCGGATAAGTCAGATGTCGTCACATACAAAACGAAAGAGATCTAGAAAGATGAAAATTTTTATTTTTCTTACAGCCTGTATTCTTTTTTTCTCATATTAATAATAATGTCTCGCGGGCCGGATAGACCATTTCAGGGGGCAGCATCTGGCACGCGGGCCGTAGTTTTCCCCTCACTGTCCTAGAAGAAATGAATTTCTCACTCCCACTAATCATACCTAAACTCAAATGAAAATGTCCCCTTTTGTTATGGAATACAGTCACAATAGACCTATAACTATCCGACCTTAAGAGAAATTAAACCAACCCCATAAACATCCAAACACGCTTCAATGAGTTATCCGCCGAAATCTTTGACCACAATTCAATGTACACTGATGGATCAATCACTGTAAATGGAGCAGGATTTGCAATCATACAAATCAACAGAATCATCTAATACAGACTCAACAACAAAAGCTCTATCTTCTGCGAAGCCTTTGGTATCCATGAAGCGCTAGAGATTAGCCAAAACCAATGTAATTAGTCATAATTAAAGACTCAAAAATTGTCACAACCAGAATGAATAATGAAGAAAACATTAATATAGAAAAATACTACGAAATTATAAACTAAAACAAAGAAATAATTGTTCGATGGATTCCTTCACATAGTGGCATCAACGGCTACAGGATTACCTCAGACATCATCATCGCCGAGCAATAAAATCATCATGGGACCAAGAATGGACACAAAAACTTTCCGTTATTAGAAACCAAATTTACTCGGAAAAAAATTACTATTAGACAACAGAAGAGACCATACGTTTACGAATAGACCACTACAAACTGAGATAAGAACACATCTAGTTCGAAAATACACCAACACTTTGCGAATTCTGCAATAACCCTATAACAGTCAAACATACATCCAAATGAAATACATCTCAAGTCAACAGAAAAAAAGACAAAAAATATAATTTCTTCAAACAATTTTTTAATTATTCATTAAAAGACTGGTTTTAATTTTGATAATAATGATGAGAAGCCCTTGGTTTGGAATTAATCACATTTAATAAAACCAAAATTATGATTTCGATTGTAAAAATTTATGACGAGATTTGGGCATATGCCATAGTCATCTACAATTTAAAATAAATCAACTGAAACATAAGGAAACACAAAATATTATTATTAAATTTTATAATTTGTTATAAATCCTAAATCTACTGGACATACACTTATTTTTCAAACTAATTTTTTGGTAAATGCTTGCAGCATTTAATTTATAATTTTCCGTGAAATGTATATGAATCCAAAATATGTTGACTTACACAGGGCATTTATCAAACTTTGAAATTCCTAAAGATCAACTAATTTTACCGCTCCTGTGCTTTCCAAATACAATCGGAAAATTTAAATCGCCAAAAGAATCAACGTTTATTGTCAAGATTAGATTTGACTTATCGAATATCGGTGAACTAGATTTGATAAGTATAAATTTTGATTTATTCAAAAACTTTCGCATAGCGTTTTGATATATTTTTAGTTTGTTTTCTTTAATTCTTAAAATTATGACTCTTTAATAATATATATTCATTTTAAAATATTCCTTCTAACAATATTAATGCTCTTTGCTCTTTACATTGTTTTTATGATTGTATATTCTGGTATTAAGATTAGTTTTTCTATGTCCAATACCAAGAAAAATTAGAAAATATATATTACATCATTTATATCAAAATATTGTCTAAATATTTTATTAATGAATAAGAAATAGTGTTTTTGTATCAAGTTAGCTATGAATATAATCTGTTATGTTTATTAGGTAACAAAATATGTTACCAATTTCAGCTTCATAGCAAAACACTAATTGTTATGAGAGTACAAAAATGTTCAGAAACATTATTGTTATCTAATAAAGTAATAAAACGAAAATTAGTCGAAAAATTAAAATACTTATTAGGGCCAAAAATGTAGTTCTAAATTATACATCAATCAGGTTTTTTGTCGTGGTCTGAATGTTTCTTTTTCTCATAAAGTTGATAAAGTCCTCATTCCAGCCTTTTTATAAATTAAAAATACCCATTCCGAAAGTATTTTATTATTGCTAGAGGGTGTTTTGAAGAATATAATTCTATTTTTAATTGTTTAGATTTGTTTAAGGCTTAGTACCATTTTATTTATATTTTTTATCCTGAACATCAGTGCGGTGACGTCTTTGATTTTCGCGCGCATCTCATTATGGCACACTAACTACAATAACTTCAGATTTAATGACAGGTTTTTTCACACTAACAGTGATTTTTTTCTCTCTGGTCTTTCGTTGAAACTTCTCCACTCGGCGAGTCTATACGTAAACAGATCCAAACTAGTTGTTTTCTTGCCTTTCATTCTAAAAGGGATAAAATAGTACTCTATTCTTAACGTGAGATTATATTTAGTCACAACGATTTGTAAGTATTGTACACAACAACAATAGGATTTGGCTGTTTCGTTTAATGCGTTAATTAAAACTCAGTGTTCTAGTTAATTTTAATAAATACTACTTGTTATTTTTTCCCGTCCTTTTAACTGCTTTAATTACTTAACATAGTATTACCCATGTAAGTTATATAAGTTGAACAGAAAGTATTAAAGTTTTCAAATTATTGAATTTTAAATAGCTTCAAAGTTATTTATCATTTGAGAGGAAATATGTTCAGCCGTACAGAATCCTGCACGAA
Source organism: Eucriotettix oculatus (assembly GCA_034510155.1). Lineage (NCBI taxonomy): Eukaryota > Metazoa > Arthropoda > Insecta > Orthoptera > Tetrigidae > Eucriotettix > Eucriotettix oculatus. Next base: position 198,412,124 of record CM067376.1, on the reverse strand, counting down.
GCAGTTTAGAATATTCGTCATTAAGTCTCGGAATAGGGAATGACAGCTTGATAACGCCAAGAACAATGTGAAGGCTCTGTGTAGCGGTTAAAAAAATTAATTGAAATCGGTGTACCAATTTACATGTGAAAAGAGAGCAAATTCAGCGTCACTCAGACAAATTGAGAGCAATTTAGATGAATGACAGTGTAATGCATAAAATATTAGGGTAACTAAAATAACTTGATTCGGATAAACGCACAGACACACACAAATGCAGATATATATATATATATATATATATCGCCAACTGTGTAATGTAAGCAATAAACTCTTAAAACTAAATTTTTTTCTGAATTGTGGCACTGTTTATCAAAATTAGGTTAATAAGATTTTTGTTATTTAATACTTTATATTTATTCTCGTGCAACAAAATATTATTATTAGTAGTAGTATATGCATTTCGGAAATTTGTTTATTTAAATATTTCGTTGACTCAATTATGCAAACGTCATGCAAAAATTCTTTGTTGTCTAAGATTATTCAATTGACTATAATTGTCAAACATATATTCTTGCGATAAAATGAAAATATATTTCCGTTATGTGAAGTGCCCAAAATTTGCGCTTATGTATTTAGTGCTTACGCTCTAATATACGAACGTGTTTTTGGATACCAAGTGAATGACTAAATTTAAAAATTTAAGTCTAATTTGTGTTAAATTAGATTGTGAAGATAATTTAATTGTATGTTACAGGGTATTTATTACTGTAAGACGTGAAGAATTTCATTCATAATAAAATATACAAAGTTGAATTTAAATAAACACAGTTGAATGTAACTAACTAAATAAATTAATAAATGTATATTTAATTATATAATATTGATTTATATAAAGTGGAGGTCCCGAAAATAAAATTATTTTATTTATGACTTTAGGCCATTCTTTGTGTTTTATTAATAATAAATTTGTCAGATTAATTCAATTACTTTATTTATACTTAATACGTTATTAAGAAATCATATTTGTCACCTTCATTGCAAGCAGAGATTGGATTCTAAAACTACGACTGCTTTTTAAACATGTTAACACCAGGCATAAAAAAGGTTAGGAAAATGTTAAAGTTTTACAATTCGAAAATAATTAGAGAAAAAGAAGTTCTAAGAAGGAATATATATATATATATATATATATAAGTTGAAATAAATATTAAAATGAATGATAGAAATGAGGCAAGTATGATATACAATATGTATGCAAATGTACGACCAAAATTAAATGATAATGAAGGAATAAAAATGAAATTATTATGGAAAGTATTATGGAATATATGTAGGTATTAAGAAATAAAGTTTTTTAACAATGACTTGAGTAGTAGGATATGACGTTAATGTAGTTGTGAAAACACCAGAGGTTGGTTGAAGTAAAGTAAAGTGTTGGAGTAAGATAAAATTTTTTAGCATGAATAACGTAAACATCAGGATGTGACAAGTGGATAGATTGTACGACTAATCTATAATTAGTGTAATCTACATGTAATGATATAATAATAATATTACTGTTATAATAAAAAGTTATTCGAAATATAAATGATAATTTTAATATATATATGGATTATTTCGTAAAGTATGTCGGGGCGGAACGCGATACTTATTGTTTAAAATCTTTGTAAAATTATGGAAAAAGAAAATGGCTTCATAGAAGATTAAACATTATTTTATTCTATTACCAACTCAATCTAATACCAATGTAACTTAATACAATGAAGTTAGATTTTTTTATGAATATTTAGAAAGAAACAAGTTTCCCGTTCTGCCTCAACCCCCAGGGGCAGAACATGATAGGATGTTTTGTATATACATTAGTACAACAAAATTAAATTTAAAAAATCTTATTACCTTTAGCGTTTCTATTCTTATACTTGTTTAGCGTACGATTGATCGCTTTATCAATTCTTCTTTTCGCAAAACTATTTTATTTTTCAATTGCAGGCTTTACAGACTTTTTGCTAACATTTTCGCTTTCTCCGTTCCTTTTCTTTCTTAATCTAATCCTTTTAGGTACAGAATTCTGAAAATTATTCATATAAGTTGAGTCTGCCAATTTTTCTTTTTTAACTTGAGGAACACACAACATTTTTCCTTATACAGTAGTATCCCGTTCCTCCCCGCGCTCTAGTCTCCTCAGTTTAAGGTTTTCACCGAGCCTTATTACAACTTATCTGCAGCTAAAGAAACCTAATTAACGAATACATAACATTAAAGTGTTAACAGCGAGGACTTTTGTGAATTACCGTCTGTAGAAATGATGCAAAAATTCACAGATGTAAGACGCCAAAAAAAGAGTTCATTCTCAAGGTGGAGTCAAAACTTGGTGAAATCGGCTGCCAAGACTTTTTCCTTTGCCGGCTACCATTTTCCACCCCTATTTAATAAACTCCAGTTAAAAAATAGGGTATCTCGTTCTACCTTGCTATACTGTTCCGCCCCGAATTCTCCCACATATAGTTAGAAAGCTTCTGGATGAATTATATGAGAAAGAAATAGTTTTTTTAATAAAAAGTGGCTGTTCATTTAGTTTTTATAAATATCCTTAGTAAAATGGGCGCGGGAAACGCTGAACTAAATTACCAAAGTGATGGATATTATAAATATCAAACACAAACCAATAATTTTTTTTCTACGATAGAATATAAATATAATCGTCCTCTATATGCTACACAGCGTAGACTTCTCTCTCTGCAAATGTATGCATTTACGTACAATTCCACCTTTGTAACGTGCATATCCTGCATACACTGTTCAATCTCAGTGGAATTAATGCAATTTTGATTACAAATGGCCTCGCCATTTCCACGCAACACAACTGCAGAATGCATTGAAAAGCATGATGTGCGAACAGTTGTTCCAGATTGTTGTTAGCCTTAAACATTTAATGTCAAAAATGGAGATTTTCCGCATACACTATGGAACTCTGGGAGAATTTCAAACAAACTTAACACAACTTACAACATAGTTTTCTGACTTTAAATATATACAATAAATAAAAAGACGGCCAAAAAGTCAGCATATAAATTTATCACTATTTATTCATAAAAGCGACGTTTCGTCTCCATTTTGAAACTTCCTCAGGCGTACTAGACACATAAAATTACAATAAATTAGATATGGGTTCTATGTTACTCTATTTAAATTTATATATGTATAACATGGTTGAAAACTTACAGATTTAGCAACAGATCATATTTACTCCTTGACTCTCTCAGCCGAAAAGATTATTGAATTTACCTGTGAAGAATTTAGTGTCGTGCATGGACCATCTCCAGCAATGTACTTAATGGCCATATTTTAGTTTCTTTAGATGTTGTTTCCCTGTTCAGCTCATTACCTAAAGAATTAATCATAGAAAGTTTCAAAAAAACGATGTGAAAACAATTTTTCAGGTCTTACTAGCACTCCTTTGTCTGATATGCTTGTTTTCCTCAATTTATTTTTCATTTAATAATTCTTGTTATCGTCAAATAAGTGGATCTCCAATGAGAAATCCTTCGTCTCCTTTCTTTGTAGAGATTGTGATGATTGTATCTCATTATTAGATTTTAAACCATTAACATACTTCAGATACGCTGATGATATTTTTTGCATCATTCCAAAAACTAAATTAGATAATTTAATCCAAATTTCAATAGTTATCATCAAAATAATGATAAATTCATATGCTGATTTTTGGCCCTTTTTTATTTATTAACACAACTTATAACATGGAAATGTACACTGCGAAGTGTATATAACTACCAAGATTAGTGTACATTCCGTCACTTTTGGGGCCACTAAATTAAGTGGTAACAGTGCTGAAGTTGTGAAGAGAAATGAGAGCGTGAAACAGTTTATATCCTTCATTACAACGTAATTCCTTTTAACTTTCATTTCCGAACACAGTCTAAAAGTCATAGGGATAGTTTTTAAATATTGCGGAGTTTATTTCGGTTCTCCATTTTTCGTCCATAGTTAACTATAAAATTTACCCAAACAGTACTTATTACTAACTCAGAAGCTGAAACTAAATAATAATATGAACATCTGCGCCAACGACATCGTCTGCAGTTTATATTCACTAAGAATGTCACAATAATGAGAATCACTACTTCCAACTCAGGCGTGCGCCATGGTAAATAACTTCATATCAACAAAGATAAGAAAATATAAGTTGACTTTCCAACAACGCAGATAACAGTCTTGGTATTTCGCATGTCAGATGCGAACTTCGTCAGGTGATTTAGATATGACAACCAGGATAGGGTTTAATTTCATTTAAGAGATTTATCAATTGTTGGCTTTTATTATCTTATTCATGCCAACACCAAAATAAAAATAATCACATAATATTTGTTGTTCTTGTTGTCGTTTTCAGTCCTCCATGCCATCCTATCTTGCAAATTCCTTTAATTTCAATATAGCTAGCACAACCCACGTCCTCCCTAATCAACTTAGCGTATTCGATCCTTAGCTTCCCTCTTCTGTTCTTAGCCGACACACTTCCCTCTAATGCTAATTTTACAAGACCCTCGGGTCTTAAAACGTGGCCTACTAATCAATCCCTTCTCTAAGTCAACGTCCTCCATATTGTTCGATTTTCCCCTATTCTGTTTAGAACTTCCTCGTGGATGGAGATCCATCCATCTGATTTTCAGCATTCGCCTATAGAACCATTTTTCAAAGGCTTCTATTCTTTTCCTTTCCTCAACTCTTATCGTCCACGTTTCACGCCCATATAACGCCACGCTCCATACGAATATTTTTAGCAACGATTTCCTAATACTCACACTTATATATATATATATATAATCACACATATATTACCCATAAGTAAACTCTTTTTCACGAAAGACTTCCTGGCCTGTACTATCCTACACTTTGTCTACTATACATCTACCTTTCCTAGTTATTACGCTCCCAAAGTAGCAGAATTCCTTAACTTCCGTCAAAATATCCCTTCCCAATCTAACACCCTTTGTTATTCCACTGTTTCCCAAACTACACTCCATTACCTTAGTTTTCCCTCTATTAATTTTCATATTGAACTCTTTCTCCACGATTCCGTTCATGCCATTTATTATGGTTTCCAAGTCTTCTTCTGACTCCCCTAATACTACAATATAGTCGGCAAAGCGTAAGATTTTTATTTCTTGTCCTTGCAGTATGATTCTTTTTCCATATTCCGTTTTAACCTTCTTCATCGCTTGCTCTATATATAAGTTAAACAGCATAGGCGACAAACGGCATCCTTCTCTTACTCCTTTCTTGATTACGGCTTTCTTTTCTTGATCTTCCATTCTAATTACTACTGCCTGTCTTCTGTACAGGTTATGTATTAGCCTCCTTTCTCGATATTTTATTCCAGTTCTCTTCAAAATTCTTAATATTGTGTTCCAGTTTACATTATCAAACGCTTTTCCTAAATCTACAAATGCCATAATCGTCCTGTCTTCTAAAATTAGTCGCAAAGTAAATATTGCTTCCTTGTCCCTTACATTCTTCCTAAAACCAAACTGATCTTCTCCTAACTCACTTTATATTTGACGTTCCATTCTCTTATTACTATTTTCGATAATATTTTACGTGATTGGGATACTAAACTAATTTTCCTGTGCTGTTCGCATCCATCAGCCCCAGTTTTCTTCGGTATGGGTATAATCATGTTTTTATTAAAATCTTTTGGTATTTTTCCTGTTTCGTAGATTTCACAAACTATCCCGAACTGCCATGATATTGCTTCTTCGCCCGACGATCTTATCAACTCTGCTGGACATATTTAGCAGTCAAATAATAAGTAGAAAGTAGAATATTTCCGGCAGATAGCCAAGTAAGTATAAAACACAAATGTTTCTCTTTTGAGTTGTTATAAACACGTATCAATATGTGGTTAATTGATTATACAGTCATAATGGTGACAATATTATTTGTGTAGGATTTAACATTAATTGATGAATAATTAGATTTAATATGTAATATTTCAGATAATAATATATCATTATATTTAGTTTAAGAAACTATTATTATTACATTATTACAATCAAACCTGTGCTTATTTGTGTTGAAATGTTTACTGAGAACTGAATGTTTGTCACGAATTTGTTTAAATTAAAAATATGTTCTTCCATGCGATATTTCAATACCATTTTTGTCCGTTGTATGAGAGATTCTCTCGCAGGCATTTCTCCCCAAATTGATTGCGGGGATCTCCTAGGGGATGCCCTGTTTTCTCTCTGTTTTTTGTTTAAGGTTATGACATGGCGAAACACCTTTATCTATTTTAGGTTGTGTATGTGCTGGGGTCGAAGATCTTGGGCAAACGGATAGGGTTGTCCTCTGGTCCCATTGGGTCAGTAGGCCAACTGCTTCCTAAAATTTGTTGAGACACGGAGAAGGGAATGCTGCGAACCCACAGAAAACTCATCTCCCGTTATTCGGAAGGGCCTACCTGATGCAGGTTGTCTATGGTTTTCCTTGCACCTTTTTTTTTGTAAAACACCAGTGAACTCTAGTCAACCCTTGGCTACTTTTCTCTTCCTTCCTATGCTACTAAAGTGGAGTTGTCTGTTTTAGGATCACCCTCATGTAGCCAGTCCCAAAAAAAATATTTCTATTATCTTTGTAATGTTTTTATTTACATAAAACAGACAAATTATTAGTGGTACATAAGTGACATACATTAAACATATAAACCACATAATTCGGTTCAAAATGGACTTTACACTAACCTGCAGTCATTCGTTATCTAAGTTATGCAATAACAACAATAATTGAAAAACAAAAGCAATAATAAAAAAATAGTTTCTTATGTTCCACAATTCATGATGGGGTTATGAATAATGAAAACTATGAGTATTATGTCGTGAAATCCACGTAAATTGTGTTTATGTAACTTCTTGAGTCATAATTTGAAATGTTTGATTTGTTTTTATATGCTGAGAAGTAAGTTATATATGATAGTGAAATCAGCGGACTATTTTGTAACTTCTTTCCTGACGTATGGAAACCGACGGACAAATACTTCTACGGCAATTAGAGGCTCTAAACGACTGTTTCACCTAAAATTGGTCGATTCATGATAATTGTCTCTATTCCTTACTTCGTTAACCACAAGGGTTCAATGGCTTACAAAATAAATGGCTAATATCGTCGAAGATTGGAAAGTAATATAATGATTTCGAAGAAATACTAGTAATCGTTTATGATTGACTTCGTTCGTGAAACATTTATCCAAAGTGCTGAAGCATTTAATCTGTCACACTATAAATGTTCTCTGTGAAATAAACCGGCCACTTAACGATTATTGGGGATGTAGCAGTTAGCTAATGGAAACCCTTTCCTCGTTCAAAATAAAAAATTGAACCACACTCTACTTAGAACGATGTAAATAGTTAGCCTTCTTTGGTTATTATAATATCCTATATTTTGCGTAACACATTTTTACAACTAATACAAACATAAAAATTGTTAAATTAACGAATGCAATTGAAATAAACAGAAATGTGAGTGAAACTTTCTCGGGTTTCCTACTACGTTAAATATTTATTAATAATTTACCTTTCTTTGCAATTATCGGCGGCGTGTTACTTGCTGTTATTTGTGTTGCAGTTAACGTACTTTTAATTAATTTTCTTGATGACTTTTTGTAAAAATTATAATAATTTGTAGAACCTCACTAAATATTAATGAATATATTTAAGCACGACCGAGATTGATTTCCCCACCACTACCCTATATTGATGAATACAAATCTAAAAATTTAAATATACTTAAATTTTCAATTTCTGCTTTGAAATCATCATCAATCCACTCGGCACACCGTCAATATTACTCTGAAGTGACCTGTGTAAATCTAGAGTGATCAATGGTCTGATATCAGGACGGATTCTGTTATTCAGCCCTGACCCAATTGAATTACACAGTCCTTCCCAAAATTACAGTCTATTTACGCGATTCTGGAGATTGCGTAAGAGTTAACAACGGTTTTTATGTGAGCACCCAATCGAAATTGAAAAAAAAATTGCTCTGTGTCGTGTTTGACGCAAAAAGAAACATTTTACGGAGTTAAAATACATATAATACTAAAAATATATCTAAAAATTATAACGAATTCCCACCTCTAAAGTGGCATCTGGCATTTTTATTGGTGGTTTAAAACCACTTAGTTGCCCGCCTACGGTAATACCAACCGCACCAACTATCTATAAGCGCGTTTCAGGTTGTATGGGTAAAAACCCGAAGTTTTAAAAAGACATGCAGTGCACATAGTGCGAAAAATTAAACAATAGTATGCCAAATACAAGTTCTCTTGTCATTTTAAATGTTCCTTAGTTACTTATTTACAAAGTTTAAACAGGTCTTGCATCGAGATATTTGTTTAAAACACTTTGTTGTTAAATACTTGAAGTAACGAAATTTTTGTTGCTACATATTATGTGAATGTACTTTGCAGTAGAATTTGCGACAGTGAACTATTCGGCCACGAGGACCGAGTCATGTCCATTTTTGGCCACATGGTGCAAATTTGAGAGTGCTTCGCTGTAGACCCCGTGTTCGAAGCACATGGACTGACACAGTACATACCCAAATTGGTTTCCCATTGGCCTGTGCTTGCGGTATTCGAACATCTGCCCCCGAACGAGTTAATTAAAAGCGACGTTAGTTCGCCGATGATTGGTCGACCTGGTGGAGGAGCCCAGAGCGTACGAAGCGCACAGACAGGAGAATTAAGAACGACACCTGAAGAGTACGGACGTGCCCAGGTCGAGAGAAGCGATCGAGACCTGGATCAGTCACGCCGAGAGAACTGACGGAGACCTGAGCAAGAATGGCTCCACTACACACGAGTCTCTCGGCTTCCGTGCCTACCCGAACCAGCTCTACACGCCTGTACGCGTTCCAGTATCGTGAATTGGATGCCCACTGATGGAGACTGCCGTGCCGACACCCGTGACACCGCGTGGACCATCAGCTGATCGGCAAGTGACCAACCGGCTCCGCATAAACGTGCGCCCGACCCTACGCTGAGGTAAACAGATAATCGGCTCTTCGCTAAACAAGCCGTCAAAAATAGTAAATGTACTATCAGTTTCTTTGAGCGAGCTATTTTTGAGTCAGCTACTTTACGCCAGTCTAAACTTCAATATTTATTTTCTTTCTCATTGATTACGAAACTTATTAACAACTGTAAATTGGAATCTTTAATAATACAGTTCTATTTTCTTGAGGATCGTTGACTTCATTATTATACCTGTTTTCGCATGGCATAATTCTCATTTTGAATTATTTCTCTTCGATAGTAACCCCAACCTCATTCCTTATAAATTTGAAAGACCGAGCAGATGAAGTTGAGGGCCTGCTTACTTCGCTGTCCACTTCCTTTCGCTTAGAAGGAAGCGACCGAAGTCTTTGCGTTGACAACTGCAAGGCCTTTTCTTTTTTTTTTTTACATTTTTCGCACCCAACCTGGCTGCGAATAAATAGTAAATTCAGCAAGTTCTGTTACAATATGTTAGTTAATAATATCAGATGTTAAATTACGAGGTCTTTCCCGGTGAATGGCATGTATAAATTCCTCTCGGGTTTCCAACCGGGTGAAAGATTTTGACCCGGTTGGAAACCCGAGAGGAATTTATACATAAATATCAGATGTAATTATATACAGCCATAATGATCGTTGCTCTGTCCAGATTTCAGTACCTTTCCATATAACAATTTGTCTCGGATTCTCTTTTGTGGAAATGGAGATAAGAATTAAATGTTTTAGTAATATGTGTTAGACTTAATATTATCGTATAAAATTATTCTTTAATAATTTATTATTAACTATTGGCTATGCGTCTTTCATGCGGAGATGAAAACATTGTTCACGGTTACTAACGTTATAAGTAAATTATGACACAATTATTTATATACGATGTGTTTTAATGAATTAAAAATTAAATACACCCTGCATACTAATTATTATCCCACGGCTGAGGTACCAAATTATGTAACGAAAGAATACAGTACAGTTTGTCAATATTTAAAGGTTGGTAATATATTTGAAACTAGCTGTGGGCCGGTATTGTCCGGGAATTAATTCTCATTAACATGCTACAGTATTTTGTCATTTTCACCCTCTTACGTATTTTTCTTTGGCATGTATAGGAAATAAGGTATTCTTTTTTAGCTAGATTAAGATGTAACATTTTAGTTATTAATGGCTATTGTTCCACAGAAAGGGATTTAGTGAAATAATTTCCTTACAAATCAAATTTGTTTCTTAAAAGTTGTTTACACATATCTTTTTAATTATTAGCAGAATGAAGAAGTAAATTTATTTAACCCGGTTTGAATTCTTGCCTTTAAATTAAAGTAGTTATAATATTCAGTACAAGAGAAATAAATCAGAAAGCCGAAAAGTTCATATTCTACGTATTTGAAAATACTCAGTAAGTTTTATATAAAATATATCATTTAAAATAAAAGAGAAACAATTTTTACAATATTACACATGCTTATATATTTTACATATTAATAGTCACAGTTTTCATTTAACGACTTTTTATAAGTCAATAGAAAGTTTTTTGTAACGGGGAATCAAATGATATTTGTGGTGGAAACCTAGGATGAGTAACAAAAATATATTATTGGTTACTCGGCTAAATTATCAGTGGTTCCGATAAATGCATATACTAACGGTATGTTTTAGAACATTATTTTCTGAAGCTTGCTTGTAGATAGCGCTGCTTGCATTTGTAACTCTCACGAATAGATGGCAGGGCAAGGGAGATTCAGCCGCATCGGTCTGAAAGTGAAAGACATGTTCCATCCAGAGTTATTAAAATTTCTCACGTGTTTATGTTTCACTAAGAAAAGTAGGCAAAAGATCTATTTTTTAATTGTTTTGTAAACAAATTACTGAATGTCTCAATATTAGTCTTTGTTTCAGTAGCTTAAAACATTTTTGGTTCTTAATATGAATATGAAATAAGTAAATTGACGAATAATTGGGACTACTTACTTTTAATGAACAATGAAATCCAATAAAATTCATATAGCAGTCGTATAATCGTCTATTTTTTGCATTTAATATTATTATTAGTAGATGTGAATTTATTGAAGTACATTATGAAAACTGGTACTTGTGTTTTCCACTGGGAATATTTATCCTATACAACAACTGTGTCCAACCAATTCTGATTTACTACTGCGAAAAATAAGGATAAATGTCCCTGAACAGCTGACGGATTCTTCACATTAATTGATTACATTTAATTACAGAAAATTTACAATACCAGTCGTCGTCGCATAACCATATTTCTGTTCTTAAAATAGAGTGACAGTAGTGTAGCATCTTCTTTATAATTCGTTCTTTAATTAATACTGAGGGAATATTACAATGCGCTGTGTAAAGGATAAAATATATTGTAATTATTTTTACCGTAAAACTCGAAACTTTTTAAAAAGAATATATTTCAGTCAGGTTATTAAAAACATTTCATTTAAACACATTCTAAGATTACGCTATGTTGGCTTCTGTCGGGAGCGTGAACAGTTTATTTCAGGAATTAATAGTGGGGAAAATTTATAAATGTGTGGCATCCAGAACACTATATGAACTGTCCAGAAGCGAGAGACATTGAACGTTTGTGCGTCATAGTTTGAAGTTGGTCTTCCATCTTGGTTCTAGACCCAATGGTTCGTTGTACTACTGTTGGCTGCAAAGGCCGTCTCCGGGATACGAATTGACTCCGATGAACTTGAATGCCGAAAGCACTGGAATCACTTTCAAGTTTCGACTGTTGACGTGTCGCCAAATACGTAAATACTGCGCAAGTCAGAATAGATACAACTGAATATACGGCTGAATAACACAGAACAAGATGTTATTTAGTTTTGTTCACTAAGCTCCGCCTCTGTACGAGAAGTTTCACCCCGTAGTTGAAATAGGCGTGATCTTACCTCCTCCCTCTACTGCTCTCAGTGGACATCTGGAGCCGCGAGGACTTCTAGCGTAATAAATGTTTCCTTTCGGAGGAACACATGTCTGTTGTGTTCAGACTTACGGACATGAAAGGGGTGTAGAGCCCGCGCCTGCATTTATTAACAACGCCTTCATCTTGAATTTAGCACGCCTGATTGAAACTTGGCGTTTCAAGTTTGGCTAATTGTATTCGGAACTGACAAGTGAGATGTTAAGTTGCTTACATCTATCGTACTCCGTCGCCGAGAGTTATGAACTTTTTAGCCACCCCCAATTTAACAACTCGCAAACATTCATGTTCCCCTGGTGAGGAAGATGATTCGTAATTCGTCATTATTATTAACTATCACGTATATTCATATTCCCGACTCTATCTAGCATACATCTTAAGTCTTACATGCATGTTATACATTAGAAATATTATTTGCAATTAAAACTAAATTAGATTACGATATACAGTACTAAATCGCTTACGGCAATATTTTATTTTAGTCAATTTCATGCAACCATTTATTTTTAAATTTAAATGTAGCGAATTATTAATGGATCAATTAAATAGTGCTGTATGTTACTAATTGTGGTCTAATGTTAATCAATTATTTTGTTGTCGTCAGTGACATATGTACTAGCAAAAGAAATTTCTTCAATGAAGCTAATTCGATTACACGTTTCATTAATTGTTTAAATAATATAAAAAATTGGTTATATTCAATTATTTAATAATATAAAAATTAAATGTATTGTTTCTGAATAGTTATAAGACTTTATATTTTATTTTTCGTGTTGACTTTGACGTTTACTGTTTGAGTATATATTCGTCTACCACTATTAGCAAATGCACTAGTGATAAAATATAATGATTCATTGTTTTATAATTAATTAAAGGACGTCAGGGAAAACATTCAAAAAATACGAAGTTACTAAAGCAAGATATCAAATAAATGTTTAATACAAAGAAAACTGTGCTTAAATTGTAATTATGCATTATTGTTATTCATAAAAAATAAACTATCATATATCATTCTCATCTTGAAAATAAGGTACTGAATTATGTCTTAATCAATCCTGAGGCACGATATTTCAGTACAATAAGTTTGTTAATGGAATGAAAACATACAATAATAGTTTCTAAAGCAAAGTGTCCCAATAATTTCATTATCATACCACACTTAAGTCTTCTGATACCCCTTTGTACACACAAACTTATATATTAAAAAATTTAGCTATTCCATAAATGAAGCCTAACTACAGCTTTTTCAGGGCAAAAATTAGTTTAAGTAAGTTTATACATCACGGGAACGTTCTCATCTACTTTCTTCTCTCATTAAATTTATTACTTTTCAAAAAATAAACATTTATTTTGATAAAAAATTTTATTCCATATAGAATAAATAATACTTTATAGTAACAATAAAAATGACACCCGCAATCTTGAGACTATAGTTTAGTGATTCCGAAGCTCGATCATAGCTGGGTATTTTGTTCGCTTTTCAGAGAAACGAATGAATCGTTTTTGTCGGAAGCGATAAATGGTTTTGGGGATGTCCTAAATTGCTATCAACAATTTGAATAAAGGAAACGTTAAAGTCAAGTTTGCGTTAGTATTTTAGTTAAATGTTTACAAAATCTTTGTCTTCAGGAGAAGTTGAAAAGTAACAATAACAAAAGTATTATGAAGAAGTTTTGTTTTATGAAGAATTTAGGGACAAGAGAAGCAATATTGACTTTGCGTATAATTATAGGTAAGAAAAAACCGGGCAACGTTCTCAGCATTTGTGGATTTAAAAAAAAGCGTTCGATAATGTAAACTGGAACACACTATCAAGAACAGGAATAAAATATCGAGAAAGTAGGCTTATACATAACCTATGCAGAAGGCAGTCAGCAGGAATTAGAATTTAAGGGCAAGAAAAGAAAGCAGAAATCAAGAAAGGAGTAAGAGATGGATGCAGTTGGTCACCCAAGCTGTTTGACTTATATATAGAACAGGCGATGATGAAAGTTAAAACGAAATATGGAAAAGGAATCATACTACAAGGACAAGGAGGAAAAACCCTACGCTTTGTCGATGATTTTGTAGTATTAAAGGAGTCAGAAGCTGACATGGAAACCATAATAAATGGCATGAACGTAGTCTTGCAGAACGAGTTCAATATGAGGATTAATAGAAGGAAACCAAGGTAATGGAGTGTAGTATGGAAAACAGTGGAATAACAAAGGATGTTAGATTGGAAAGGGATATTTTGACGTAAGTTAAGGAATTCTGCTACTTGGGGAGTGTAATAACTAGGGATGGTAGAAGAAGGTAGACATAAAGAGTAGGACAGCACAGGCAAGGAAGGCTTTCGCGAAAAGAGGAATTTACTTACGGGTAATATAAGTGTAGGAAATCGTTGCTAAAATGTTAGTGTGGGTGCGAAACGTGGACGGTAGAAGTTGCAGAAAGGAAAAGAATTGGAGGCTTTGAAATGTGGTGCTATAGGAGAATGCTGAAAATCAGATGGGCGGATAGAATCACTAAAGAGGAAATTATAAACAGAATAAGGGGAAGGGCGGGCAATATGGACGACGTTGACGTTTTCAGATACGAGGGTCTTGTATAATTAGTATTAGAGGGAAGTTAAGCAAAATCAGAAGAGGGAGACCAAGGATGGAATACGCGAAGTAGAATAGGGAGTACGAGGGTTGTGCTAGTTATATTAAAATGAAAAGGCTTGCGCAAGATACGTTAGCATGGAGGGTTGCGTCAGACCAATCTTGGTACTGAATACCACAAAAACATGAATGATTTAATATAAATAGTTGGTACTGAAACCATTATTTAACTAATATAGAGTCGAGACGTATGGTAGAATATATTGAACACTAACTGTTGTGTTAAAAACCTTACGAAACGATTGCAGTGAGTATCACCCAGATGGAAATAATCAAATTCTTTCATAAATCCAGGAATATAGATGTGTGAACAATTCCTATTCACAGGTGAAAAGGTTCTTTTAGAAACAGATACGTGTTATTAAAATCAACCCTCAAAATTTTCGTCTGAGCGTCGTTGTCCGCCTGGCGTGTAGCTGAAATACAGAGAGTGCTGCTCTCTGGTCTGCTCGCAAGAACTAGCAGCTCATATTAGGGCCAGCAGAGTGCAGCACTATAATGCCCGGTAGACTGGCAAACACTGCTGCATTATCACGTAAATGCATTACTGCTGCTACATTTCCTCTGTACCACGGGTGGCAGCAGGTGAATTCTAATTATTCCCTAGTTAAAAAAAATCACTCCCTACCTCTCTGCTGAGTTTCGGCCAAACCTGCTACGGGTAGTAAAAGCATTGTTAATTTTCTTCCATAAATTAAAACTGACTATGAAAATTAAATTATTAAGGATTAAATTCATTTGAACAAGTGTTAACGTTCCGACTCAAAATCATATGTTTATGGTTTAATGTCAGTATGTACGAACGATATCGAACTTCCCCATTATTCGCTTTTCATTTAGCTGGGGACTTGGGTTCCCGACTAATATTCTGCTGCCATATTTCATTTGAATAGCGTCTCTATTCCATATATTTGTTTACATTTCTTGAAATGCTTACTACTTTGGTTTCCTCGAACCAGTTCATAGCTACAGTCCAATAATATTCGGGTAATGTACACTCCATAATGACTGTACTATCAAACATATGACCTCTTATTCACTCTTGGAATGTTCAGGTCCGGAAATTGCGGCTTTACGTTATTGCATGCCTCCCTAGTGAGTCCAGAATGTAAAATAAGTTAGTGACCTTTTCCAATCTACCTGATGACGAATTTTACGTATTCAACTTTGTCTAATGTAGAGTAAAGAAATATTGTACAGAAATGTTTCTTCTTAAAAAAAGGCCAATTAAGAATTGAGTTACTTTACCTGAAAACAATCTGATCCTTTCCCTCGAGCAGTGAAATATTGGGAAAGCATAAAACAAAATATTACTGATGTAAGTAATTTAGTTAATTTATTTTATTTTGACAGCACATTATATTTCTATAAATGACCACTCGTTTAAAATTAAAGAAAAAGGGCAACGTACAGACGTAGTAAAATTTTCATTTGTAAATAGGTCAATTCGTGATTGGAATTCCTTGCCTGCAGAAATACGACTTTTCCGGGTAGCGTAAATCAGTTTAGAAATAGGCTAAGAAAACTGAAGTTGGTAGTTTTATTTTTTTTTAGAATCAGTGAAGTGATAATAGTGAAGTGCAGTGAAGTGATTTTTGTGTGGCTCCTTTGTTTTCTTTTTCAGATAAGAAACTACACTTCAAAATTCTTCCTTAGTGTAAACTTTTCGTAATTGTATTTGTGTTTTCTTTGTATATAGCCACCACCGGGAAAATGCCCAATAGCAGCTTAGTAGTAATAATAATATTTTTAAGTAATTTATGTAACAGTCATATTTAAATGCCGGACAGGATTGCGTTAAATACACTTACACCATACTTCTTTGTCTATCCATTTCATCAGGTGAAAGTGTCGCAGAATCAAAGTCGAAATAGTTAAAATCAGATGTTACAACGTTCATCACAAGTCTTAAAATTTCCACTGGTAGATTTATGTTGCTATAATCCGCCATTAAGCTTCGTATTGCTAAAAAGTTGTATGGACACTTTATTGTGAAAAGCGAAGTTGTCTTAATGTCTTAATTGTTATACATAAAAAAACAATAACCTGGTTAAAAGTAAGACATAGAAATTTAATTCAAGTACAATACACGACGTTTCGTCATAAACTTTCTGGACCTCCTTAGTTGTTTCTAAAAAATAAATTGAATATTAAAACATATACAATCAATTTTTCGTGTTAATAATAATGTTATCATTAAGCTGTTTCAAATACATGCATATTCAGGTAAAATATTAAATTGATATTGGAGGTGGGAGTCACCCCCCCCCCCCAACATGAAAAAGCTTTGATTTTTAATTTGGTTGACAAGTATAATGTTATCATAATTTCATTAAGATAAATTTGAAAAATATATAATATTTTATTTTTAAATTCTTATTTTCGTAGTTTCATGAAGAAATATATTAGAAGTAAATTAAATTCTTTCATTTATAAAAATCAACCAATAATATTAAAAAACTATGTGATTTACTGGTTTAATATATAAATTAAGTAACTGGGTTTATAATATTAAGATAATTAAATAATTTAAAAATATATATATATATATATATATACATACGTTATAGATAATTTTGATGAACACAATGTACAATATGAAATAAATGTATAATAAATATATATAAAGGCATTTATTATTGTTAATTGATGAGGCAAGTACTTCATATTAGTTAAAATGTAAAGTCTGTAAGAGTATAGATACGTGATATTAAAATTTAAAAACACTACTGTGTAATGTTATTATTTAAAATTTTTACTGTGAAGTGTAATTCTTGTTGTTTAAAAAGTACAGTTTCAACTTTTTAAGTGTAGTGATCTGTTTGTTTCGCATCATTTTCCTTCATTTCGACCCTGGATGTTGTGGTAGCAGCACAACATTTTACAAAAATATTTATTGGTTTGGAAATAAATTATATATACGTATTTATATTTCATTTTTTGTCCCGTGGCCAGATCGCGCGAAATCTTGTTAGACATGAATTCACACGGTTAAGGTTTAAGTACTGATTTATAACCAATGAAAATAAAATATTTTATTTCTATACATTTATAAATTTTCTATTATGTGGTTTTGGAACATCATAGAATATTATTTAATTAATTCATGACCAAATTATTGCTAAATTAATGTTGGTCTGTCAGTACTCCAACTAAAATTATTAATTTGATAGTTTGGTCTACTTATATATGGAAAGTATAGGTGAGGGTAAGTATAATAGGGATCAATGATAGTAAAATATCAGGGTAAATTTTGGCGAACTGTGCAGAAGTTATATGAACAGTCTGTTAAAAATTATGAAGTTGGTTTTTGATGTAAATTGTTTTGTGCCAAAGAATTATGTAGACCAGATTGTTAAGTATATAATTTAAACCCATTTACTAAACTGTATTATAAATTATCAAGAAATCAGCTGCCATATTGTGTCTATGAATCTTGTTGCAGAACGAGGCAGAAGCTTCAAAGATTTGGGTGTCCTTACGAAAGTGAAGTATTGATGTAAAGTTTGCTTATACAATTTGTATTTGCTATATAGTTGCAAAGTTGGAACTTTTAATAAAATATTTTCTATCATAGATTTCCTATGGACCCAGAATTGGCCCACGAGAGCGAATCTCATGCTGTGCTCAGTGATTAATCAAGAGTTTCTGTTTCCTTGGGGTGTTTGTTTAATGTGAGTCCCCTTGCCTCTCATCATTTTGGTTTTAGGTAAGTTCCCATGCATTTCATTGTTAAATAACTTACATAATTCGCTTCCCCACCCGTCGGGAGAGGGGTTGGGTGGACAGTTATAAAGCCATTAAGTAGCATTTGAAAGAATATCTTACACATTTAATTTAATTTTGCTGATCTGGTGCCTATTTCTTACTCAACTTATCAACGAATATTTACCCATTTTGTTTTTCTGTCGATTAGAACACCATCTGTGTCCGAAATGACTAGAATCGTAGGTTAAACTGAAGTAATTTTTTCTGGAGAATCTGAATCTACAATAAAAAAATGGGGGTTCCTATTTAAGTTTTTTAACTCTTTCTTCCCCAACCCCCGGGGGTTCAATTAATTGAGAAATTAATTCAAAAAAATTATTTCATGAGTTGAGTAATAACGTTAAATTTAATATTAATCAACCACACGTGTGATGTCTTTATTTGTTACTGCAATGAATAAATATCCAACTTAAAAATTTAAGAGTCATTAGAATAATTTACGTTAAAGTGAAAGAAATCCAAATCCCATTTTAATTTTATCAAGGAACATAGTTTTTATATTGATGAAGTATTAATATTATTACCATTTTAATGCCCTTAATTTCCAAAGCACTGGAATTAAAACCGTAATTTTCTTCTTCATGAGACAGTCATGACCCCAAATATTAACACTACAAATGACATTTTCCACATTAACGGATAAAAATAGGAGCTTCATTGAAACACGCTGTTGATTTCCGAACACAAAGCGCGCGACTAAATACATTGGACTTTTATTTTTATTCCAGTAAATAAGCATTTATTGTGCATTCTAATTAATCTTTTCTTTTTAAACATGTGCAGAACAACTAATAACAAATTTCATGGCATTTTGCCCACGTAAAATTGTTCATTTATGTCCGTTTTGTGCTGTCACTGTTTTTTTTGTGAAGTTTATTTACGAACTTGCTGCTCAATTTTTACAGCCGCGTGTTGCAGGAGAGTGGAGCGTCTGCATAAAGGAGACAAGAACGTGGCATACATTATGCAAATAACGTATACACTCGGCTAGCTTGTTATCGTGTCCTTTGCTGCGCTCTCTATTAGCACAACACCTGCCTCACATGAGCATCACAAGCCGTAGCCTAATATTTCCTATACACGTTCGGAAAACCTTAGGAACGTAAGAAACCACGCAGTGTCTTTCTTCAGCACCTTGCGTGATATTCATACTAAAATCTAGATATTTCTCGCTAAGTCCTCAGCTTAATTATTTCTAAGAAAAATATCCGGAAAACTATTGTTTTTATTAACTCTTCGTTTACAGCCAGGCCTATATGGACATTAAGTGATTGGTATAACAATTGGAAACATTATACTACAATGACTTGTAAGATGTTTCTGTGACGTCACTCCATTAGTGCCTCTCTTCAGTCAGATAGCTAATCTTAATAGAACAAATAGTCTCGATTGATAATATAAAGGATTAACACTGGCAGCCAAGGGTTGACTAGGGTTCCCGGGCTATCGTTCAAGGAACCTACCCTGAAATCAACTCAAAGATATGGAGAGCAAATATTAGAAAAATTCCATCAGGTAGGTCGGGTGTTGGGTTCTTATCTTACGAATTTCCAAGTGACGGGAGAGGAGTTTGCCTTGGAGTCGTAGCATTCCTTTCTCGATGACTCCATCAACTTTAGGAATCTCACCTAAACTTAATTTATTTACGTATTTCGACATTCTGTATATGATATTATTTGTAAATGTAGTTCGTATTTAATCTGTTTGAACCACTTTCTAACATTAATCTATTATTCAGCTGATCAGTTAATTGTTAAATAAACATTACACTTAATGTATATATTGTAAATATTTTGAATAGTAAAGTATAGACTTATGTTAAATATGATGTATTATTATGATTTATTATTTGAGCTCTTTTACCGTTTCATTGAAGTGGTTTGATGTATTTAATCCATTAGTCCTGGTATAAGGAAGTAGGATACGTCGTTTCATAAAATTACAAAGCAATTCTTACAAGCTACTACTAAGAACAATTTTAATGTAATCGTAGATTACTAAAAATTGGGACAATATAACTAAAAACAATCCAACAAGGAAAACCAATCAACTGAACCGTTTAAACTACAAATTTCTCAATGAATACTTTGTTATTAGACAATTAAGACAATAATAGCTCAATATTGTCAGTCGAAAGTCTTCTATTGTCTGTTCAAGAGCTTTCCCCGTAAAGGCCATATTCATCTGCAGTGGCGGGTGGTGCTCATGTACTCATCAGCTATATCACATTAATTAATCTCGGAAGAATTATTTGACTTAATTTAAAGAAACTTTAAAACTAATTGTTTTTCTAAAGTGGGAATTTCTGCTACGATTTCGAAGGCGTTAAACTGACCATCTTTCGGCGCGCTGCCGCCCGAAAAAGCGCAATATTTCGTTTCTTCCCTCTGACCGAACAAGAACGAACAATGAATTACAAAAACCACAGTAACGGGCTGTGCGTGCAAACACAGAGGCCACTTCATCAGTACACAATTCTAAATGTTTGTGACAAATTAGTTAAAAGATTACTGTTAATGGACTTCATTTGGTTTCTTTGAAATGATAAAAGGTTATTTAAAAGGAAAAAATATAGTGTGGTATTTCGAAGACTATCTTAACTCTGAGAAAATTACCAAACAATACTGCACAAAATATTGACATAATATATGGCTTCTTCCTCAAATTAACTTTGTTTATTTTAAATATGAAGGAAGTAAAAATATTTTCAGGTTAGGAATTTGTGCCAATTGGATTTTATTTTTTTACGCTTTCATACGTATTATAGACGACATTAAAAATGTTTCATATTACGGATCGTGGAGTATTATCAACACTGTAGTATTGTAAATGTTTTACGTAATTATCGTCATAAAAATAGTTCTTTAGGGCGGTGTCCCACATGACTTTTAAAACACACGAGACGTAACTGATTCATCTGTAAATACAATTTAAAATGTTAATAAATAAAATTTAAAAAAACACAAGAGTCGACATACATAGAGATTTAATGTCAACCCTTATTTTTTATTAACATTACCAACCGTTTCAATGGTAATTATAGATGAATATGGCATTTACGGCCAATAGCTTCTGAGGACACAATAAAGGATTTCTGACTGACAATATTGAGTTATTATAGTCTTGATTTGAGGACCAATAATAATATATTCATTGAACAATTTAAAGTCAAACTATAATGTAATAATAACAACAATAATAATCCTTTTACGTTCTTAAGGAAATAAAGTAATATCTACAGTATTTATACAAATTAATCTTACACTAGATAAAACAATTTTTAGACCACTAAATATGAAAAATCACTAATTAGGAAAATAACACAGACACGAGAATGAAACAGAAAAATATTATTAAACCAAAATCTTAATTTTTAGTCCACCATAAAACTGTTTACAATATGTAATAATAATTTGATCATCAGTACTAAACTTATGATTACATTTGTGAACTTCTTTATAGAGGGTTAATAATAGAGATTTTTTCATTATTAAGTTTGTTTTATATTATTCGTTTTAAATAAAAACAGAAAACGTAATATATGCTCATTAGGGAGAAACGCAAACGCAGAAGACGGAATATAGGAAAACAACGACAAGAAATCTGCCCTTTTGTAAAAAGTCTAGGCTGTACATGCAACACAAAGAAAAAAGCATAAAAAGTTATACAGAAAGAAAGTTATAAAATAAGGCTCAATTAATTTTTCTGGGGTTTCCAACCGGGTTTAACATGTATTCAGCGACGTTTCGAGACGTCACTGATTATATGTAAAACCTTGTTAGAAATCCAAGGGAAATTCATTCATGCAATTCACCGTGAAAGACCACGAGGTAGTTTGAAAAGAAGCATTTTCAACACCACAAAAAAGTTAATCCTAAGAGAGAACGATCAAGAAAGTCCTTAAGTAAAGCGCACCTTTTAGTTAAATATATTTACGCTGAATGGCAAAAGTCTAGGAGTTATTAATGTTCTTTCCCTCTATAGGAAGAATATTTTATAACATAACC
Source organism: Eucriotettix oculatus (assembly GCA_034510155.1). Classification (NCBI taxonomy): domain Eukaryota; kingdom Metazoa; phylum Arthropoda; class Insecta; order Orthoptera; family Tetrigidae; genus Eucriotettix; species Eucriotettix oculatus. The sequence goes on along the minus strand of CM067376.1, from coordinate 198,389,714 downwards.
CCTGAATGGTAGATAACAAGGCAATGTTTTAATACTTAAGTTGGCATCAACAATAAGGCAATGCCTGTCCAATCTTAGACCAGAGCAGTTTATAGTCGCGTAACCGTGAAATTCATTAGCTTGAAGCAAAATTATGTTCAGCTTTACGAACTTTAAATTTTCTTACATATATACACTGTGTAGCAGTAATATTACTAGAAAGTATTCTTATGAAACGGATTTTTATCTGGAATATTTCAATTCCCTTGAAGAAATTGTCCTATTTTGCGATGCCATTGCACATAAGGGAAAGAAAATACGTATAGTAAACCATTTTAAATTAAATTCGTTCTGCAGTTCACAAGGATATATTTGAAACGTATTAACTTATTAAATATAGCACATTTCTGTTAAGCCAACTCACTACAATGATGAGAGCTAGAAATATGCCGTTGTTTTGTGACCCCTTCAGATCTTTAGCATTATATGAAAATAATAAACATCTAATAAATGTTAATACGACTTCTTTCTCGGTTGTTTTTGACGTTTCTATTTTTATAATATACAACGAAATTTTCCGCATCCCCCCTTTTAACTCCCTTCCTATGCTATTAAAGGGGAGTTGCCTGTTTCATGATCACCCTCATGTAGCCTGTTAACCAAAATAAAATACCTTCCACATGCCAAAGCCAGTGAGAGTTTTCTCTCGCAGGTATTTCACCCCAGAGTGACTGCAGGGCTCACCTGACTGTCGGGAATGCATCGTACTGTGTCTTTTTTTTCAAAGTTCTCATATTCCGAGACACCTTCATCTATTTTAGGAGGTATATGTACTTGGGTCGCAGACCTAGGGCATAAGGCAAGAGTTGTCCGTTGGTTCCATTGGATCAGTCGGCCAACTGTCTGCTACAACTCATGGAGACACGAAGAAGGGAATGCTGCAACCCCACAGAAAACTCGTCTCCCGTCATTCAGAAGGGCGTGAGAATAGTACTCAACGCCCGAACTACCAGATAATGGTTTTCTAGGGTTTTCCCTGCATTTATTTAGGTGAAACACCGCGTAGGATCCTTAAAATATAGCCCGGGGGCCCTAATCAACCCTTGGCTACCTTGATCTACCTTCCACATCCCTCTTTTCAATTCCCTTTCTATGCTATTAATTAAAGGGGAGTTGCCTGTTTCAGGATCACCCTTATGTAGCCCGCGGGCGGCGACAACATGTATTTGCTTAAGAAGTTTAAACCAGATGTGTCGGCAATAATTTTACGAGCCTGAATTTCCACTCCTCTTCTTTAATGTATGGATGGCTAAAACAGACACCTCCGCCCGCTTTGACGTTTCAAGCTCGAATTTTCTTTTCTTCAATGTTCGCGTTCTTTTTATTTTATTTAGCTTCTATGCTTCAGAATAGGCCATAGAATACTTATCACAGTGTCCAACACTACTCGAGTTGCCTGTTTCAGGTTCACCCTCATGCAGCCTGTTAACCCCCCAAAAAACCACAGAGATTATAGCGTGCAGAGACGAACGATATCACTGGTATTGTCATAGCAATGGCTAGATAAACAGCGTTCATATCAGAAGCTTGAATAAACCATTTTATAATTCTTTATCCCTTTTCAATTCCCTTCCTTTGCTGTTAGAGGGAAGTTGCCTGTTTCAGAATCACCCTCATGTAACTTGTTACTCAAAAAATATATATAATTAAATATTTTTATTACAAGTAATATTTTTAAAATAAGTATTACACAAGTAATTTCTTCTTATCCAGTTTAAAAATCTTTAGTTGATATAAAAAAGTTCTTACATAATTATGAAGAGCGTTAGAATAAATGGAAATTACTTGAAATTATAAGAAGAAACACAGATGGTTTAGTAACACACAGTGAATTGCTAAGTTTGGCGTGTCACAGCGTCGACACCGAGCAGGCAGGAGTTGTTTGCAGTTCGTCTCGCTGAAAACTTTGGCTCTCTGACAACCAATACGGGAGGTGCGCCCCCAGGGCGGTGTTAAGGCCTCCACAAATGAAACTCTTCGGCACGATTCACAGACTTTTTACCGCCTGATAGGAAGCTTGGGGCAATTTCCGCATCTTTCGGGAGGTCGGTGCTACTTCAGGTTAGAAACTTTTGCAGGAACCAATGAAATCTATTCAGTGATTTACTTTTCTTAATACAAGCGATATCTATGAACATCAAAATAAATTGAATCTATTAAGAATATAAAGTTAGTAAAATATATTTTTAAATTACAATAAAGTCATTGAAATGGTAATATTTTATTAATAAAATATAGACGTCAATATAAAATATATAAAAATAGAATTATATTTATATTGTTAAATGCGATACGGGGATCTATACTGTAAAATCTGTTCAGTTAATAAAAAATCTTGGAACTATTACTTACAATTAAGAAAAATGGCTGTGCCACCATCTCATAACATGTCCAATTTTAATCATAGTTCAATCTTTCCCTAAAATCCTTATATTTACACAATCAATCTTGTTTTCCCGAGACTAAAATTGTTACTAAATATAAAGATAGTACTGCTGGGATAAAAAATAAAAATATATTGCATGTACAAACGAAAACTTTATTTAGCAATTAGAAGTACTAATAATTACTATTTAAAGTTTATTACAAAAATTATTGTTGAATACTAAATAAAGTCATAGCAGCAATGAAAAGTATGTTGTTTAATAAGGTCATCAACAGTTCGAGTAAAAAATAATAATACAGTTGCCAGTGAAACCAAAAAAACTCGTTTATGTTCAACCGAAGAAGTAACAACTAAATGTGAGATTAAATCAGAGTTTGTGACAGATATAATCAATTCAACGACTACTTTATATGTTATACAACAATATTAGTGGGATATAAGTATAAACCAGATACAGAAGCACAACACTTACTTAGAAGAACTGTTTTTGACAATGTTAGGAATCTTTGTTTTACAATGACAACTGAATTTGAAATTAAAAGAATTATAAAATTCTTAAGGAATAAACACTTTACAGGCTACGATGGAATAACACGTATTGTTTTACAAAACATTGCAAAAATGATTAGTCCCGTGTTAACGTATCTACGTAATCAGTCATTATGTAGTGGAATTCTTCCTGTTAGACTTAAGTATGCCATAGTTACACCTATCTTTAAGAAAGATAGACAGGAAACTTAGGTAATTACCGAACAGTATATCTTCTGCCAGCATTGTCTAAAGTATTTGAAAAAGTAGTTTATCGTGTGGTTGTTGATCACTTGAATAAATATAATTTAATTACCAGATCACCATTTGGATTAAGGAAAAAAATTATCAACTGATAAAGCTATATTCACCCTGACTTATGAAATATTAGAACAACTAAACAAAAAATGATACCCATTAGAAATTCTCTGTGCCAATCCAAAGCTTTCGATTGTGTAGACCATAATATCTTATTAAACAAAATGAAGTATTACGGAATAACTGAAATTACCCATACTTGGTTCTCCACCTACCTGGCCAAAAAGAAAGAAAGAACTATTTTAAATGACATTTTTTGGACAAATGTTTCATTCAGACTGGGGAAAAATAAAAAATGGTAGTCCTCAGAGTTCCATTTTGGGTCCGTTGTTATTCCTATATAATTGACTTACCTGAAGCTATAAATTCATCCTCTAAAGTTATATCTTCGCAGATTATACTAGCATTTTTCAAACAAGTAAGAAAAATAGTCGCTGGTTTTCAGTTAATGGCTTGTCAGTCTATTTAATAAGACTTATTTCGAGCAGTTTCAGACAATAAATTCTACACTAAACTCTATAACACCAATAACAAACAATTGTGAAATAAGTGAAGTTGATTCCACAAAATATTTATGTATATCTGTAGACAATAAACTGAATTGGAAAGATCACAGGCTCGACAACCTTTGGTATTAGAATTATGTCAAGATGTAGTGACCCAAACATAAGAAACCTACTTTATTCTGCATAATTTCACTTTTTAATACCATATGGTGAAATTTTCTGAGGCAATTCATAAGATAAAGACAAAGTTTTCATTCCACAGAAAAAAGTTTTTAGAATATTAAATCAGGTTCCATCAAAAACTTCATGTGTGGGGTTTTACAAAAAAGTGGGAATACATGAGGAAGGGAAATCTTTAACTATAATAATAGCTCATTTTAATGCGGTTGTTAATAAACATTTAGTCTCCATTAAAGAGTTAAATATAAATACAAAAAAGTTCAAATATAAACTAACTTTTTATTTAGGCACTCCTTCTGCTCTGATGAAGAATTCATGGAGTTGAGTATATCTTAGTATAGAAATTACCTTAGATATAGTGTATTGCTGACACCAGTAAAATGCACTTAGTATAAGATATTAGCAATATTAATCTATATTATATATCGGTACAAATTATAGATCTTGTCTTTTCTGCAATACTTAACCATATCTTATTTTAAGTTAAGCATAGTTATAATAATGTAAATAGTAACAGAATTAATAGTAATTAAGAAATCTTAACAATTTATGTACAATCTTCGATTCATTCCATATCCTTAAAATTATACTTCTCTGTGGGATCAACGGAATTTGATTTAATTATTCGGTCCGTAGCAATCCAATGACTTACCAAATATTCTTCTCTTCCTTTGAATTGCGTAATATTCGATTTGATAAATATTCTCTTATTTATAATTTTTCTGAAATATTATATATATATGTTATACGATATGATATATATTATAAAAGAATCCAATAACCAAACATTGTACATGTAACGCTTCCATTTGTCCTACTTCATTAGCAGAGATACCATACATATAACTAAAAAATGGAACACTGTTAACTGTCATATTTTCTTGCACCTATAACCTATTTTAAACGCGAACCTGAATCACAATCTCTGCATACCATTTCATCTTGATAGATGGCTAAAGTTAAGGTCTGTTAAAAGAAATATACAAGAGGACGTACCCTAGAAATTTTAATCTGAAATGAGACATTTGTTAATGACTTCCCGACGGTAAAGGTTGTAGAAAATTAATAAAAACGCACACAGGAATTAAATTAACGAGAAAAATATACAATTATCCTACTGAATCACTTTTTGGAAAGCTTAACACCAAAATGTTGTCAGTATGAAAGAGATTTCTCAAACAGAGAACCTAAAGCTTGTATGATTATTAAGATAAGTTGAATATTTAGGAAAACAATGTGACGGAAGGTCTGTGACATTTACAGATTGGTGCAATCCATAAATTTCTACGGACCGATGTAAAACATTGGGACAAACTATGGCTTCATCCGACAGGAAAACGGAGAAAATGACATCAAACATCTACATATGCATATTAATTACCGAGATATTAAATTTTTCAGAAAGCAAGCTCCTCAGTTACTTGAGAGATATGAAATTTATTTTCAAAAATATATATTTGTATTCTATTTTGGATTTTAGAAGTTTTTTCTTAAGACAAATAAGTAAGTACGTGATACACATTGTTTGTCGGGACCCTTGGTGTGGAGATACTTGTCCAGTCTACACTTGCGAGCAACGAACCGAACAGGAGGCTGTGCGCATGCGCTAGATCAGCCAGGATTGCTCGCCGTGTTTTCCATCTGTTGTCGGTATTTTGACGAAACATCAAAGGAATGCTCTGGTTCACGTGCGTCGTAGTGTGGACGCCAGCCGAGCCGAACCGAGCTGAGTTCTTTGGCTTGTATCAGAGAGCATAGTACCTTGTCATACGTTCTTTGGTTGTCTGGATCATTTGCGATATAACTTCAAGATGATGATGACGACGTCGGGTTGGGATTTGTCCCAAGAGCGGACTCTGAAATTTATCGATGCTGTTAGAAGCCACCCAGCTATATGGGACTTAAGGCATAAAACTGAAACAAACTCCGCATCTCTCACAAAATCATAAAATCCATAGTCAAATTTATTTTGAAAATACTTCACATAACGAGGCAATTTGCCTTGTTACTTTAATTCTCATTGCATGAAGTATTACACAGGGTGAGTTCAATTAATAGTTATCTACATTTACCATTGGATATTAATACTAAATTTCTTTCATATACAAGTAAAAACATTTTAAAATATGTATTACACGTGTTTTTAAAATTATCTAAAACAGGATGAAGCTTGAAAATATGGATTGCTCTAATGTATTTCAACTGCTACTGCTCGATCACATTAATTTGTAAATGTAACAATAGTTAAAATAAATACATAAGAATTTTTGTATCATTAAGGCAGGCGGCCACGTGCAATTATCCCTTAAATAAATTAACAATGAAAGATGTGAAATTATCCTTCCGTATAGAAACACAATAGCACGTGACAAATAATTGTAAGAACACTAAACTTTAGGTTTGGTTTTATTAACATCAGTATTATTAAATTAAATCAATTTCAAAATTGTAAAAAATGATTATAATTAAGTTTTCATTAAAAAAAATATTAAAAGTTGTTTTCTATTACATTACGTCGCAATATAAATAAAATAAATTACCTGCTTTCTATATGTTGCGTTTAATAAATCTTTCCTCGGCTTGTTCCTTACAATCAAATCACTTGCTTGCTGCTTGGGGTAAAATGTCTTCAGGATGATGATCGACTCCTTTCTTGTGGCTCGTGTTCGTAGGCCGCTCGGTTCGCGCGTGTTCGCTGCCACTAGAACGCCGAACCGAGCAAGTTTCAACATTGTTGCTCGGTTCGTGCTCGCAAATTTTGATGGGGCTTTAAGGATAAATAAAAATCTTCTTGATTTCGAACTGAATAATCTCTCATTATCAAACGTAACACATTACTGTACTGTGAAGCGCTCACGTAATTCACCTCAACTTTTATCGCAATTTCTGGAAGGAATAGTGAACTGGATGCAGGGATTGTCAAGTAATACATGTTACAGAGTTATTTTTCAACGTGAAGTGGGGTCTTATACAAGTTAAAAAGTAAAACTGTCGTCTATGTGGGGACAGTATAAGGGAAGCAGGAGGAGGAAAAAAGCGGGCCGTACGAATAGTATCTGGTGCGGAGTGGAATACAACTTGCAAACCTTTGTTTTGCATACTTGGAATTTTAACCTTACCTTGTACGTGTATTCTATAAATTTTAAAATTTGTATGGAGCAACATCAATCGGTTCAAGCCATTCGTACAACACAAGAAATCGCTCTCAGCTCCGTGTTGAAAAACATCGTCTAAGACTTTTTGAAAGAAGCATTCACTGTTCCGGTATAAATCTATACAATACTCTTCCGGAAGAAATGAAAGCTTTAAAGGTTCAAAAATTATTTATAAAGAGTTGTAAATCTCTGTTAATGAATGGAGCGTATTATTCACTGAAAGAGTTCGTAGATAGGAAGGACTAAAACAGTTTGCTGGTGTCCTATCAAATTCTCCTATAATTTTACAACTATACTCTACTACAATTTAACTGCTGACTTATTTTCTTTTTCATGTTCGACGGGAACCTACGCATGATCTTCTGCTGCTTCTTCCGTCGACTGAAAATTGAAGGTTGAATTTTACCTTTCCTCTTTTTGTCCTTCAATTCTTAATTGTGTAATTTTGTATTTTTCTTGTAATATTATATTTGACGTATCATATTTCCTCAACCGAAGACTAATGAATTGAATAATAATAATAATAATAATTAAACCTGACGCACTACAAATTTAAAAATGCATTTTCATTTGCACAATAAGAGTCGTTCAGAATCCACCCCCAGTAAAAGTTGATGCATTGGTTTCAGTTTACTTTATTAATTGTTAGTTTACAAAATAAACAGTGTTTACGAAGATCAAGTCGGTTCATTTAATTTTCATTGACTTTCAGAACCTTATATAGTCAATATTTTATTTTAAAACACAGCTCCAACATAACTATATTAAATTGTAATTTGAAACATCTGGCACATCTTCTGAGTCGTTTTGATATTTTGAACGGTATAATATGTCTCATTCTTAAAAATATATAGTCGATTCACATTAGCCATACAATATATAAATGAATTTGCCGCGGTTGGATAAGAAATAATGTAAGTCCTTCAAACCTATCTCTAATTTTCCAACAAAATAATTCCGTTTAAAAATATTGTCTGTCAAAACTACATGCAGTCTTTGAAAAGAAAATTATTCTCCTGTGGGAAAATGGGGCAATTTCTGGAATTAATAAAGTCTTAAAAACCGATTCACAAAATTTTTCAATTTTATATTATGATTCATGGCATACGCTTATTGCAGATCTTCTCATGACAAAGAAACAGTTAAATGATCCTATCAGATTTTAGAGTGATAATCTACATGAGCGTCATCGACGTGTCGACATCTGCTCTTTAATTCTATAAAAAGGGATTTTCACAGTAAATGCGGAAGGAAGTGGTGGCCAATATATTTTTTAGGGTACCAAGCTACATAAGAGCGACTGCCATTTAATAGTAAAAGAAAAGGAATTGATAATGAAGATTAGCAATACAATATATTAAAAGATAAATAGTAAAATAGCCTACTAGTATGAAAAAAATTAATATAATCTATAATGACACTAGTACGTACACGGTTTTTACCATCTATTGATTTCCAAACAATCATATTTTAACTAATAAAGTATTAATCGCGCAGGATATTCTATTTCTGAACTACAATATGTAGTGTGTTTACATCCCTTAACGTCGTCAACGTGGTGGCTCACTGTAGGTAGATCATTAACGTAGGAGGTCCTGATTGGTAAGTCCCATACTTCGTTGTAGCTTTATTAGTCTCTCATGCCTACGTTTCATAAAAATTTTGATTTCAATATAAAAAAGTTTGTTTTAAAATAGATGAATTAAATATTTATAAACTAATTAGCAATCATGGCTTGTGCATATGCACCCGAAACAAAGCCACTAGAATTGTAATAATGCAATTATTTACAATTATGGTTTATGACTAATGACTTAATGGTTAAAGTGAATGAATTATAAATTTACCTATTTAAACTTTGCTAAATTTTTGGCAGCAAAGGTAAATTGTACTACATAGCCTTTTAGGCTTTGTTCATAGTAGACGTTGTTTTACTTTAGTCGCGTCGTAATTTAATTACAGAGTGTGTCGGTCAAATTATAATACCAAAACTGCTATAATTGTACATTTCTGAAAATATCTTTAAAACAATTATCCCCTCACTATTAGAGAAACTTTGTCTTATAACATGTTACGTTTATTTAAATCTCTTCCCAAACACGAGCAGGATTATTATATGTTGGTTAAAAATTGTACCTGAACGAGGCTATATAATACGTTAATCCACACTTTCTCTTTAATGGGAACTTTGAGAACGAAATAAAAGAAATGTCGTCGTTATCGTCGTCCCAACACGAGGCGTGAAAAAGTAATTAAAGCTTGGGGTTAGGAAAGAAGAATAACGATGAGAAGCAGTTAGCGGCAAGAAGGGTAGGGGGACAACGGGAGTGAAGATAACTGGCCACTTGAAAAGGATCCTCAGAAAAGGGAAATGTCGGAAACGGAAATTGAGTGGTGAGGCAAAGAGCGAACAAGGGGTTGGAACCATTTCCGGACTCATTTCCTTCAAGTCGTTGACTTCGTTGTCTTGTCACAGTGCTTCGTCATTGGGGTCTTCAAAAATACATCATTAGTACAATTTATCTTATTCTTAGCATACCTAAACATAAATGGCTCCCGATCACGGCAAAAACTCCTTAAACTAAACAAAATTAATAATACAATCTAATAGTAAACTTTATAAACTTGCAACGTTTTATAAATAAAGTTTTGTAATATTGCCTATTAGTAAATGAAATAATAATAAATATATATTCTGAAAATATGAAACTTGTGTTCTAAGGGTTCACTAATAAGGAAATAAATAGTTACGTTATCGACAATATGTCTGAAAACTGGACAGCTTTTTGTCTAATTATCAATATATGTTTATAATAGTTATTAATGTCTGTAAGTTTAAATTAAAGTTTAAATAAGACCAAAATATCTTTTCTTATTTTAAATATTTGTCTTTTGGTTCTTTAATTACTGTATTCTTTGGCTCTACTGAAATATCTTTGGAATGTTATAATTTTTGTGCATTTTTATTTAGTTCCACCTGAAGAGGGTCTAGATCTGGTCCGTAACATGTAGTTGTTTTTAAATTATGGTTTGCTATGTTTCACTAATGTTTTGTCTGTTTCTGGCCTTATTTAAACTTTAATATATATAATATTAACTTTTGAAATTCATATACGTAAATAAATAGTACGTAATATATTTCTCTGCTATGGAATAACCAGGAACTCGCTTTTAAAAGAAATCTTGTGGCTTCTAATTATTAATAAATATTATTGGAATAAATAGCCGACCTCCTGTGGTGTAGTGGCTAGCGTTGCTGCCTCACAGCCCAGAGGTCCCGGGTTCGAATCCTGGCATGGGCTTGAATGTTTGTGTTGTCATGGTCAGGAAGGCCGGGATTAAGACTGTTGGAGGATCGATACGCTGAACACGTGTCACTCCAAATTCGGAATGTGTCATGCAAGATGACAGTCCGCAATCGACTCGGTAGCCTCAATGGGCTGTAGAGCCATTGAGAAAAAAAATAGAATAAATAAGGACGACCAAATATTGATAGCCCAAGACTATGACGATATGAATTACATGACCGGCAAATTAATAGAAGAGTATTCAAAATGGGGATTAGAAGTAAATATGAACAAGACTGAATACATGTGTATTGGAGGAGAACAACAGGACCTATAAACTGAAAATGGACAACAAATAAAACGATGTAATGAATATAAATATTTGGGAATAAAAATATCACAAAAGGGCACACTGGATGAGGCGATTCAAGAAAGAAATGTACATGGCGATAGCCATGCTAAATAGTATTTTATGGGACAAAAGTATTACGAAACAGAACAAACAAAGAATATATCATGCAGTTGTAAAAAATATAATAACGTATGGCGCTGAAGTCTGGCCACTAAAAGAACAAATGGCCAAAAAGTTAACAGCGACCGAAATGGATTTCTGAAGGAGGGCGGTAGGTAGATCAAAAATGGACAGGATACCAAACACAAAAATTAGAGAAATTATGGATGTCAAACACAACATAATTGATGACATAAGAGACAAACAACTGATCTGGTTTGGACACGTACAAAGGATGCCAGAAGCAAGACTACCGAAACAAATTCTACAATGGAAGCCGGAAGGAAGAAGGAAACAAGGCAGGCTCAGAAAGAGCTGGATTAGTGGCATAAATGAGGAAACCCGAGAAAAATTTATGGAAAGACAGAAAGGAGTGGCGTTTGATCGGAAAACGCAAGACGTTATAAAACGATATATATATATATATATATATATATATATATATATATATAATAAGGAAATGGAACATATTCAGAAATAATCAATATCTGAAATACATAAAAGAGTAAGAGATGTAACAGCAAGTATGAAAACGATGAACAAAAGAGGTTCCACTAATACTTATCACATTTCACTTACGTAGAAGAAAGTGGTAAAACATTTAAGAATTTTTATGGCAATTGAAAAATAATTTAAAATTGTTTTTATCATTGGTGACATCGATGTTGTTTGTACAGTAGCGAATCGATATTGACTACAGAAAATTTCTAACTTATCAATATTGTAATGATGTAAATTTAATTTTGAAACTATTCGTACATGTAATTAATCGAAGCACCAAGATATGCAACTAAAATAAAGATTACTTTTAATCGATTGGTTTAATTTGACATTGATATGCTTTACGTTACTTGTAGTGAAACTTATTATTGTGAATATGCAGGAAAATTGTTTAATTTAATTAAGCCGATGATGGAAGAATTGACTAAATGCCGTGTATTTTTGGTTAACTGTTAATACACCGTTCAGGTGAAAATATATTTTTTTCTTCTCCTTCTTCTTTGTCTGTGCAGCCCATTCAGGGTTTTGGCCTATCGGGTAGATTGCGGACTGACAAATGATACATTCAGAATTTAGTGTGATACGCGGTCAGCCTGTCAATTCTCCAGTAGTCTTAATCCAAGTCTTCGTGGCCATGATTGCACGAATATCAGTGCCCATTCCAGTACTCGAATCCGGAACCTCTGTGTCATTAGCTACTGTGTACAATTACAACTCATGAACGTGTAGGGCATCAAAGTAACAAGTCCATGCCAGGATTCGAACCAGGGACCTCTGCGGTGCGAGGCAGACCACAGGAGGTCGGCAATGTATATTTAACGAGTGAACTATATCAACGGACTGTGTTATGTTAGTATGTATAACATAAATTAGTCTGACTGACAATTATCAATTCGACTCGCTGACGAGTCAATGCGATGAGATTTGATCTCCGAACATTGACGCGTGCAATAGCTGTTCTATAAATTTGGACTTATTAGAAAATCTGAAATTGTGTTTGTAAGTTTACATAGCTGAATCTGAGGATTGTGGTGAAGTGCGGAATCTTATTGAATCCTTGGACATCGATCATCCGACTACGGAAATACCTGTCTCGTGCGCAAATTTTTCTTGGTTTATTGTAGATCCAGAGCCCAGCAGAGCTACGAGAAATCGCCTTTATTAATTTGTGAGCTTACTCCTTCTGTGATTTAGAAAAAAAAAATCTGTAAGACGATTACATTTGTTTCGTACTTTGTACAGTTTCAAGAAATGCTTCGGCCCAAGAATTCTAGCGTTGACTTCAAGTTTTAAATTTTAATATTTCCTCCACCTTCCCAATAGGCTATTTGACTATATTCAAAATATACCAAAGATTCCTGTCATTCTTGAAGATTTTATTACGCTGAATCCATATTTTTAGCTATTTTCCCTCAAAAAAGTTAATTATTTGCAATAAATAAATAAAATGCAGTTTTCTAGGCACTCGGCCACGTGATCGGAAACACTACATGTTTGGCTGCAGGCCTAGTGACGTCACTCGGGGTTGTTGTATGTTTAAGTTTTAAGCGTTCGTGTGTAAGGTGACACTTAATTTGCTAGTTCTATGCGTTTTTCGTGTTATTAGTGATGAATTTGGTTTTATTAAAGCACAAACATTCTTTTTTTTATTAAATGGAGAGAAATTTTGTGAAAGCAGACAGCAGAAACCTGCCGAAACTGGGTCACTCCATGTCAAGTTTCCCAATTTGAGGAACGATTCCCACGCAACCATTTTCGATTTTGATGAAACTGAGTTTTTTCAACAAGCCTTAGGTTGACATACGCAAAATTTCAGTTTGAAGTATGCATTTCTGGCTGAGATACGGGTTTTTTCGTTGAAGTCGACGTCGTTTCAAAATTGTCACATTTGTGCTTCAATATTGTGGCAGTTATTAGAGATTAGGCCCTGAAAATTCGTTTCTAAGATAAACCACATGCTTAAATTACGAATATGATAACGAAAATTTTCACAAATATTATCCCTGACCAACATTGACCCCCAAAGTTAAAAAAATATTCGGACTATTTTTTTCGAATTTTTAAGGAAACCTGCTGGAATAAATAAAGTACATACAGTATTAATATGCCTAAATAAGTGTCTACTAGTCAGACGGTTACAGATTTGCAGACAATATACTTTTGGTGAATTTCGTACAGCAAACTTGGCGCCAAAGTGAAAAACGACTAAAATGAACTTTTTCAACGGGCTAAATCGTTTATAAGACACCACATAGTTTTCTAGTTGACACCATTAGAAAGATCAGAATGTTTTGTCATAGGAAACGTATGTTTAGTTTTGTTTCCTCTACGATTAATGTCTATTATTTCGGGTCAAAGTCACAAATATCGTCTCATCCTGTTTTATTGTGCTGTAACCGCTAAAATGACGTGTTCTTAAATGTTACTTCACTTTCTTTGGTGTATGACTTACATCGAGTAAAAGTGAACTTTTTTGGATAAATTTCCTATTTATTATTTGCATGAGGCCACCAGAAGCCAAAATATATCTTCCTGGGGGCGCTAGTTTCTTTTTCAATGCTGCAACATTAAATGACCTGCTATGAATTTCGTAACACGAAGAGTAAGAATCAAATACAATACATTGAAAATACATTGCGCTGGTCCATGGCGGTGTACATTGCAGTACTGCCACCATTCATTAGCCATTTCTTCGAAATTGCAAGGAAAGAGGCAAAGCCGGTCTCCTTGTCTACTATCTTGTGACGTCACGACTCCGTGCCCGAGTTTAAACTTTATCGTGAAATTTTGGGTGAATTAGGACAGTAAACGGCAAAGAATCCGATATAGTTAGCATGAATTGGCGTAATAAACAATCTGAGACGATTTTCTAAAAGTTGTCAAATAGCCTATTATAACTATCACGAAAGGGAGCTCACGATAAAACTTTATTTTATACATTACGACATTCAAACGAATTATTCCGTAAATAATATGAAAATTTTAAGTAAAACATTTATGGTATGTATAATCAATTTTTGCCAATAAAACCGGTTATTCATATTCGCTTGTAATTTAGATATTCCCTTTGCTGTAGAGTTATTTGTATTGCAATCTTTGCCTTGCGCTGTCGTGTTCATATGCTTGGCTTACGTGCATCTCACGTATTAGTTTAAAATATGGCCACATTAAAAGCATCCCGCAATTTCAGAATAACATAATACTTTGCAATTATTCGTCATTATGGGGTTGAATATCGTTCTGCCAACGTACAAGTGATTTTAATTTAACGCGGATAATCGGAACGAACCGATTTCGTGGAAATGTGTGTTGTATATTTTCTGGAGATGACAGAGATTTTAGGAAAGCGGGCTGCATATCCAACGAAATTGACTCTGTACGTATAACGAATAAACTTTCAAGTTATATATATATATATATATATATATATATATATAAACACTGTTTGGAACAAAATTATTCATTTAATTTTGATAATACTATTGTTTTAGATAAGGGAGTAAATGCTAAGAAAAAATTAAGTTCAGAAATGTTGTATATCAAGTTTAAGAAATTTCCTGCAAATATTAAACAGGACACTTAACAAATAAAAAACTGTATGATGGTTTCTTAAATTGTCTTAGTAAATTTTATCGTTTGGCTATGTTGTTTGTGTTATATTTATTTGATTTAGTTTATTGACAAGGACCACAGTTAATGGTTGAAACGTCTATTTTAAGCTTTTTAATTTTTTTTTCAAAATTGTGTGTATTACACGGGTCGTTAATTCTTCTTATGTATTTAATGTATAAAATCAAAGAAATGCGGTTATATCCTTCATTACACTTTTTCAAACATTCCGTGGATAGCTGATACATACATAGTGATTTGTTTTCTACGCCAAAGTGGCTCTTAAAAGTTCAAATGGTCTCCTTTCCTGGTAATATCAACAGATTTTAGGACTTGTCAATGTTCTGCGTCCGGCTAACGTTAAAAATTCCGTTTACGACACTGCTTTTAAACCACGCGTGGAGCTTATTACTTGAATATACTCTGGAACATAAATAATTCAATGGGTACATGAATATTTGAACGCGTGGCTCAGTCATTGTGGTGCCAAACTCTGATTTGTCAGTCAGTTTCATTGTTCCTAGTAGAAGAGAATTTTCTCTATTTTAAAGCTTCAGAGTAAACTTAAATAAAAAATTATAAATTAAAATGAATGTCTAAAAGTTTTCTCTGTTTTTTGGTATCGAAACAAGAATAAAATAAAAAGGTTTTATTATTTGAGTAAATATGTGAATAATTAATTTTCATCCAACATTATGCTTCTGTTTATTGAAAGTTTAAGATCGCTTATACATCTGGATCATTAGCGACAACACATAACTTTGGCATAATTTTAGCTAATACCATTTATAATTACAAAAATTTGAACATATCTGCTTCCACGATGAATTATAGAAGAACACAGACGGTTACCGGCTTGTGTAGAGATCCTTCGCGGTGAACTGTGCAATGGTGGTATTTCTTATCTTTTTATATGTGGGACACGCAAAAAAATGATTTTAGCTCAACCTAATTTGGTTCAAACTTTTAGTATTTTAAAGGATCTAAAAACTCAGCACGAAGATTCTAACTGGCGAAAGACAGGTAAGAAGATGAATTTCCCGGCGCCAGGCTGCCGGACGTGAGACGTGCCTGTGAGCGGGTTTACAATATTTAGCTTCTTTTTTGGAAGGAACATTCTCCCTTCAAAATTTCAGAAGGACACTGTTCCCTTTGTCATGGAAATTTTCCCGCCCTGGACGAAGGACTCATGAGGATTGGCGGAACAAACATCACGTGGGATAGCGTTTTCCCTTGGAGAAGGGGATACACGAGTTTCGTTGGGAGTCGAGAAGTCGATAAATTTCCAGAGTGGTGCCAGAAGTTGAGAAAGCGAGGAGGCACAGCAAGAGAGTTTATCAGTACGTGGAAGGAAGGAGAAAGCTGGAGAGTGTAACAAGAGTTGAAAGTGAGGTGTGAATTGTTTCTCCTTAGTGAGAACAAGGAAGACCAGAGGGAAGAAGGAGGAAAATCTGTCACCTACAGTACCAGTACCAACTTTCCAGCGACAGAGGGAAAATTTACAATTCAACCCGAAGACACGAATAAAGATTAAAAAAGGTTCGTCAAGTGAACCAAAATCTGATTTACGTGGTTACAACAACAAGTAATTAACCGTGATATTTAAAAATCATCTCTTTGAATTAATTTATTTGTTTTTAATAGTGCGCAGGACCATTTTTAGTGATTTTTTAATAAAAAAGTATTATATTTTATCCTAAAGCGCAAGTAATTTTATTAAATAACTTAAATAAAACCACCTAGGTCATTTACAAGTTGATGCATAGTGCGCAGTGCATCCCTCACAAATAGGTTGGGCTGCCCACGAAAATAGAAATGAGTGCTTTAACTGTGTGTGTGCAGTTCTAGTTCATTTCACCACTACCTGTTGACTACTTGTAAGAGTTTTGACGTGGATTACTTCATATTTGCCAATTTTGTCCAATGTAAAGAGTCCGAAACTACCCTTACCTGCTTCTATTTTTCCCTACTTTCTTGAGGATCTCCTTTTTGTAACCATTGCTATACATGTCAATTGATTATTGTGACTGTGTGAGTTGGAGGCTACTTGTTCTCCAGTGTATCTGCCCTATGATGTCCCTCAATGCCCACATGCGCTAGCATCCAACACAATAATACGTTATTATTTTTCTTGTTTCTTTTACTAGAGAGCCCCGTATTGGATTGATAAACCTGTTTCTCACCGCTTTTATGGTTATTGTTTCTATAGCCTTTACGGAGCCTGTCGAAATGATGTTATTCGCATATCTTAATAGAGCATTATCCTTCATCGAAAGGAATCCATAAGGACTGCATAGTATGTCTGGTGTTCGTAGAAAACGCAACACTGCAGGACGCAGTGGTATGTTATCCATTTAAAAATTACCTGATAAAGTACACCATTATAAACGAATCGTCGTAAATATATTAATAAACATAAATATTGTATGCAGATAAATTTGCTGCATTGTTTATTTGTTGTTGTGGTATTTAGTCCTAAGACTCGTCTGATGCAACCATGCTAACCTATCTTGCGCAAGTCTTTTCATTTCCTCAAAACTAATACATCTTCCCTAATCTACTTATCGTATTCCGTCCCTGTTCTGTTCTCACCCCACACACTTCCCTCTAATGCTAATTTTACAAGCCACTCATGTCTTAGGACGTGGCCTGTTAATTTATCCCTTCTCTAGCTCAACGTTTTACATATTGTTCGCTCTTCCCCTATTCTGTTAAGAATTTTCCCGTTAGTGATTCTATCAACATTCGTATATAGCACCACATTTCAAAGGCTTCTATTCTTTTCCTTTCCGCAACTCCTATCGTCCACTTTTCGCACCCATATAACGCCATGTTCCATACAAACTTTCTTAGCAACGATTTGCCAATATGCAGATTTGTATAACCCATAAATAAATTCCTCTTTGTCGCGAAAGCCTTCCTTGCCTGTGCTATCCTACTCTTTACTTCTACCATCCCTAGTTATTACGCCTCCCGAGTAGCATAATTCCTTAACTTCTGTCAAAATATTCCTTCCCAATCTAACAACCTTTGTTATTCTATTGTTTCCCAAACTACCCTCCATTACCTTGGTTTTCCCTCTATTAATCCTCATATTGAAATCTTTCTCTCAAGATCCCGTTCATTCCATTTATTATGATTTCCAAGTTTTCTTCTGACTCCCCTAATACTACAATATCGTCGGCAAAGCTTAAGATTTTAATTTCTTGTCCTTGCAGTATGATTCCTTTTCCATATTCCGTTTTAACCTTCTTCATCACTTGTTCTGTATAAAAGTTAAACAGCATGGGCGACAGACTGCATCCTTGTCTTACTCCTTTCTTTATTACGGCTTTCTTTTCTTGATCTTCTATTCTAATTATTGCTGCTGGTCGTCTGTACAGGTTATGTATAAGTCTTCTGACTAATCGAATTTTAAATTTTTTAAATTTACAATGTTCATTTATTTATATTTAATCGTCAGATTACTGATTTGACAAACAAAATACTATTTACACAATGTAATAACAATATCAGGTTGGTGTGAAAAGATTCGCGAACAATCATCATGAGAATTTGGAAGTTCTTACTAATATAAGGAAACATGCGAGGTTGTGCGCAGTATATGAAGCTTTTACGGGTGAACCGGCCTGGAAAGAAATAACAAATCACCTTACAGCGCCGACTTATAGCTCTAAAAATGATCACTCGTTCTAAATTAAAGAAAAATGGCAACGCACTGACGTAAGAAAATTTTCCTTTTTAAATCGATCAGTACGTGATTGGAATTTTTGACTGCAGAAATACTGACGACTTTTCCAGGTAACGCTGATCAGTTTAGGGGTAGCCTAAGAAAACCAAAGTGAGCGGTTATTCGTGTATATATATTTCTTACAATCTGTGATGTGCAAAATTATTTTCTATACAAAGAAATAAAATAGTGAAGTGAATTCTGTGTGTTTCCTGACTTCTCTTTTTCTTTTAGGTTAAAATCTTATAAGACAGTACGAAGTTGTCCCTGAGTTTCAATTGTGTTAGTAATTATTTGTATTCGTATCCATTATGCTTATTTTGTATAGCGTGTAGAACGTATTTTTTCCTTTACTGGATAGTTCTGGAAGTCAGTAATTACGGATGAAACATTTTACTGGTTACGAAAGAAGTCCTTGCAGCTGACTTGAGCGAGATGACTGAGCCTTGTGGATAAATATTTGTTTTGCCATCTTACATATGTGAACTTTCAACAGAAGGTAATCTACTAAGCTGCTCACTTTTAACTCTTTAATTGTATATATACGTAAAATAGGCGTCTTTAGCTGCATATAAGTTACGTATGAGGTTTAAATTTCGTTGTATTAAGGCTCAGTGAAAAACCTTAAACTGAGACTTGCGTGCGGGGAGGAACTTATTACTATTGTATAACGCTAAATGTAATGTGTTCCTCCAGAGAAAAAGGAAAAACAGGCAGACTCACCTTATGAGAATGAGTTACAGGATGCTGCACCCAAAAGAATAGATAAAGAAAGAAAAGGGACTCAAAACAGGAAAATGTTAATAAATACTGTGCATTAGAAAAAAATCTATTTGTGAAAGTAAAAATTGATGAAGCTATCACCGTACGCTAAATAAGTATAAGAAAGAAAACACAAAAGGTGATAAGATTTTTCATAAACTGAATTTAATTTTATTGTCCTAATTTTAAATAAAAAACATCCCGGGGGTTAAGGTAAAACGGGAAATTTGTAAAGTTCTTTTAAAAAATTAATCAAAATTCGAAATTAGTTGTTTTATTTCATTAGATTACGTTATAGAATAAACTAATGTTTTATACCTGTATGAAGTGATTTTTTATCCACAATTTCACAAAAATTGTTAAACAATAAGTGTCACGTTCAGGCCTGACTTCCGCTATTGTTAATTGACACTGGTCAGTTTCTATAGAATTAGCCGCTCCGATTCATCATGTAAGCAAATTGGAAAGCATTCAATTTTTTTTTAAATATTCGTCCTGTGAACAGGGAACTGCAAAATAGGAGACAAGAAAGATTAACTAGTGTATACGGAGATGAGGGAAAGGAAAAAAATCATTTTCAGGGAACGAGACAGGAAGAATTGAACAAAAGTAATGTATATAATGTTATCGAAATGGGATTTTAGGAATATTGTTAATTATAATTTAAAGTTTTGTAGAAAGAATTATGTTTTCAATAATGTATAAAATATTATTTTTAAACTGCTTCTAAGAGACAAGAATAAAGCGTAACTAACTGTCTCGTGTTCTGAGACCAGCTTCATTGGATGCCTGAATAGAAGCATTAAAAACTTCTCATGGAAAATCTTTATTGTAAAATGAACTTGAATAATAAAATGTTTGAAACAGACAAGAAATAAGGAACTGTTAGCAAGTTTAAGCTCTAAAACGGGTCATTTAAATTTTAAGAATATCAGTCTCCAACGATAGCTTATGATAAATAATAATCCAGCAAGATGGGTCAATGTGAACGAAATTGGCATCCCGGGTAGATCGTTTCAAAGTGGGGACATGTAATGAGCTGTAGCCAGGAGCAGAATGTGGCCCATTAACGGAGCGACGCTGCTAGGCCTGTGGCTATCTCCAGAGTAATCAGGCCGCAAATCGCTTTACGGGGCTTTGCGTTATTTTCCATTTGCCGCCATCCTGACCGCGTTACAGATTTATCTGTCCTCTTTTCAATACCCTCAACACGCTTTTAGCTATTTTCGAAACGCTCTTTGTCCAGAATAAACAGAATAACGTGTGTCGAAAGTTATTATTTTGTGTTTAAAGCACTTATGTGAGGTCCCCTCATGGTTAGAATTAAAAAAAAACATTCACGAAACATTTCCCTGATTATGATTTGTAAGTGTGATATGCACAATATTTTCAATTTTCTGTCAATTGTGAAAAATTCTGTTTTAATTAAAATCGATTTTGTTGTCGTATTTCTCGTTATTATTGCTCAATTCTGTGCTAAAAAACATGCACTATTATGTATAGTTTCATGTATAAAGCTAATAGCTAAAAATTGACGGTGAATAAAATATTTGTATTTATAAATTTAGAACATACTTTCTTTTATTTTATTTTAATGTATGAAGGTTTCATACTAAATATCAGATACGGAGTTTGTAGATAATTTTTAAGTAAGACGTAAAATATTCTACGAAACCGTACAGAGCATAGGACTTCGCACTTAAAAATATACTTACAATTTTAACTACTTTAAAACGTTCAAAATATAAATTACTGTATTATAAATTTATAGATAACATAATTAAACTGTAGTACTTATGTTGATTGCTTATGTAATGAAATGATAAACTATAGTGAGTCATGAAACCAGTTAAATTCAGGGAAACTAAGTGTTAATTTCTTTTATAGTATAAGCACTTAAACGTGAATACATATTTGGCTTGGTACGAGAAAGAGGAATACTTTTTTTATACGAAAGCATTTTTTATCTCCACATAGGTGTGCGAGTAAGGTAGCTCCTACGGAGCCGGCGAATTGACTGAAGTAAGACCCTGTCGACGACGGGGAATATATTGTAATATACACATTACATTATTATTATTATTATAATTCAAGAGAAACAGAAATGAGAAAATTCATTTTGTTATTTCTCAGGGACAGAAATAGTTGAAGTTAACCGACGTAGTTAAAGTAATGCCCGACGCAATCAGAGTAATGCGCGACAGCGGTGAGAAGCAAAACAAAAATTGGATAATTGACCGCTGATGGAGATCTAAGGGTTTCCCACGCTGCGTGAGCTCTGGTTTACGTCGTCTCAATTGCCAGTAGTCGTCGGTTAACGTTCAGTGGGCAGTCTGTAAGGAGAACTGGTCAGGAGCAGACATCTCCTGGAATTTGAAACAGGCAGACGTGGAAATGTATTCCACATATTCAATAATAGTTTGTGATAATATCACGTCATTCTATCTTAAATTCGTAGCAGGATCTATTTGGAAGCGTTGGATGGTGCACTCGGGCGAAGCCGGTATAACAATGACGTATTTTCACCTGCATTGCAATGAAAAGTGAGTTTGGGTACCAATTCTGATAACAGTTTCGATAATTGGGTACAATAAAGAAAAATAAAAGCATGTTAATGATTATTATGTAAACTGTGTCATATATTCTTGTGACATCAAATTTCAAGAATAATAATTACGATAGGATTAAGTCTTCAAATTGTAAAAATTTGTTCAGTTGATTTTATTCTATTGTTTAGATTTTACAGATTTCATGATAGTATTGCATTAAAATACTAATAACTTATAGATAATAATAATATTAGTCAAAATGTTAAAGTATAATTCTCCGGGAATATTTAATTTTATTAGTCTTTTATTTAAATAACTAAATTTAAATTTCACACTTGTGAATGAAGGACCCCAAAAACGAGTTTCAGTGTGTTATATGAATGTAAATGTTTGATTAAATTAAAATTAATTATTTTAATTGAGTTTGGTGTTTTCATTTAATGAAACGTCATTAATATAATCTGATTATTCAATAAATGATAGGTGATAGATTGTTCCAATATTCAATTTGATTGTATGAGCAGCGTGATGGTATTACAAATATCAAATATTACTTTTCATCATTATTGTATATTACAATATATTTTTAACTACATTCAATTTTGTAAGCATTCATTAAGCTGAAAAGCTAAACAAGTATTCATGATGGGAATTCAACCATCATATTGTTTGCATTGTTGATATCAATAGGAATTTTTTTGAAATTAACAATTATTTCAAAATACAATATCGCATTAACGTGCAATATGATAACTTACTACTCCACTCCGAAATCATTTGTTGTTGAGATTTTCCTATTCTGTAATTCAGAAATAAATATTTTTACTCTAATTCAAAACCTATAAGCAAGTAAAATTGCTGTAAAATACTAAACGAGTAAGGCTAAACATTCATTGATCTTTATGCCTTCTCACATTATTTCACTTTGAGTCTTTTCTGAAGTTCGTTTTAGTCATGGGATTATAGGACCAGTAGTGGATAACTCCTTCGATTCCTTTAAACATTTACTATTACGCTTCTTTAATGTCTGTATTAAAGATATATCATCGGCATGTGAAAGACAGTTCTTTAATTTATAAAAAACAATATTTCTCGTATTGTTTAGCTCCTTTATATTATGCAGAGCAAGGTTAAAATGCGTTTCAGAAAGATTCTCCTTATTAAAAACCTGCTGTTAATATAAATGCATTGCTCTTATCTCCTTCGTATACTTTACATTTTGATTCTAGAATTGCAATTTTAAACAAACCTAATACAATGATTTGGCTTTCCTTCTTTACTTGGAAGTCTGAACGACTGACTACAATTAATACTATCAAAGGCTTGTGTCTATAAAAGAAGTATATGTGAGTCAATATCTTATTCGAAAAAATTCCTTTGTTCGTCGAATTGGATGTGTGTTATGTTTTTTTTCGCCTCCTTCGAAATCCACATCGTTATTAATTTTCCACCAAGCGGGAAATTTCACTCTTACGAAGAATGAGTTGACCTTGGAGAATTTTCAGAGTTCACATCCTCTGGTGAAAAACAGCTCTAATTCCTTGTATCTAGCAAAAAGACAAGATTTTTGCGCGACATTTCTTAATCCTGAGTTTTCCATCTCTATCTGTCTTTCTCTAAATATTCTTATTGAATTTGATTCGTTAAGAGATATGAATTAATTGGGGAGAGGTCCTACTGAACTACACAGATTTACATTCATCAAACCATTCAGTATTTAGTTACATTTTCCTGTAGTACTTTCTGCGGCATCAATTATTGAATCCTTTACGAGCTTTAAATATTAATCAACTGATTCATTGTCTTGTATCAGTGTTTTATTCATATTATTTCCTATTAATTTCACATCGTTTACTATAGGATACTTCTTTGAATAATTTCAGTGTTATGTTTATTTCTTTTACTTCCTTGAAATCCGTTAGCAATTTTTTTCTAAAAAATATTTATTCAAGGTAATGTGATTGGTCTCATTATTAGGTCGTCTGATCTTACATAAAGTATAGACGTAAATTGTTGCCTATGTTCCAGAATGAGATTAGTTTGATTAAAGGATGTTTTCCCAGCTATTCTCCATGTATAATTTTATGTTCGAAGCATGTGATCGTTATCAATATATTTGTTACTTGAACCAAGTTAACCAATATTTTTCCCAATTCTCTAGTTAATAATAAAATATAAACTTTTCATTATCAGTTCTATCTTCTGTCAGGGCAAGGCCAATGAATATGCTTATGGTACGAGGTCTGCCTTTTAATATTATTTTGCATAATCTATCCCCCAATGGAACAAGACACAATGTATTTCTGCTATTATATATATATATATATATATATACGTTCGGTTCCATATAATCCCTCTGGTACTGATTAATACAGTATATTGTATTCAACAATTTTACCCGTCTCATCCCATCTTATTTCTTGAAGGACAATTAAATATAAGTGGGTATTCTTCGATTCTTCTAAAACTCCAGTATTTTTTCTGGCTACAACATAGTTCTGATGTCCCAAGTTCCAATCTTTATCGTTGACCCCTTGCCAAGTTTGTTCCAATATTCATTAGGATTCGTGTCAATTTCCCTTTCCATATGATCAATTCCCGACTTGGGTGACTGGTAGACTACTCTTCAATCTGGTGGCTTGGGTGGCCCTAAATGAAGTTTAAGCTCCCAGGGTCATTGGGGAATGCAATTCTCCCTAGCACGGTAATTTATAAATTTGTGTGTTATTTTATTGTTTGGAATAAATAATTAGATTAGATCACTGGAACCAGTTAAGGAAGGATTTGCTTGATTACGACTTTGAAAGTCTAAGCCTAATAGGACTCCAATAATACTATAGAAACCAAAACCGCACGAAAGCAAAGAACGCCCCAAATGAGGATGTAAATCTGTAACCAGAACCTTTCCTATAATGAGTTCTGCTGATGGTAACTACAAATTCTTTTGCAGTCGTAGGGTCTAAATAACAAAACAAATTTTATCAATTAATGTCCTCTTTAGCATTTATCTAAAAATAATTTTTGTTTGAAAAGGAAAGTACTCTTGGTAATAATGTTTATTATGATAAATAGTAAATAGCTCTATAGTGTTGTAATTATAAATTATCGCGTATGGAATAAAAGAATTGCAGATGCTACTATGTCCTGGAGAGAGGAGCAATACTTAGCCTGCTTGATTTCTGTTGTTCTCGTGGCCTGCTTCTGACAGTGCAACACATTATAGGTCCAGTCCAGCCGCAGAGGCTTTCAGTGCAGCAAGTGTCAGCAACAGTGGATTATGGCAGCTTGTGCACTCGCCTGATAGCGAACTCGCACAAACACACATCACTCTGCGTCGCTGCGTTACTATGGTAACAGCCTGTAATGGGCTTACAAGTTGCAGGCCAAGTACTTCTCCGCAGTCCTACTGACGGCAATAATCTCCGCCAATTTAATTGCCAGTAATTATCTGAAAAGCCACTCTAAACGAATTGCTTGGCATTGTTATACACTAACAATTAATCAGCATGTAAAATTGTAATTTAGAAACAAAACTTTAAAGATCCATTAAAGCAGTCCTTTATAAGTATTTATAAATAATTGATAAAATTATCTCATAATTCCAAATTATTCTGTTAATACATAACGAAAATATCAGACACATGAACGTTTCCCAGTTGAAATTTCTTTTATTTGCAATCTTATGCTAGTTGTGCCTCGTACTCTCTCTGATTTTGTTCAAAGTTCTCACATGCCGAGACACTTTAACCTTATTTTGGGAGGTATATGTCTGGGGTATATACCTTGGGCATATGGCAAGAGTTGTCCGCTGAGCCCATTGGATCAGTCGGCCAACTGCTTCCTAAAACTGGTGGAGACACGGAGAATGGAATGCTGCGAATCCACAGCAAACTAGTCTCCCGTCATTCGGAAGGGCGTGAGAGTAGTACCCAATGCCTGACCTACGTGATGCAGGTTTACTAGAGTTTTCTCTGCATCTCTTTAGGTGGTAAGATCCTTAAACTATAGCCCGGGGGCCCTAGACAACCCTTGGATACCTTTTCAATTCCCTTCCTATGCTATTAAAGGGGAATTGCCTGTTTCAGGATCACCCTCATGTAGCCTATTAACCCAAAAAAATTTGGACCGAATTATATACACGTTTACCTTGAAAACAATAAACAAACTTTGTAATCGGACACAATTACCGTCCCTATTGGGCTGTACGGAGTTGGAAAAAATAAAACATGCAAACCAGGCCGATATATATATATATCTCGTTGTTAATATGATTGGTAGTATATCTCCATATTTGTTTCTTTCCAATTTCATCCGAATTCAGCATGAAAGGAGCATCCATAGGAGTATGAAAGGTGGGTACGTTCAAAAACATTAACGCGAAAGTAACCAAATTTGGTGTCGAATCCGGGGTCATGGACCCGCTAAGTTTAATTCTGATATTTAGCTGAGTAGAAATTCAGCACCTACAATGAAGGGGTCGGAAAAGCAACGTCTACAATCATAAACTGGTGGAGCAAAATGGACCAATGGACCTACTTGCTAACCTATATTGTGCAAGACTTTTCATTTCCGCAGAACTATCACGTCCCACATCCACCCTAATCAGCTTAGCGTATTACATCATTCGCCTCCCACTTCTGTTCTTACCCCATACACTTCCGTCTAATGATATTTTTACAAACCCATTATGTCTTAAAACACTTCCCTTCTCTTATTCAACGTCCTCCATATTGTTCGCTTTTCCACTATTCTGTTTAGAACTTTCTCGTTAGTTACTCTATCCACCCTTCTGATTTTCAGCATTCTCCCATAACACCACATTTCAAAGGCTTCTATTCTTTTCCTTTCCCCAACTTTTATCGTCCACGTTTCACAGCCATAAAACACCACGCTCAATACGAAAACTTTTTAGCAATGATTTCCAAATATTCACACTTATATTACCCGTAGGTAAATTCGTCTTTTTTGTGAAAGCCTTCCTTTCCTGTGCTATCCTACTCTTTATGTCTACTATCCTTCCACCATCCCTAGTTATTATGCTGCCAAAATAGCAGAATTCTATAACATCCTTCAAAATATCCCTTCCCAATTTAATACCCTTTGTTATTCCATTGTTTCCCATACTAAACTTCAACTTGGTTTTTCCTCTATTAATTCTCATATTGAACTCTTTCTCCAGGACCACGTTCATGCCATTTATTATGGTTTCCAGGTCTGCTGACTTGCCTAATTTGACAATATCGTCGGCAAAGCGTATTTATTCTCCTTGTAGTATGATTCCTTTTTCATATTCCGTTTTAACTTGATCAGCTGTTCTAATTATAAGTTAAACAGCTTGGGTGACAGACTTCATCCTTGTCTTACTCCTTTCTTGATTTCTTCTGTCTTTTCTTGCATTTCAATTCTAAATACTGCTGACTTTCTTCTGTATAGGTTATGGATGAGCCTTCTTGCTCTTTATTTTATCCCTGTCTTCAAAATATTTAATAGTGTGTTCAAGTTCACACTATCAAAGGCTTTTTCTAAATCTACAAAAGCCATGAACGTAGTAGGACTGTTTCTTCTTATCCGTTCTTCTAAAATTTGACGGAAAGTCAATATTGCTTCCTTTGTCCCTACATTATTCCTAAAACCAAACTGATCTTCACTTAACTCGCACTCTATTAGAATTCTATAAATGTTTATTTATTTTGTTCAAGCAAAAAATTAAATAATTTGAATAATTTAAATAAAATAGATAAAGTAATGCGGCCCTTTACGATATTCGTTCATCACCCCGGCGGTATATGTAGTTTATGAACGTATAACTTGGCGATATAACGTTTAATTTCATTTGATAATACGGAGCTTACTCTTATTGAAATACTTTAATCAACGAACTGAAATTTATGGTTCTATTTAGATAAATAAAAACATTAGTTTTCATATCCTTCATTTCATTCTCTCCACTCTCTTAAAAAATCTTTTATGATACTCAGTCCCTTTTAACTCTTCTATTTCATTTAATTTTCTGAAAACAACATTAATTATAAACGCATTAATAAACTATTTTAGACCGACAAAAAGTTAAGCATTTCTAAATTTATATCCACCTGAGAGTATAAAATCAAAGTTACACAATATATCAATAATATTTGTATATAAGTAAAAATATAAGTAATTGATAAAAACATGTTATTAAGCAAAGATATTTTTCCTTACACTGACACATTACATTTTACCTGATACAATATACGTTATATTAATAATCAGCTGCAATGTAAGTAACTTACAAATATTCTTTTATTTAGGTTGACAATGATCATACTGCCATTGAGAAAACTCATGATAATAAATATTTAATGGTATTCTGATGCTCTTGATGATATAGTGATATCTATATCCTAGATAGGACCGCAGAATGATTTTATCAGTTTCTCAATATACGTTTACTTATTCACCTCCTCATATCACAAATCCACAGCCAAAAACTTTCTGAATTAATAGAAAATTCAGAATCACAACAATATAACTCCAGTTTATAAGCTGAAAAAAAACTGTGTCGCAAGTTAGAAAGTAATACCAGCAAAATTAAAATTTTTCTCATACACGCGTTTAGAAAATACGTGAAAGTATCACAGTATTATACATTCTTAAATTCATAGAGTATCATACTATAAATTTAACTCGTGTAACTAAACAGTTTAATATTGATTTTATTTCAATATATTTCACTTGGAAGAGCATATAGCTGCCCTCCCAATTGTATTAAACCAACATCAATTTTAACAAAAACTAAGTTGACCGTATGTTAGACCCTTCTATGGGCAGTACTGGCGAATATTTTCCAGATACCAAAGTTGTATTGCTCGTTTCATCCTTTAAAGAGCGCCTAATTGTGCAAAATCAAACAGCTCACAATTATGTTTATATTTCATGAAAACACTTAACTTTTTGAATAT
The DNA here is from genome assembly GCA_034510155.1 of Eucriotettix oculatus. Lineage (NCBI taxonomy): Eukaryota > Metazoa > Arthropoda > Insecta > Orthoptera > Tetrigidae > Eucriotettix > Eucriotettix oculatus. Next base: position 198,360,712 of record CM067376.1, on the reverse strand, counting down.
TACGATTTTTAACACCGACATTCCATATACCTCATGATTTTCCTAAAGAAGCTTTTAAATATAACTTTATGGATATATGCGATTGTCACGTAATCACCTGAGATTGTAAGTCCTCAGGTAGCCGTAAGCAAGAAAAATAGGGATCTTTTGCAGAATTTAGATGTAGCAGAGTCAAGCCTTGACTTTGCTCTCGAAGCTGGTTCGGAACGTGGAAAGGAAATGAGATATAAGGCTTATCTCGAACGTTTAGAAAGATTCAAGGAACGTTTAGGACGGTTTTGGTAGTGTGTGTAAGTTCGCCTGAGTTTGATGAGGTAAGAATCGGAAGGTTAGAGTGTTTACCAGGTAAAACACAGATATGTATTTTAGATATGTGTATAATTACAGTAAATATTCCGCACTAAGAATGTAGGAAAATAGGAGGACTATTATGGATAGAGCTCTAACAGCAAACCGACGTAACCTGCAGGTAAGCTGTAAATGATTGGCTTCCTTGAAAACGCGAAAGGAGAGTATTTTAAAGACGAGTGGTAGATGTCATTGTTCCCCAATATGTAGGTCCGCTGACATATCAATATTCGTCAGCACTCCTGTGCTGCTATCGTGTTTGTCAACTTATATCGCAAGCATATTTAAGAAACGATTCCTCACACGATTTATTAATATAATTTAGTGTAATTACAACGTTCCTTCAAGTACAAAACTTTTAATCATCCAAAACAATTACTTATTCATGTGGCAGAAGATAGCAGTATTATCGTGTTTCAATAACAGTTCGTTAAATATGTTTAATTAGGTATTCTTTTTCATTAAATTGTAGTGAATATGTACAATAATTCTGCACAGACTCACTTTTCACAACTATTTACTTTAAAGCGAACCTTAAACAATGCATATGCATTGTAGAGTTTCAGTCGAGTCTATCTCTATTTAATCTCTGACAGAAGAGGATCGACACAAATGAATGTCGCTTAAATGCATGTAAATGAACCATCGTGACGCTCGTGAATTTCAGGATTTATGCGACTAACAAACGTTTGTAATTTTAACCATAATACTGCTTGCCGACAAGTTCCAGGTGCATATGAAACTACTGAGTTAGCGCCTATTTTCAGATACAGTAAAATTACAGATATTAAAAAAAGGCAATTGTGTTGTTAATAAACGGACAAAATTAGTGACAAAAAAAGACACTGTATGTTTTTATTTTTTTCCTTTAATTCCAGTCCCATCTCTATACTGTTTTAGACAAATAGATGATAGTTTAGTATAAATCAAATATTACAAATGAAGTAATTATTCTGTCTATTTTGAATATTATTATTTTGAATTAAACAACACTTCCATTCACACCAATTTGATTAACATACATAGTTTTCACGTATCCTCAGTTTTATTTCTTATGCTCCGACGAGAGCTATGGTAAACTATCGTGTTGAAAGAACTGTGCTATTAGTTGGCCTGGGTGCAATCCCGATAATCTATATTACTTTATCACTTCAAGTTCTGTTAATAAAACATAATGCCCATAATACTTTAATTAGTAGTGAGTACTCTTGTCTTTATTTAAACACTAAATTAAGAGGTCCTACTTCAATTCATCTTTAAACACCTCAACCCTAAATTTTTCTCGTTCCGTATTAAAAATGCTTATATCCCATGTTCACCCACATATTTTAAAGAATATTAAAAATTAAAAATATAGATTCATATAATTTAAAGCTCTAACGGCCTTACGTACTTGAGAAACAGAGGACATAACATAATTATAAAGTTTGTTGTAATATCACATAGGATTTGGTAAAGCCCTTCCTGCTCGGGGACATAGAAACCATTGAGGAGGCCCTGCACAGCCGTTGTCAACTAACGTTATTGTGCACATTGAAACAGATTATCAGCAGCCAAAAGCCATAGACTATTACATTGACCACAAATTACGACCCGAATCCCCTATTGAGGCATAGATGGCGAGCAGAATGAGAAATCATGAATACAAATAGTTACTTGTAGTTCAATAATATTCTTAATTGTATTTAGAAAAAAGGAATGATGCTATCTGCAAAAGTAGTTTTAAATTCATACTATTATGAAGGTTAAATGTGATTTGAGAAGAACTCTCTTCAATCTCGTCCGAGGTGCTACAGGTTTCAGACAGAACTATAACAAACATTGTTTCGTTAATAGAATAAAACTATTGAACTGAAATAAAATTAGCAAATTAATGTGAATGCAGGAGACTTAAACAGGCAAAATATGTTTCAAACGTAAGATATCATTAGTTGGAAATTAGTTCATTAAGTGTAATATTTCTTGAGGCTTAGGTAGTTATTACGATAGTAATATTGAATTGTGTTTCAGTAATTCATCGGTAGGTAAACACAATATGATATATTTAATTTAGTAACAATATTTAGGTCAAATATATATTATGCAGTGACACGCCAGTTTAAATTGAATTAGCAGCAACACAGTCGTCTTCGAAATAGGTGACAAGAAAAATTAAGCGTCGCTTAAAGAGATCAGGAAAAGGAAAAAATGTATTACCTTTTCAAGGAACGAGATACGAAGAAATGAATTAAAGCGAAATGGAAGCATAAATAGGCGAAATATGAAAGAAGGGATAGTTTAAGGGTACGGTCGTGAAACCAACCGCATAGCTAGTTCATCAAAATGATGCAAACGTTGCTGACCTTTATTTGCGGCATGTACATTCGATTCAGACAAATAAAAAATTTTCATGCTCTTTCCAGAAAGGTAAAATTGTATCTCCAGCGGTTTAAGAACCGCTGCTGCAATATATTTCAGGCGAAACAAAATCACAAAACCTGTAAACATCTCTGTTACAAAAAATAATTTATGTAATAAATATGTAGTATGTTTATTTGCATATGTGTATGCTGGAGAAACTGCAACAAAACTTGGTACGCTTCAATATATCTAAATGAAACATACACGAAGTTAAAATTCTTGTTTTAATCCTTGAAATACGCTGAGTCGTTGCGAAGCATAAACATATGAAGAGTATAGGAAACCTACTGCCACTTTCGAGATTTTAACGCGCGTAATCAAGAAACCTTCCTGTACAATTAATATATATATATAATATACAAAACGGAAGGGGTAATAAATAATAAGCTAATTGTTCAACTAATAAAAAAATTAACTATATTAAAATATTACAATTGGTACAATAAGGATTTTAATCTCAGGGAGTATTAGGGGCCTCTCGAGAATAAAGAATGCTGCTATTGAAAAAAATTAAAGGAAATAGAAATAAGATTTAACGATGAAATATAAAAGTATGATCAAGTTTTACATTTAAATTACACTTACCCCAAAAATATTAGGCTGCATATATCCTCATTTCTCACACATGCGTATCACACCACACTCTGGCGTCGACTCCGCTTTTTCTAACACGTCCGTCTAAGCCCACATTCTATGGAAGACTCCACTTTTCCTAACACATCCATCTAAGATCACAATCTGGGGGTCCACTTCAACAAAACACAACTGTCTAATCCCACATTCTAGGGACGACAGCAAAACGATCCACCACCGTCCTGCCCAAGCAAGTTCTTTCCTGTTAACACCGTATTGTTCCAGTATGGTCATCTGACTTCATCCACCAATCAGAAAGTCTTTAAAATCCCGCGTAACAGCTGCCATTTGCAGGGCCCCGTCACGTGCAACCCGCATGCAGAACATAATTTTAAAGCAATGTTTGCGCCAGCTAGCGACGTCACCAGCTCAACAATTAGTCTGCGTCTGTTTTGGCGCGCAACTCGCTAAACAAGTCGTATCTTGCAAGCTGCAATCCCTGCTCAAACGACCAATTAAAACAGTACACAACTTAACTATAAACTAACTTGATTAACAAATTCAATAAATAAAAATCTTAAATACTAATTTGACAGCCTTAATTAATGAAGATGAATCGGGTTACCTATTACTATATTATATATATATATATATATAATCATCGAAATTAAATACGCACGAATATTTAAATTAAATTTCCTGTTTTTAAACCCTCAAAGTGTCATTGAAATCCGTCGAGCCATTTCGGAGCCTATTCGAGACAAGCATACGGACCGAAAGTCAGACAGAAAGACTGGAATTTCAATTTTATTTATTGGTATACATTCTTATTTATTAAGATACCGTGTAACTTTTGTCCTTTTTAGACCGTATACGTTACACGAAGTATTGTTGAGTATCAAAGTACTCAATGTATTATTGACTCTCATTAGGTACCGGGTGTAGAATTGACTAGTTTAAAATGACTGTTATTTCATAATATGGATTTGTACTACTCCATGTGGGGTCACGATTACGGCTGACGATCTTTCTTCGTGCTATAAAAGATTTCTGCGGAGACACGCTGTAAGTCACCAATAAAAAGTGGTCTTTCAAAGGCACCCACTTACTTCAAACAATCAGATGTACTTTCCTTGCCTTCAAATAAGTTGTTCCCCCTTATCTGGAGTCGGGTGACACTGCGCGCGACCAATAAAATCTCGTGTATTGTGTACGCTTCCATTTACCGGAAAGTACTTCGAGTCGTGAAGCTCATGTGTAAGTCTTGCTTCATATTATGCGATTTTCTCCCGGATACTCCTGTCCGGGGAAAATACGGACGGCGAAATTTTTCAGTCGACTGAAGAAGTTTAAGGCCTCTTTCACAATGTCCGACAACGGGAGGAAAACGGACGTCAACGACTGTGTCGCCCGGAACTGCCACTGCGTATGTCCGGCGAAGCGACTTTCTCTGACAACAATGACGTCGTGCGATGGGTCGAAGCATATTTTCAATCCTCCCGCGATAGTAAAATAATGAAAGATATTGATAGAAAAGTTTTGATTCCGCTTCTGGAAGCTAGACCTGTGGTGTGGGACAAATTTAATGACAAATACAAATATAGGAATAGTAAAGGGGATATCTGGCTTGAAGTTGACGAAGAACTACTCCCACAGTTTGATGTTGATGAAAAGGATAAAAATTCGTTTGGGAAGAAAATTATTACTAACATCATCCTTTATACACGTGTACTGCATTTATTTTCATGAAAGATATAACCATTGTGCAAAAAATACATTTTAATATTGTAGTATATTAAAAGTACTCGAAGTAAGTCTTAAGGTCTGCGGCGCAATTTATCTGTATGTGGTCTCGCTTTCCACGAAACTCTTTCGGACTATGAAGACGACCCATTTTCGGCACAATACAATAAAGGACCCTTTCACGAACAAAAGGGTCAGCCGTCCCTAATTTTCAGTAAGGATATGCTCCCGTCAAGTCGGAAGTTAATAACTTGGAATTGAAACCGGCTACGGAACCAATATAAAACATGTGCGATGGCACTTGCTTGCGTCCAGCAACTAAAATTTTCCTATTGGTTGCAATTGTTGAAATGAAAGACGATGGGTACTATTGGAAATGCAACAGATTGGCTGATGGATTTAAGTGGCAGGCCATTGGGTTCCTATCAAGGTAACGTGTGAGCCGATTTTGAGCTAGAGACTCACAGAATTGCTAGCTGCCGAACGCAAAGTATTGTTATCCGGCGGTGTAACATAAAAAATTTGAAAAGCAACTGTTGAGACCTTAGGAGACGCAGTTTTCTACGAAGAGTCTCAGCTATTTTGGCCCAAGTCGTCGGCCACACAACGAGATCAACCCCGATGCAGACAACAAAGTTAGACAGCAGGTGCCTCCAGACTGTCAGACGAAAGCAGGCCAGAGAAAAGCACAGCCAGACAATGCAGCAGCAGACTTCGATGGTATCGTTAACTATGATTTTATAGAGTTCACATTACCAGACCTATTCCCATAAATTAAATTGTACCTTTTGGTCCACCCCTCAAATGACCCTGATTTTAACGTGTCTCAATATAAATGTTAACGTTTTTTATAATTTGTATCTTTTAATTCAATACCATTGTCCAAATTTTATTGTAGTTAACATCAGAATTATAATTCAAATCTTTTTTTATATATTCTAAACCTTTCTTTAATGGATCCCTTATGCCGAATAAATTAGACTTTGCTTATTAAAATTGTCGCCCAATTGTGGAGCTAAATAATTAATATTAAATATTCATGATAATTAATCGTAATTCGTAAAATTCACCTCCCGTCACCACTTAATCTTTACAATTGGCTTCCATAACGTGGGCATATTATATTAAATAATAAATTAAATAAACCCCTTCCAACAGTCCAATCGTTTACAATACTTTCTTTAATTTATTTTCAGTTTATAAATTCAAGTATATATTTTTTCCATTGTACTCTTTCTACGTCATAACCAAAATGACTTCATAATACATTTCTCACGATGTTTGGAGTTAGACTGTTCTCTTATGGTTCTCGATTGCAAAAACTCTTCCTTCATTCCATAAATTTTGTCTACATCGCTATCTACATCTTTTTCAAGTACAAGTAATATGATGCAATATTTGCAAAAATGACACAGCATAGGTATAAATAACTTATAGCAGCACAATAATCAACCACCAATTGAGAGCATCTGAGCTGTCAACGTCCGGTTTTTCTCCGGAAGAACGTCTCTGCCGTCAGTTTTTTCCCGGGACGGGGCAATCCGGATAATGTAAGACACCACAGCGAGAAGAAATATTTACAATAGTGTATTAAAAGTGTGTTCTAAAATTAATAACGTGTCATAGTGTGGAACAATCCAGCCAGCATTGACAATCAAGTAAAATTAATAATGATGGAAACAATGCTTGTAAATAATATGTTCATACGAATATGAATAATATTCTTTATTAGACAACGAAATTAAGTTCAGCTCACAGAATATATCTATTAAATAAAATGAATGAAGATGAGAAATTTTGTGTTCTTTACAAAAAAGAAAAATGAGAATAATTTCAGCAATACCATCGGATCAATTAGATTTTTTCGAAACATAAAATTTATTAAAAAATTTTAATGAAGAATTTCATTTATTAAAGCTCATTGATTTTATCATTTAATAATACAACTCGTAGAACAGTGTGGCTTAACTCTCCTAAAGGCCTTGTGTGGACAGGAATTAGTACGTTTTGTTAGGAGTCCTGTAGCCACAATATCAAAGGACTTGCCATTTAGTGACAGACAAAACATTTTCTTTGTGTTAGAACAGTGACAGTCAGATAGCCTGGGGCTTAAAACTTGTGTCTGCGCATGTTTCCGCCTGTTGAATCGTAGTCGCACAAATAAAAGAACATTACAGTTTGCACATCTAAAACGTTACTCGCCGACAGAGGCCTATAAAATTCCAAGATTGTTATCCGCTTCATACGTCGGATGAACTAAAATTCTTTACCTCCGGATCTTCAATTTGATTTGCCTGCGGAGCGTTATGACTTAAGTAATACTTTTCTTCTTAAGATATATTTTAAGACAGGGGATGGTTTTAAAAATGGTCTCCTTTTACAGTTAAAATATTTTACTTACAACGCTGTTTACCATGGAAATGATGATTCCGATAATATCATAAGAGCTAAAGTAAATTAATATTGTTGTTAGCATTATAATACTTATGTATCAGCACTCCATCTTTCATAAGTATGGTCTAACTTATTTCAGATTAAATTACTGGAAAATAGGAAATTAAATTAAACTTTGATGTTTCATGGAAAGGTGCTATGCTAAAACTCCTGGCAATAGTTTATTATTTAAATTTATGGATGCAAATTTAATTTTACAAATGCTGTTAAATCTCGAATTAACGTCTTAATACTAAATTAAAAAACAGTTAAAGTATGAGTTATCCTTTTTTATTATTATTAATCAGAATTACATCCCAGGGTGGGTTTTAGCCGTCTCAATTTTCTTCCATTCTTCCCTATCCTCCGCTAGGCGTCTCCATCTTCGTACTCCCATGATATTCATATCCTCTTCAAATCTTCCTCCCATCTTCTCCGGGGCCTTCCTCTTACTCTTCGTCCTCTGGTTTCCACAGAATAATTCTCTTAGGCATCCTATTTTCCTCCATCCTCATACCATGCCCAAAACATGATATTCCTCTGCTCTTAAATTTCATCCGCAAACCGTAAGTCACAACAGGCCTTTCATTGTTTTTTTTATATTTCAAGCATCAGGTTATTTAGTATATCCGACCTCATTAAATTTTTATATACGAAGTAACATCTACTTCCTTTTACTATCCTTGTTTTAATTATATTAGATTTATTTACTTGTGAACCTAAATAAGTGAATTCGTCCACATGTTCAAAAGAAAACTCTTACACTATCAAGTTTTCACGTTATTTATTTGGTGTTCTCTTGATCTCCATCTATTTAGTCTTATTTCAATTTATTTTCGGCCTCTTTTATCAGTTTCATTATTTAATTCAGTTGTGTTTACCTTTAGTGATGTGATTATTCTGATTATTATGATTTCATCATCAACATATGCACGTATTTGAACTTTTTTTATGCCTATGTGGCCAGACATCTATCTTTTCCATTGATGCCTCCAAATATTATGGCCAATCACATTGTCTTACACCATTATTAATAGCAAAAGGTTTTTTATGTTTCTTATTAAATTTTACTGCCGCTTTAGAACTGTTCAATGTAGCATTAACAAGTCTTATTGGCTTGAATTGTATACTGTGTATTGTAAGATCGTTTATCATGGTGTTCCTCTTAACACTGTCAAATGCTTGTTTAAAATTGATATATAACTCATATAAATTTCCTCAATTAGCCAGTTGTTTAAGGCAAGAAGCCATCTTGCCGTGTACCGAATAACAAACAATATAGGCAAATTTAGAGTGTCTGTTTCTCTTGGAGTGGATTTCGTCCCATAGAACTTTCTAGAAATTTACCTTTGTCTTCACCGGTAATGCACTCCAGCAAATGAAGAGGCTACAAAGGGAATGCGACTAGACACGTACGAAACAGCGATGGTTCCATTTCTACAGCAGAAAGTGCGACGGTAACTTACTTCCGAAAGTTAGGAGGATTACTCAAAGAAAATATAACAGCACTATTCAATTAGGAAAAATCAATTTAGTATATGTTTACTTTATAGAGTATAACGTTACGTAATCTGAAAATATACTAATTATTTCCACTTAGAATATAAACCATATTAAACAATTTCTTTCACTTAATAAATACTTAAAACAATTATGTAACTACTTTATTATTGGTACTATAAGTTTAAGATAACTTTTTTTAATAAAATTTGTAATAATAGCAGGTGTGTCATATATGGATAAATTAATTCAGTGATAGGTGTAAACAAAGGAAATGTTATTTAATTGATCGATGAACTTAAGGCAATTTCACGAAGAAATTAGAAGTAACCGTCCTAATCATCATACTTTTCCCATACAGAATAATGAAAGTTATCAACCGAATACCTAAAAAAAATAAAACTATAATCGGCTTCCGCCCTCTTATCCATATGGAGCCTCGTAAGAGGAGAACGTGAGTTATAAAATCTTGAATATTTTATTATTCAATAAAATATTTTATTTCTTAAATGCGCTAATTAAATTTATATATTATTTTACGCTAAAGTGATCATACTGTTGGATCAACTATTTCCTGGCTAAATATAATATTAACTGTTTATGTGTAAAAACGGCCCAAAAGTTTTATGTATGTTTATGAGTGGCTATAATGTTCTGCATATAAATATTTTTACACTTTTTAGTATAAGACACGATAGCAGAAATGATAAAATATAAGAAAATTAGCGATATTATGTAATGAAACATTTTTTTCGGAGTCAGTGAGATCGATAGTGTTTTTACTTATGTTGTTTGTGTAAGTTTCAACACCATTCAGCATAGGAGGGGAGCATCTATCATGGTGAGGGTAGAAGAGCGTTCCGCAAGAGTATCAAGAAAACAATCTAAATTGGTTCCAACCTGTGTAGTGGAAGTCGATGAGTTTAATTATTATAATGAAGGAGCCAGTAAAGTTGCATTTCGGTCTCTCCTCAGTTGATAAAAAAAAGTTAAAACAAACTCCGCGAACAATCTTAACCGTGTGGAGCAATTCTGACCAAATTTTGGATGAATGGCCTTTACGGCATGAGGAAAATACTGTCGGGGTAATACATTTCTATAACCCCTAGAGACGGAGATAAAGGGGGCTGAAATTTTAAAACATACTAAGGTGGGTGATATTTTCGTTGGGGTTAATTAATTTGTTAGTTTCCTCCAAACTTTGTTTGCTTATCATTTCAGTCCCATACGGCATGGGATGGGAGTATCTACAAGAGTGGGGTTGAGAGGCGTTGCATAAAAATAATGTAAAAGCAATCGAAAGTTACGGAAGTCGTTGAGTTCCATTCTGATACTCAATATACAACTTAAGCTGTTCCTCAGCGTCAAGGTGAATAAATTAGAATTCCGTCATCTTAGAAGGGAAAGAGGGCTTGAAATCTTGAGTTAAAAAGTAAGATGTTATTGATTCCGGTTTAATATCCGAGCTTCGCCGGGCATTTAGACAGTTATTAAGTACATATAAGAGTCATAGTTTTGCGTCATGCCCTGACATAGAGACCTGTAGACATCACGAAATAAACAAATGTTATAATTAATTGTGTTTAGTTTTATATTTATTAAACAAACAAGAACTTTTATGTGTGATATATTATAATGAATATTAGGAGGTATTTATTTTTTCTTAAAACATATAACTAATATTCATTAACACCTTCAAGAAGACCGCTCTCAGCCTCAGAAATACGTTGGTGTCATAACTTCGTATGGTCATTATCTTGTTGTTGCCACCTGCACGGACAGTTTGTTTGCTACCGTATCATTAATTGAAGGAGTTCTTATCAGGATCACTTTGGCAGGATAATAAATTACAGGAATGACTACATCACGTAACGTCATCCAATCGGTTATCTCACGAGTTGATCGAGATATTATACATTCATTAAATATTAAGAAAGAGTACATCATTCAAAATATCTTCACAAAACTTCTTTAAGTCATATCGGTGAAAATCAATATGGTTCAAATTATTATCAAAATACTACCCTTTTTTGGTTAACAAGCTAGATGAGGGTGATCCTGGAACAGGAAACTCCCCTTTATTAGTATAGGACGGAAACTTAAATGGGGTGCGATGCGTAATGGGGAAGAAGGCAATCAAGTGTTGACTACAAACCCTGGGCTATAGTTTAATTATAATACACGGTATTCACCTAAAAGAAATGCAGGGCAAACCCTAGAAACCCAGCATCGGGTTAGTCGGGCTCTTGGGTACTGACACACGTCTTTCCGAATGACGGAAGAAGAGTTTTCTTCAGGGTAGCAGCATTCCCTTATACGTGCCGTTACTAGTATTAGCAGGCAGTCGGTCAAGTACTCCAATAGAATCAATGAACAACTATTACCGTATACCCAAGGTCAGTGACCCCAGAACATACACCTCCAAGAAGGCAGAAGTGACTCGGGATGTGGAACCTTAAAAACCACAGAACGAGGAATCCGCGAAGGTAAGACCTATCATCACTCTGGAGAGATATACAAGAGAGAGCGAAGATCATTTTCCGTTTGTTAATATTACTATTTTATTTGGGTGAGGGGGTGATAGCAGATCATAGGAGGAAAATCCAGAAGCTGGCCACCCTCTTAAATAACAGGAGTTTGATGAAAGTATTTAATGACAAGATTACCTCAGGCATTTTAAAAAAGAAACAAACTTTCACCACTCCAGGATAATCATTTAACGAACTATTCCAAACTGAGAATATTTTGGGATCATAATATATTGATCAATGCAGTATCCTTTTTCCTCAATGAGAATTATACTTCACTGTCCACCTTAGGATAAAGATTATTACTAATATTAAATGATATTTGTAAGTACGTACTACGGCAAGTATGCTACTCCTTTTAAAATTTAATATTACATAGACGATTATTTTCCTAATGGGCGCACACGTAGGATAAGTACATATCATCCTTCCTCTACACAAAAACGTATTTTTCTTTATTTGAAATATCGCCAAGCTTCACGCAACACAATCATTTTACTTTTATATCTCCGTATTCAAAGAAAAATCAGTTGTTTTTTTTTCGCACTGCCTCTATAGGAGCACAGAAACTTATTACTATGCCTCAGAAACGTATTGCTATGCCTCATTACCATAGAATTATTCATTAAATTTCAGATATTTGACATTATTGACAACCTGAAATAATTGACAGCAACTCAACTTCCTCTGTTCACATGTAATTCTCCACCCTTTTAAATTTAGTTATTCAAATTTATATGAAACATGCACTACTTGCTCTTTCTGAGACTTCTGATATTAATATTAGTATGAGAATGTAATATCTATGTATTGATATTTCGATCCTCCTGGTCAAAATTTCTTTTCACCACTCCTGTAAGTGATTAGGGACTTTAACCCATCCAGTGTTTGAACTGGATCGTGATATGTAAAAACTTTACAGAAGGAGCTATTATTTAAACATAACTTATTTTCACGACTCTCGCCCCCCCCCCTTTCAATTTACTAAGCGCAGAACTATAACTTAACACACATGATGAATGTCGGTGACTTCCCCGTTTCACTGTCTCCCCATCCTCCACTTTGAGGCTGAAGTACAAAATAGTTGCCTTTTGAATGTGTGGATATAACTAAACGAGTTCTATAACGCTGGATATTGTATTTATTTGTTGGTCTACAACTGGGCGTAAGGCTATTGGCAGATTGTATTTTCCCCTTTCAAACGTATCTCTAAAACTGGTAATTTAAGAGTAAATTAAAGTAGTATTTTACTCGTTTATTGGCCTTTATTTCCAAATATTATTGTTAATATTTTATATGCGTACTAATGGAAATTCGCTCACCAAACAATCTTTATGGCAGCATTTATCCAAAAGTATATAATTAACATATTTATGACTATTTTGACTTCCACGTAAGGCGTTTTCCTTTATCCAGTGCGTTTACAAAACTCAGTCAAATGATTTCACAGAACTTAATTAGTTATGACAGCATTCTAATCCTATCAGTAGCCTCTCCAAGTTGTTTGCGGGACTCGTTTTGAGTTGAGTGTAATCTAGCTGTGTGGTTTCCTATTAGGCGCGAGGTATTAGCAGCGCAAGCTCTTCATGGACACATTAATTAAAATTGTGGTTTCTTGACTATTGCTCGGCTTATGGGTTAATTAGTACGCAATAATACCATAAGCATCTTACTGAGAAATTCAGCCGGTCCCGTAAAATGTTTGACACGTTCATTTTTTTTCCTTTATCCTTTTTTGGGGTGGGGGTAACTGTTTCTATGACGGTGATCCTGAAACGGGTAACACCCATTTAATGTCATAGTAAGCCCCACTATCGGTCCGTGGAGAAATACCTGCTCTTAAAGGTATCCCTTTCCTTTCTTCTTGGCGCTATAGCCCGTTTAGGACTTCAGCCTACCAAGACGGCTGCCATATTTTCATGGACCATGTCGCATTCTGAATTTTACAATTATAATTACATAATTAATCAAATAACCAAAAGTTTTTAAACATTCTTAGAGTATTTTGGGCGCACAATAAGGATTTAATTCCCTAATTATCCAGAGCACTTTAAAATTTGTAAACGAATATTTGATAATATTTCTTTTAATGTAATATGATACTAGTCTGAACTTTTTATTACCGAATTTGATAATTTATTTATATAATGATAAGCTTAATCTAATTTTTCGTTTTATAAAGGCAATACGTATTAATTTCTTTAGAAAACTTATTTTTTGTCATTACAAGTATTCGTATATTTTTTAATACAGATTATTTTAAAATAATTATATGTTATGACATTAATGCGCTATATTTTCTGCAAACTGCGGCTTTAAAACAATTTTTTTATGTTATTGATTTTAAATGTATTTATTGCGATAATTGATTCATAAATAAAGAAAAGAGACTAACATAAGCATAATTTGCATTTTAGCCTCGCCATTTACACTCATTAAATTGATCTTGTTCTATTCAGCGCATGTAATGGAGTGGGACTCCAATTTGTTGATTTATTTCTTCCTTGATTTGTCCTGCACTTACAAATTTATCCTATCATCAGTAAAATCGTTGTTAAAATCTCTCAAAGTTGAAGTTTCGTGTTCACTGTGTGATATATTATCTTAGATTACCTGTCCTCACATCCTAATTTTTTTTCCGGTTTTTCAAATAAAACATATTCAATAAACATTTGAAATAATTACTGCCGTTTCTCCCAGGCCATTATAAATTTATAAAAACACAATAGGACAAAATAGTTAAGTTACTTGAAGCTTACAGCGTGTAAGACCAGCGACACCGTGCTTAGAAATCTGACGTGATGAGTCGCGCACAGGGTATAATTGCTTGGAAAATTAGATTAAATTAGGTTTATTATTCAAACCATTAACCCTCACTCCAGGAAATAGGATACGTGAAATATGAGAATACAAGAGATTAATAAAATTTGACAATTAGAAAGTTGAAAGACAAAAATTTTAATTTACTGAAAAAATAAGCATACATATAATAATTAATTAACATAAATATTAGCAATTTGACTCTTTAAAGAGATCGACTTAGTGAAGGTACCGACGACAACGTTAAAGATGCTACAATAACAGTAATTAGAGAAATTATAAAAATATTGACCTTCAATTTTCAGTAGAAGGAGTAGGCAGAAGCAAATCTTGCATCCATTCTCGTCGAACATGAAAAAGTAAAGACGATCTAATCTGTCGATCCTATGTACAAACTCTTTCAACGAATAATATGCTCCATTCATTAACAAACTTTTACGATATTTATATATCAATTTTGTACTTTTAAAGTTTTTATTTCCGCCGGAAGAGAATTGTACATATTTATAGCGGAATAACGAATGCTTGTTTTAAAAGAGCATAGATGCTTTTCAATACCGAGTTGAGAACAATTTCTAGTGTCGTATAAATTATTTGAGCCGTTTAGTGGATTTATACAGATGTTTACGCATGCAAACTTTAAAATTTCTATAATACACGTGCAAGGAAAAGTTAGAATTCCAAGTTTGCGAAACAGAGGCTTGCAACTGGTATTCCACTCCAGAACAGATATTATTCCTATGGACATCTTTTGTAGCATAAAAATTTTAACTGCTTGAAGAGAACGACTCCAGTTTGCTGTGCAGTAAACGCAATGAAAATGTGCATGGTACATCATTTTTGATTTAGGTATGTTGGTTTCCCGAGCTAACACTTGTATCGATATAGAACACTCCCAAATTTTTATTTCAATTTATGGAATTTTAGATTAAATAAAATTTTAGCAAGATCATGTCGCTGGCCAGGTAAAAGGGTTTTTACCCGGCGCCGAGATGGCGGTAGGCTTATTTGTGGCTTAGGGAGCGTTCACTTTCGGGAATTTCCCGCGTTGGACGGAGAACTCATGAGGATTGGTAGACAATCATCACGTGAAATAGTTTTATCACTTGGAGGGGGACTATACGGAGTTTGACCTGCGAAGGTGATAGGCGGAAAAACAGTAAGCATGAAAAAACTATCGGAAGGGTCGAGTAGCTAGCGGAGAAGTATAGTATGGTAAACCGTCGGCCAAGTCTAGGAAACAGCAGTATGGTATGAGACATTCGAGATAACACTGAAGGAGTACGGTGTTTACGACGAGAAAACAACGAGGGAAGAAGGTGGAAAAAAATGAAATTTCCTCTATTCCGGCAGCACCACTTCACACCATTATTACCGGCAGTTCCAGGCTCAACCCGAACAAAGACGGAAGAAGGAAGTCCAATCACATGTTAAACTGCACCGAGACGCACATAAAACAATATAGGTTCATCCAGTTAACGGAACTCTGCTGCACGTGGTTACCCAAATGATCGTTTAACTCTAAGAACTTCAAAATCGTCCCCTTTAATTATTTATTAAGTAATTGTAATCGTCGCGCAGGACCCCATTTAAAATATTTGTGTTTTTAAGTAAATGTATATATTATATCTTAAACTCAAATTCATTAAATATAATCCCCTCATTAATAATTTACACACCCTTAATGTAAACCAGATTTTGCTGAGTTTTCCCGAGACTTTATTCATGTGGTGATTCTATTTCAAACTATTGTCAATCAAAACACTGCGCTGTGAAGTTAACTATTTTGGATTTCTCTAGATTAAGAGAAAATTTGTTTCAGTGAAGCAAAGATTCAGATGGCACATTGCAGTACCAACTTTCTCGTGCAACGTTTCCGAGTCACTGTCTGTGATTACCAAATTTGTGTCGTCAGCGTAGAGAACTGATTTGAAGGGATGTAGAAACTTCGGTAAATCGTTCATTTATATGGTGAAATTAAGGGTCCCAAGACTGAGCCCTGAGGGACACCGCAGGTAATTGTTTCTCATTCTGATAGATACTCATTTCCATCCGAGTTTTCAATCGCAACTTTTTGGCGCCTGTTTTGCAAGTACGATGTTATTAATGCAAGGCGAACTCATCTGATTCCATAGAAATATAATTTTCTGAGTAGAATATCATGATCTACTAAATGAAATTCTTTGGAGAGGTCAGTAAACATTCCATCACTTTAAGTCTTTCGTCCAGTACATTGTAAATACTTTGAACGAAGTCGTCTCAAGCCGTGTTGGTAGATTTACCACTAATGAAACCATTCTGCGATGTAGAAATAAGTTTAAATTTTGTAAATAAATCTGGAATTCTAATCTGTATTGTATATTAAGAAATTTGGATAATATTGGCAAGAGGGAAATAGGGCGATAGTTGGAGACATCTGTTGTAGAACCCTTTCTAACTTTTGCGTCGTTTAGAGCATGAAGAAAAGCGCAAGATAATTATGAACTGCATTGGAATTGCAATTTCATTATAGCAATTTTAATGAGATTACTGCAGATTCAATTATGTTAAAAGCATTCGAGGTTTTTAAATGTTTGATTATATTAACAATCTCATTTTTATTGACTGTAAGTAGAAAGTGAGACTTATTAACTGGTTTTCTGTCGTTGTGCAGCATTCATAGAGAAACGTGTTACGTTTCTCTATATCCTGTTTTACTATCTTATCACGACAAACGTGAAGAAAATACGAGTTAAATGAACATAATGCTTCTTTACTTGATATAGGCTGTTCGTCCTTTGTAAGTAATATATCATTACGGTTTTTAGAATTACCTGAGGTCTCTTTCATAACTTTCCATGTCGCTTTTATTTTACTTCCCGAATTAGTAATATATTTTGCATTGCCTAGTAATTTTTTTCAGGAGTGATAGTTTATTATAAATGCGTTTATATTTAATGTAATAGTTTTTAAATTGTATTTAAGTCTTTTATTTGTGAAGGAAACATATATTTTCGCATGATATTTTAATATCTTTAGTAATCCACGTATTTTGTGTAGTTCATTTCTTTTAACTTAATTTTATTGGTGCACCAGCGTCAACGACCGATAGAAAGGAATTAATAAAGATATGAAACATATTATTTGGGTTCGACCCGATTTCTGTGTCAAGAATTATATTCTACGAGCTTAGCTTTGATTCAATTTTAATTGACGAATTCATATCCCAGGGGCCCTTGGCTAACCTGGTTACCTGTCACATCCCCATCTATCAGTTCCCTTCCTATTCTATTAAAGGGAAGTTGCCTGCTTCATGATCAGCCTCGTCTGGCTTGTTACGAATAATATAGGGAATTTGAATGTGAGAATGGGTGAGGGCACAGAAGGCAGCCAAGGGATGGCAAAGGCCCCAGAACTATAGAAAATTATCAAATATTGTCAACTATGGCCTGATAATTCTTGTATGACAAAGTAATAAGTATATTTATTATGTAGCAAAGACGTAATTAAGATATTAAACCAGAATAAAATCCATACGTTTTCCAATATCATTACATTTTGAATTAATCAATTTTATAAATAATACGGCAAAAAAGCTAAAAAGAATATCAATACAGAGCTTCCTGTGACGATGAGGCTTAGTCAGTTAAGATACTTGTTTTTAATTAACTCCGTATACTAAAGGAATGCCGAAATTTTCACGACTTCAAAGATTTTATAATCTGGAGAGACCTAAAGATGAATTACCAAGAGTAATAATCGTTCCAGGAAGTGTAGCAAGAGCGGATGAAGCAACAGGATGGCAGAAGGTAATGTTAAACACTGTTGTTCCTTAGAATGAATGGAACCACTAAATGTATTAACGGGAGTATTTTTCTAAAAAAATAAATTGTTCAATTAAGTCAGAGAAATTATATATTCTATTTATTAATGCCCTTGACAATAAATGTTTTTTTAAAGCGTTAACGAAACCTAACGGCAACTCAGATCAATACACTTCTAAATACAAAGGAAGTGTATAGGATAAGAATAAAAGTTTCCGTAATCAGTGTAAAAATCTTTTATTAAACATTCTGTGCAGAAGATTCTTGATCGTTCCGCTAATAATTGAAATTAATGTTCATGCATAAGTGTTGAATGTGTTGCGTTGTGATATTACCTATTACTTAACTTTAAAGCTTTCTGTAAATTTTTTCTGCTATTTTGTTTGTTTCATAAATTGTCTTGACCTACTACGAAAGGCCAGATTCATCGTCGAGTAGCTCCAAGAAGTGGATTCTTCATTGCTTGTGCGCGTTTTTCTGCTTCAAGTTTGTGATTGTGCTCTGTAATGTGTGTGAAGTATTTTCAATGATTTTACAATGTATACTATTTGTTTTCTTATTTATTTAAAGATTATTTGTAGTTTCTTATATAAATTACTTTGTTCGTATAATTATTTGTAATATTTTAGGTATGACGTACCCTAATTTCTCAACCAAGGACTAATGGAAACAACAATAAATATAAATATCATGGATTAGAATTAATTTATGCATGCGATGAAGTTTAAATCTCCACTAACCATGCCACACTCAGTTTTAATGGCAAAAAAACGAGATATAATACATTCTAATAATAAATGTCAATTTTATTCTTTAGAGAGTCAAATAGATGGAATTTCCCAAACAAGTCAGGAGGATAATATTTCCTGCATGGGTGGCAGAAAAGCGCTCCGATTTGATAGATGCATATCTCTGGCTGGGATTCCGGTAAAATGGTTCCACACGTCATCGTGTAGTGGCGAATGTGCCTTTTTCATTGTACACCATGAGCCGGTCAGGACAGCATTGTAGCGCAGTAGGACCCCTAACTAATTTTGTTCAATCTTTTAAAATTTTAAAGGAACTAAAAATTCAGAAAGAACATTCCAACTGGCGACAGGCAAATAGAAGTTGAATTTTCCGGCGCCAGGCTGCCGGAGGGAAACGTGCCTGTCTGTGGGTTAATAATATTAAGCTTGTTTTTGCTGAAGGAGCATTCACCCTTCCAAATTTCCGATGGACACTGTTCCCTTTGTCATGGAAGATTTCTCGTGCTGGACGAAAGATTCGTGAGGATTGGCAGAATAAATATCAAGTGGGATAGCGCTTTGCCTCGGAGAAGGGATATAGGAGCTTATCTGGGAGGCGAGAACTCGAAAAATATTCAGAGTTGTTCAAGAGGTTGAGAAGGCGATGAAGAGGGTAGTAGAGTTGATCAGGACCTGAAAGGGAGGAGAAAGCTAAAGAGTGGTACGGATATTGAAACGGAGGGGAATTCTGGAGAGTGCAACACGGGTTGAAAGTGAGGTATGTATTTCTGCTCTTTAGTGTGAAGGTATTGAGAAGGAAAGAAGGAGGAATAAACTTGGTTTTCCTCAAGCACGGGCAGTACCAGGTTCATCACACTTTCCACCGGCGGGGGGAAATTTACAATTCAACCCGAAGGAAGAAGGAAGTTCCGGTCGTATAGTAACTGAGTTAAGAAACGAAAGAAGATAAAACATGTTCGTCTAGCAAACGAAAATCTTCTGCACAAGGTTACCCCAATAATTAATGAACCCTGATTTTTAAAAATAGTCTCATTGAATTAATTTATTTGTTTGTAATATCACGCAGGATACTTACAGTGATTGTTTTTATAAGTAAAATTATTATATCTTAAAGCGCAAGTAGTTTTATTAATTAAATAAAATAAAATCCCCTATTGATTTACAGCATCATGCGCTTGTTGTTGAGAAGATTTTCTAAAATGGTGGTTCGCTTTTTGCTTACTGTTCGCTCTTATACGACGGGACACTTCGAATTTCTCGTGTGTGTCAAATTTCAGATCAACAAGTTCTGAACTGACAAGGACAACTCATTGCGACCTTGCTCAGCAACAATACATTTGTGGCCCCTTATCATATCTTGAATCCAAAAATATCCACGAACGAGAGCACTGCGGCTATCTGGCTAAAACAACTCACTTTTCATTACTGTTCCTATTATAAACGATATTTTGAGATTGCTGCATCAGCACTACGAGTAGAAGCCTTTCGTCTCCATAGACGAATATTTTAGGTAGGGAATATTTCTTATGGCTTACCATTGCATAATCTACAGTTAAACTTCATTTGATAACTTTCGTTGTCAAGTAATTAATTTAATTACTTTATTTATAATTTACAGAGAAGCCAAAAAGGAGGGCCACAATGTTACTTAGAGCGGGACGTTTGGGGGATATTAAATAAATTAGATACAAGCGACAATGAAACCTAAACCTTCAAGTGACCCACGAAAATGTTTTAAGATTATCAGCGCTAAACAAAAAAATTTCACAGTAGTAGGATGTATTGTATATAAACGCCTAAAGACAAAGCTTATAACATGCAGCGTCTTTGAGGCAGATTGAGTATTTAAGAACTTAAATTCAGTCACACACTTGCCTTTTGTAAAAAAAATATATATAGATTTTGACGACTTGATCTGTTTAGACTAAACGCATTTGTTTATTATAAACTTAGCATTTATGAATAAGTGCTATTAATATATTTTGGTTCTTACTGAACTTTTCAATCTTAAATATCCTATGTTTTTTTATCCTTCAAACTTGGGGATCATGAAATTAGATATTCGAGACTGGCCGTGTCTGGCGGGAAAGTATTTCTACTATACGAAGGCGCAAACAGCATCAAAATTAAAGTAAACAATTCATTAGACGATTATTATCAATTAAAATATATATGAATATGTTCTCTCTTCCGAACTTCTAGAAAAAATTATATAATGTAATAAACGTATGTAAATAACTTAACGAAATAAGAATTTAAGTACAATAGACAAATATAAAAATTTTGAACATGGATTAAAAACCAACACTCGCGGTTCTTTTCAATATTTATATAAATCAAAGTATAACCAAAACATAGAACTTATGAAATTGTGTCTTGAAAAAATATCGTAAAATTGCAACGGTAACCATTTAGTATTCAATTTTCATGAACCTATAAACTATTACTAAAATAACGAATGTAAAAATGTAAATGACTATATTTAAATTTAAAACGGTAGTTTGGAGGTATACCAAAATTGTGATAGAAAAAATTGAAAGCTCTAAAGTAATTAGCTGTACAAAGTAAATGTTTAGGAATATTGTTTGGGTAACAGGCTCTTATCTTGAAACAGGCAACTCCCCTTAAATAGCATAGGATGGGAATTGAAAAGGTGGGATACGGAAGTTAACCAAGGGTTGACCAAGGAACCCGGACTCTAGTTTAAGGATCCTGAAATTATTCAAATATATCACTCATAATTTCATACGATTAACAATGACAATACTATTATAACTTATCATACTAAAAATGTGTAATTCTCGGATAATATGGGATGTTTTACACGAAATTGAACTACTATTAACAAATATATATGTTACTGGTATTTAATTACGTTTAGTTTGTATGATTCTCTTATTCAATTATAGTTATATTCGAACCTTATATTTTATACCAACCAAACATTCAGAATTAGGAAAATATTTCGCTATAATACAAGCTCAAGTGTCAATTCTACTGATTTTTGAAACAGGAAATTAATTATGGAGAAAAGTTTCCATAATAAGAATTCCTTAATAAGGTGTCATTTATTGTAGCACCGTCATATGATACAATAATGTAACATTGGAAGCAACTCTAACTCCATTGAAATCAACTTTATCACTCCGCTTTCTGCGTAGTCGTTCGAAAGTACTTTTTGCCAATCTAGTAAAGTGGTTAGAACGTAGATGCTATAGCAGCGTGTATTCAGCTACCGGGGAAAATTGGATTACAGATGGTCACTAAAATGCATCTTCAACTCTTTCGGACCACTTTAGCAGGACATTGTGACACGTTGAACGGTTTTAGAAACTAATCTACAAAGTTTAATGATAAGATGTTTGAATTTGTAACCTGAAATATTTTAGTTCCCGTTGTTTTGTCAATTCTTGTTCAACAAAATTAACTAAATTTTCAAATGTTTTGCTATTTACGGACGAAATTCATGAGATAAGCCTTTGTTGTGTGATGCGTGAACCAAAAGCACGTGGTAAATAAAGAGCAAGGAAGCTATGTGTATGAAAGTTTCCTGTAGTGAGATAAACGTTAGCATTGTCCAATCTGGAACCCTTTAATTACTTCAGAGTTAAAGAATTTACAACTAATTTTATGTATTTCCAATTGTGTATTCGCTTTCAAAAGAAATGATAAATTTAAAAAATTTAAAATTTTTTATTAGATCCCAAGCATCCACTCTCATAAGGGACACATTATTCTGTATTAGTTTATTCTTAAAACCGATCGATCCCGTGTACGCATTTCCCGGCAACAGTGGTCGGGAATCTATTTTCAAATACAAATTCTCTAACAATGTTCTTTTAATTAAAGACAGCATGAGCCGCTCTAAGGTATAAAAAAGAGAATTTGTTTCCCGAAAACTTGACGTAACTTTCCTAATTTGTAATGCTTGAGATTATTTCACATTGCAACAGTACGACACGAAATCAAGCGTTAGGAAAACATAATATAAAAACGTATACAACCAATACATTTTTATCATTATTGAAAATATATTGTTAGTTTTGCAATAGCTGGATAATTGACGGATGTATAGTTTATAAAGTTAATCATACAATAGTCTCAATGATAATTAATGAAGGATGATTTTGGATAACAGTCCCTTTAATAGCATAGGAAGAGAATAAAAGAAGAGGGATGTAGAAGGTAGAGCAAGGTAACGAAGGGTTTACTAGGACCCCTGGGCTATATTTTAAGGATCCTACCCTGTGATTCACCTAAAAGAGATGCAAGAAAACTTTAGATAACCTGCATCAGGAAGGTAAGGAAGAGATTGTGAGTTCAGTTTTATTAAAACGAATTACATTCAAATTGAACATCTGTAAATATTTACTCTTTGCTATTGTTTTTTAAAATCCTGTCGGATGAACTGAGTATTTTGTCATGGTTGCCACAGTAATGATTTACCTTCATCTATCGAAATAATACTGTATCTTGGCTTGAAGGTTATTAAAATTCAATTTTTAAGTATCACGGTTGTTGAAAACATAAAAAGCTATTTTCAAGACTTGAGTAAAGATTAAATTTATACAATTTTCCGTATTCTACTCCTCGTTTGTCACATCAACTAAAGTCAAAGTGATTATACCTCTCCAAAAATTATCAAACCAGACTTATGTTTCAGATTTATTATTGTTTCTGCAGGTTGCCATCTACATAAAATTTATTCCTATATCCATAGATGTTTTCAAATTATCTTAATAAACAAAAGAATTATTCTTAGTAAACTTATTGATCGAATCAAACACGTGATCATACCTCGTGACCACTCCTTAATTTCCCTTAACACTGAAAGAGTTCGTAGATAGGAAGGACTAAAACAGTTTGCTGGTGTCCTATCAAATTCTCCTATTATTTTACAACTATATTCTACTAGAATTTAACTGATGACTTATTTTCGACTGAAAATTGAAGATTGAAATTTATCTTTCCTCTTTTTGTCTTTCAATTCTTAATTGTAAAATGTTGTATATTTCTTGTAAAATTATATTGGACGTATCCTATTTCCTCAACCGAGAACTAATGTATTGAATAATAATAAATCTAAATCTACTCTTTCCTTATTTAACTGCATGTCACATCGTCTGAAAATTCACCGAAATTTTTTCTCTTAATGAAATCTAATTCTCAACTTCACTTATTTGAACTTATCATCAAGAAAAAGGTTCTCCCTTGGGAAATGCCCTTTGCCATGACAGATTTAGAGGCATCTTGTGCTTACTTACTTTCAATCCAACCTCTTTACTTTTGTAATGATTTATACACAAGCAATTTTCACCTCCTCTTTATTTGGAAAAGACCCTTGAATGGAGGCGTCAATGTCTAATTACCCTCCGCACTGATTCTGCGAAAATTACACAAGATCCAATGCACTTATCTGTCAGCGCCAGTGGAAAATTAAAGAATAGGTTCGATGATTTAAACGACTGCAAATACTTTCACTTGAACATACATGAGATTTTCTAAATAATAATACAATTATGCAAACGGGAATGAGCGCCAGCAATTTTACGGTGTAGGAGATCTTTTTGAGAAAAAATTAAATAAAATTACAGGGAAATTCAGGTTTATGATAATAGTGCGTTTGGTAAAATGTGGCCTTTGAGCGTAAAGAATTTATCTTATGTAGTACAAATTATAACACTATTTTTTTTAAAAAAGAAACAAAGTAACAATTTTTTTTACCTACAGTAAACACGGAATTTCCTTTGTAAATCATAGTACTAAATGATCGACGTTTGTCTTTTTGATGATCAACCTTTATTGTTATTAAATTGAACAGTCCTTGTGGTTAACGTTCAGCTTTGGCAGCAATTAAATTTTCAACACAAAGTTGGTGAGCATACATGCAGTTTGAAGAAGTGAGGAATAGATTTATCACAGTTTGTAAAAGTCAAGTCATTTATACTATGAGATATGCATAAATAATACTAGATTTTGTATCATTAATAAATGCGTGGTTAAATGAATTATTCTTTTTAAATAATAGAGAGGAAGTTAACAATTAAAAGTTAGATGTCTTCGAAATTGTATTCTTGCAGCACAATTATTGATCACATTTTAGGTTACTATGAAACAATTTCTGGTAGCAATATGTTCAAGTGGGAAAGGGAGAACTAGTTTCTTTTTACCTCATTCAGCTTAATAGAAATTTTTAAATTGCGTCTACAAGTACGTTTACTATCGTATCGTCCTTTTGTCTTAAGCAATGAGCAAAACCGTTCTTTTTAGTGATCAGATAGGAACCACTGGCTCAGTAGAACAGCTACCTCCTTTTACTGATTCACCGCTCACTTTACATATATATATATATATATATATATATATAATGTAGAAGATCCGGCGTACCTCCGTATTCGAGGATTTAAGTGCCTTTTGGGCGCCAGGTATTTTTTAATAAAAATACCAAAAAAGTGGATTTTAATAGCTTTAATCCATTTCAGAACATGAGAAAAATTATCACTACAGGGCGTGGTCTTCCTCCGTCCGCAACTGCCGACACATCCTTCTCCTTTCTCTACCCCATGACGACTGCTCAAGTCTCGCCAGACTCCATTGTTGACCCGAGTTGCGACAATTGCAACTCGCAAGCTGGCCCGCATTGTTGCGTGTAACTTTTCATGTTACAATATATATATATATATATATATATATATATATATATCGGCTAGCCGATCACTGGAAATGTCTTCCTAACTTTCTGATGAACGGGGCGGTGCCTCCGAATATTCAAGAACTCCAAACCTCATAAGGTGTCTACCATCTATGAACCTCAGGTAAGTCACCTACTTTATATCCCTCTTTCCTTTCCTTATTAATTGTTTTAATTAAACTGACAATGTCATTTCATGACATATATATATATATATGTTTGTTATGAAGTGATATTTACTGGAAAAGAATTCATGGAAATATAATTTATTATATCTTATTCAAAATATATTTGCTCAAGGTTGCTTTATTCGAAGTATACCTGCAAGTCAATTTTTGTTGTTCATTTTTGTTATATCAATTACTTATCGTTCTGTTTGAACATATTGTAAGAAAACTGGAGTTAATAACAGGCGTCGTGGTATTACATTCTGATCTGAGTTACAAATTAAATCTCCCCAGACGAAAGTGATATAAAATTGTATGTATCAGAAAAATAAATTTGAATTTTCTACTTCGACCATCGAATAAATTCCGCAAAAATGAGTAATAATTACGTACTAAAGTCTCCGTAAAGCAGATGACGCCAATTACACAAATTTGTTTTTATATTTGAAGAATTAACATTTGATTTTATGTGAAGCATTTCGGTCCTAAATCTAGAATAATAATTACTTTCTACTTCTGACTTGTAGCCATTCTTCATGTATTCGATTCAGGATCAATCATTGAAGGCTACCATAGTAATAAATGTAGAAAAGCATGTAACTCAATTTTAAAAAACTGTTAACAATATATTAGATACGTAGTTCAATACGCACAAATGAACCTTATAGCCGATACAATTTACTCATGAAATGAATTAAATCGTTCTCTTAATTTTCTCGATGTCACTGTATCTACTTATAATTCTTCCACAAGGCTTTCTCCGGCTTCCAACCGGGTAGAAACACAGTAATTCCGCGACCTATCGGCAGCTGTCATTGCTACCATCTTCAGGTGAAATCGTGGAATTACTGTGCTTTTACCCGGTTAGGAGCTCGAGAAACCCTTGTGACCTACATACACCGGGAAAACCTTCATTCGATTATAATTCTTCCGTTTACACTATGTAAATTATTAGATGGTTTTATTTAAGTTATTTAATAAAATTACTTGCGCTTTAAGATGTAATATAATAATAATATGATGAGGGTAACTAATTATTGAGGTAGCCACGTGCAGCAGAGGTTTTCGTTTGTTTTTATGAAGAACATTTTATTATCTTCCTTCTTCTCTCTATGCAGGTACTAGGTGACAGGAACTTCCTTGTGTTGGTTCACTCTGTAGCTGATTTTGAGTTCCTTCATCCTATTGGTTGAATTGAATATGCCCTCAGTCAGCGGAAAGTTCAATGGAACTCGTATTGTTGGTGATTGAAGAAATCCCAGTTCTCCTCCTTCTTTACTCTGGTCTTCCTTGTCAACACTTCCTTCTCACAAAAGGGGAACAATTCTCACCTCTCTTTCAACGCTTGTTACACACTCCAGCTTTTTTCGCCCTGCCACGTACTGATCAACTCTCCTCCTCTGCCTCCTCGTCTTCCCAACGTATTGAACAAGTCTGACTTATTTTTCGTCTTCTCAACGTTTTAAACATCTAAACTCATATATTTCCCTTCTCCAAGGGAAAGCGCTATCACGCGTGTTGGGTGATTTGCCAATATTTATACGTCCTTCGTCCAGAGCGGGAAATTTTCCATTACAAAGGGAACAGTGTCCTTTGTAAATTTTACAGGGTGAAAGTTTCTTGAGCAAAATCAATCCTAATCTTATAAACCCGCAGACAGATGCGTCTCCCACCCAGCACCCTTCTTACCACTTTTTACATGACTGTCGCCAAGCCAGAATGTCTTTGCTGAATCTTCAGATCATTTAAAATTTCAATACTACAATAAAATTTGAGAGGGGCCCTACTGCGATACAACTAATTTTTTTCGAACGAACATACTGACAAAGTATACTAAATCTTTCGCAACACTCACATAATGAAAAAAGATCCCGTAAACAGAGATATATTTGTTTTTAATTCAAAGTTCATATATAATATCATTAACATTCTAATTTAAAATAATACACACATTAGATTGAATTAAGTCAATACCTTGTTTTTAATACCAACTAACCCAATTCATAATTTTCTCTTGTTCACCCTTATCACTATATTTTACAACTGAAGTTAGTCCAAATTTTTAAAGAATGTCAGATATCCATCATTTACAGATTCACTATTACACGTTCCTGGTTGACAAAAGCTACAAGGATCCTTTATCATTTGGAGCAAACATTTTGCTCTGCTTGCAATTCTTGCTACATTGGGAAAATGAAAAAATCTTCCAGTATTCGTATCAAACTTCCCAAAACCGTATAAATTTGAAGCATCTTATGCTACTAGGTAGTATAGCAAAATTTTACGCCAAAGCTACATATTAAATCCAACATTTCTGCAATTATCGTAAAGACTGATATTTTAAAGTTCAACAATTACTATGGCCCCTATTGTAAAGTCTAATTTCTCTTCTTTGTACTATTTTTACTTTGGTATCTTACGCCACTCACTTTTGTCTGATCATTTTTCTTGTGGCTGTTACGTTTTTGCATCATCTGATGTACAAGGATAGTAAAAATTGTTTGTGGTCTTTATATTATAAATAAATTATAGTCTATATTTTGACAACTTATTTTGTAATTTTAATTTATTTCCAATTATCGTGAAGTAGCGGATCTGGTATCGAAGTAATTTCCGTTTTGGTCGGTTACGCTTGAAAGGGAATGGGTCCATTTGTTTCCGTTGTTTTACAGTACAATAAGATGTTTTTAACGATGCAACACAATAATTTAACAGGGATTAAGTCGCAGTTGCAAATCGCAGAAACAGGAAAGTAGTTGCTCTGAGGGTGCGCCATGCTGTAATTTTGTCCTGGGGGATGCACGATACGAGCTTTAAACCATGTGGTTTCGCGGAGTGGTCACCTTGGATCCTCCAGACCATCCATATAGCGTTAATCATCACCATGGGACATCGCCTCAAAGTGCACTCGTGGACACTGGTCTCTGTTTTCTGCTTAATATCAACTAATATATTAATAAAGAGTATATAGAAATAAAAAGCAACGAAAATTATTAAAGAAGCAAATTTAAAAAATTGAAACAATCTGCAACCCGCTTGAACAGCTTTGTTGTAAAGGATTGCTCAAGCAGCTTCAAATAATAGAGAATTATTTTCCGGTATTCGCTGATCACGGCTACAAAATATTATTTGAACTGAAACATTTTGACTAACGAAACTAGAATTACTTTAGGGCCTAGTCGTTTTGTTGTCTTCTATTATTTATCATAAACACAATGGATACATGT
This sequence comes from Eucriotettix oculatus, assembly GCA_034510155.1. Classification (NCBI taxonomy): domain Eukaryota; kingdom Metazoa; phylum Arthropoda; class Insecta; order Orthoptera; family Tetrigidae; genus Eucriotettix; species Eucriotettix oculatus. Next base: position 198,331,730 of record CM067376.1, on the reverse strand, counting down.
TAAACACATATTGTATTTAAAAAAATTAATTGAAAACATTGTTCATAGTGTTATATTTGGTAAACCAAACATTCTTTAAAAACCAGAATTAAAGAACACTAATAAATTCATTGTTATCAAAGAAGGGTCCAGATTTATTTATTTTGCGGGAACGAAAATAAAACTTTGTTAGTATATTTGGAAAAATTGAAATAAGTTGAGAATTGATGTGGTAGAAAGTAGGGAAGGGAATCGCGCAATGTTTCTGTCCTCATATAAACAAATGACAACATAGCAATTAAAACTAAAGTTTATAATTATTACATAATAATTAATTGTTTTCCATAGGAAATTTATCAAGATCTAAAAAATTATAAGTCCTCAGTATCTTTTTTTTTGCGAGGGCAGGTGAAAATCTTCTAAAGACACTATCTCAGGGTCCGCACTGGATAGTAGTGTGGGATTCTACCCACTAAAAACACCTCCCTTTTCAACGATGACTGTGTGTATCTTCCTGTGGGACCGTCGTTAGACATTACTTCACACGAAGCAGTCGTAGCGTCAAGCTCTCTCTGTCTCCTTTAAACACTATTATTTTTCTCTTTTTCGTAATTTCTTAATTTTTGAATTACTGTAGAGGCATATGCACTTACTTTATTCCAGGTATTAGGTGAAAGCAGCATATTGGGTACCAAATTATCTGCTGTTATTGAGGTTCCAATATCACTTTCTAATGCTCGTCTCCCATATGAAAATCTCGAGCAACTGAAAAACACGTGTTCTGGTGTCTCATTAACTCCACATTCAGGGCATGCAGGTGAATTATCTATGGCAAACCTGTAGAAGTATGCCCTGAAGTAGCCGTGACCGGTCAAGAGTTGAGTAAGATAATAATTCACTTCTCCGTGTTTCCGATCAATCCAGTCTTTAATTGATCTTATTAACCTATGGGTCCATCGGCCTTTATTGGACTCATCCCAACGGCGTTGCCATTCTTCATATGTTTTGAGCCTCTCAACTCTCTTGCCTTCCAGACCTCTGTTTGTAGTCTGCGGCACTCATCGGCCAGAATGTCTACCGGAGGCATTCCTGCCACCACACAGACAGCATCGTCCGATACTGTCCTGTAGGCACAGGTAACGCGTAGTGCACAGAGCCTGTGGACGGAACTAACCTTTCTCCTGTTTGATTTTACTGTCAAAGCAGTACACCATATCGAAGCACCATACAAGATCACTGATCGCACAACATTCGCGAAAAGAAGTCGCCGGTATTGTCTTGGACCTGCAACATTTGGCATAATTCGTGACAGTGCAGATACTGTCCCGGATACTTTACGTCTTACATAATCAAGGTGGTGTTTAAAAGACATCCTATCATCTATCATTATACCAAGATATCTGATAGACGATTTCGAATAGATTTCGCAGTTTCCGACCGTAAGGGTGATGGATTCTCTAGATTTTCTCCCAGTGACAAGAACTGCCTCTGTTTTTTCTTTCGCCAGTTGCAGTCCCATTGTCCGTAGTCATTGCCCAATCACATAAATAGCCTCATAGGCTATCTGAACTATTTGTTCCCGGTGCTTAGCGACGACGACAATTGCTATGTCGTCTGCGAAGCCAATAATTTTGGTTTCCGGGGGAATCTCAAGTCTTAATACATCATCATACATAATGTTCCACAACAGGGGTCCTAGTACCGATCCTTGTGGGACGCCTCCTGTGATTACGTACTTTTCCACGCCGGTTTCCGTATCGTAGAGAAGAGTTCTGTTGGAGAGATAATTCTTCACAATTCTCCTTATGTTTGATGGCACCTGTAACCTGCGCAATTTCTCGAGGATACAACTCCATCTTGCCGAGTTGAAAGCGTTTCTGATGTCCAAGGTGATTATGGCGCAGTATTTATTTTATTGTATTTTTACTTGTTTTCTTGGTTGGTTGACACTAAGGTGCTGGGATATGTGTGAGTATGAGACTAACGACCTTTGTGGGTACTGGGTGGGTTGCTCCACTTGGATCAATATCTTTGTTGGAGAGCGCAGGAGTGGTACTGGGGTATTCTTTTTTAATCGTTATAGTGCTCTTTGTGTTTTTTTTTTTGGTGTAGAAGACAGCCTGCCCTCCCCCCTCTCTCACCCCTCTTAAACTCCGACCATACACCACAAACCCTACTACTCCATACCTTTCTTTTCCATTCTTTCCCGAATTGCTTGGCGAGCGGGTTTCCCCACTACAAATTAACTGCATCGTATGGTATGAGCGTCCTGTCCTAAATCATATGGTGACAGAAAAAACTATTTTATCTTCTACCGCCCTTCACATTCTATTGTATACCAAACCGCTCCAACACTTTCC
>CM067376.1:196932219-196957280 GCA_034510155.1 Eucriotettix oculatus | reverse complement strand
TAACTTCAGTATATTTAAAAAATTCAACGTCATGGGCATTTTTGGGCCGCGAGGAACAGTTATGCCAAATTTGGCCCAAGTTTGGACGTATATAGACAAGACATGCATACTTACGCACTGAGAAAGGTTTTTAGATATATAAATGATACCAGGATTACATGGAATAATGCAGGATTAGAAGCAACGAAGCAACATTAAGAGCCAATTAATAGGAATACACAAAGTGCTTGAATAACGTTTGAAGTAGAATTTATATATATATATATATATATATATATATATATGATCGCTGCTCTCCTCTAATAGGAAAATATGGTATTATGAAGTTTTAAATAAATAAATCTGCCAATACTATTTGTTTTACGACGTTTCTTCCTGATTTGAAGATCTTATAAACAGATAATTCCAAATGAAGTTAAAATTTAAAAAATAAAATTATGCAGTCCAGGGATCAAATATCTATTTTGTTTACTCCTCGTGTGTTATCCATTCAAAATTTAACTTCAGTTTGAATTGATTACTTATATGCACAACTAATTCTAATGACTTCATTTTACTGATCGAGAGAATTTTACAATTCATGCACGAATCCAGGTAAAGAAGTGGAGAAATATTTTTATTTGTATTGTTGTGAATGAAATCATTACACAACGAATACGACGAGGATGAATGATTAAAACAAGAAAAACTAATGTTGTGGTCATTCCATTTAAAATTATAGAATGCTCCAAAGAAAGTTTTACTCAGCTCGCAAACAATTTCCCATTGTTCACCTCATAGATAATTTATATTAATATCTTAATATTCCTGAAACTCTTTATATAAACTATTCCTGCTTTAATTGTGTCGACTTATTTTGTGTCCACTATTGTTTTCCTCGCCTATGTCGTATGGTAACAGTTTTTTTTATAAATTTTTTCAAGTATATTTTATGTTATAGTACTGTTTTTTAAGTTTCCTCAATATTCTGGATTTTGTTTATCTTATCTTTAGTAATGGTATTGCCATTGTCTATCCTCTGTAATTATGAATAAATTGAGCTAGCATGTTAATTCTTGTAGCCATGTAACTATTATTCAAATGTTATTTTGGTTCAATTCATAAACATTCACTTTGTACTGTTAATTTTGAAGTATTCAAATTTTTCAATAACAGCACTGTTACCAAATTCAATAAAACTATTTCCAAACTCCAAATTTCTTTTGTAAATATAAAGTTTTTATATCCGTTCTATATATAATTCTGTATGTTTATGAAAAATGACCAAATGCTACCGTATCATTTATGTAAGTTTAAGAATTTCGTATGTTGTATTTCGGTGCACAATATTAAAACCTACGTAATTATCAGTTGTTCTATCTTATAGAATCCTCAAAATATTAGAGAGAAATGGTTTAAACGTCTTACTGATAACCATATTCCCCATAGGTAATATATTTGCGGTTTCACCCAATAATTTTACCGAATAGATATTTATGATGTAATTAAATGCTACCAAAACCAAATCATGTTCATCAGTTTGTGTTAACATCCATTTTCAGCCTCGTTCTCTATCTACGATTCAACAGGAAAGCTTTCCTACTAGAAGACTTTATAGAACTACTTCTATTACAAGAAAATTCCTTAAAGATAATCCTGAAGTGTTGTAGAGATGGGCGACCTGATCAAGATCTGATTCGAAGAACTAGCTCCCTCTGTGTAGCGAGTGATCAATGAATCTGGAGGGAAGTGTGGTAGCTCTTGATTCAGTCCGTTACTGTGATCCTAGAGCAATGAGATCGCGCGGACCGTTCCCTCTGAACTACCCGCCGTTTAATCAGAATCTTACTTCCTGCGATTGTTTTGGGAAAATTGAATATAGTAACTGAAGGCTAATAATATTATCATGTCTGATTGTCCAGAATATAATCTTACAAATATCATCTGTATTGTATTGGTCCTCGTATTCTAGCTTAATGTTTCACTTTAACCTAAAGAAACTGCATTTACTTACTATTAAATAATTTCATTTGCTTATAGTATCAGAAGAATTTGGATTAAGGGGTGCGCACTCAAATTAAGAACTCTTACCAATGTGCTGCTTAATTTCGAAGGCTGCTAATAATAAGTGCCTTACATTGTGTTGTACAGTGAATTTTGTACTTTGAGGTTTGTGAAAAATTCTTGTTTATTTTTATAAGTGGTTTCATTTTTAATGTCTTAAGTTTGTCATTAATACTTTCACAGTTCGCCGATTTTTAGATCAAAATGTGGGCCCTACTTACCTGTACCTGAAAAAGTCCAAAAATCTGGACGAAATGTGGTAAAAGAACCTAGTGTATTGCCGACATATGCGCTGATTAGTTAATTTATGAATGTCAATAGATTTATGGAATTGTCATGGGCAGACGTGCGCGAATCCTTAATGTGGTCCGGTGAGCAAGTCGAGACTGAAGGAACTGACCTAACCAAGTACGCAACTGTGGCGCATAAAAAATGAACAGCCGTGAATGACTGGAACCACCTACGCACACGTTTCTCGTATAATTATTGTCAGTAGCGGGGGAATTTCACGAGGGCCAGGTGGAGACTAGCGTCATTAACACATTGATGTAATATGCTATAATTTTGTCATTAAAGGCTGGCGGCGTCTGCCTGGTAATTCCCCCCGAGTTTACATCGACCCGAGACCTTGTAAGGTCATTTGCCAAGGAGGGCGTGAAATGGCGTGCCGACACGTGGCTGCTGTGACGGGGGCAAAAGGAGACTCCCCTGGGGTACGAATAGGCCTACAAGATAAAACTCGCACAATACTGCCGGCTCAGAGTAGTACAGCGGAACACTAAAATGGAAACGTAAGAACCACGTGGAAAATGTTGAAATTTCACGTTTCTGGAGCAAGTGACGCTGTATGTTGTCTAACAAATTAACTCAATTCCCTAGCTCCACGATTTACTACGCAGTAAACTGCAAAATGCTAAATAAATCGGTCCGTTAAATTATATTCTAACGTAATCGATGAAATGTAAAAGAATTTCCCGAGAATGACTTATTGAGTTAAGAGAATATTTGGACGAATCTGTTTTAAGTATGGCAAAAGTTCTTTTTCGTGATCGGCGCCACTCGCTGTACCACCGCTCTATATTATATATATATATATAAAATATATTTCCACACGATTTTCTAGTGAATTTGACGTTATAATTTATAAACAAAGAATATAAATAAATAAATAATTAGAAAAATAAAATATATGACGAGGTACTTTATTTTTATTTCAGAGTATTGGTCTCGAATGAATTCGGGTTTTCTTGTAAAGGGAAACAAATTCTGATAATATTCATACATTGCAATAGTCTATTGCTCTCCCTCCCATATCCACCGTTACAAATCCCTTCCTATGTTATTAAAGGGGGGTTGAGATCACGTGGATTACCTTCACGTAGTTTGTCACTCAATAAAATGTAGTTTAAAAGACGTATACAGCAAAGTCGTTGACTGCATCACGAGCCATAGTTTCGAAATTTAAAAACTTGTATTGGTTGGACAATCCGATAAAAAATATTAACGTCCTTTTACTTTAATTTGTGCAAATGGAACTTTATTTCATTTTGCTAACACAATGGCAGAAAGAAAGATTCTGATTAAATCAGCAACTGATTAAACGGCGGGTACGTCTGGGATCACGGTCCGTGCGATCTGATTCAGAAGAGTGGTTCAAACAGGATCATAAGAGAGGAGTGAATCAAAAGAGCTACTACTCTTTTCTTCAGATTCAATGATACCTCACTCCGCATAGGGAGCTAGTTCTTTGAATCAGATCTCTAGTGACCAGACGTCCTTTATTTCACTACTCCTATTTTTTAATTAGCTGTTTTGCCCTTCATTTTGTATAGTCGCAAAGTTAATTACTATGTATATATTAAACAAGTTAGTTCATCGTGGCCATTGTCCTTTACTACACAGAGCGCGGTATTGCAGTGTCGCCGTCAAGAACACTGAGAGCGTTGATTAACATTCGTCGCCACTCGTCTGCAATATTCAGGGGCTTGAGCATGTGACATTACTGTAGTGTCGCACATGGAGTGTCGATAGTTACTCAAAAACTGCACGCGACTTTAGTTTTTTTTCAATATTTCCATTTTGTTATTATCTATGTTCGGTCATGGCGTTATGACACCCAAAATAATTTTTAATCAACCACTATGAACAGAAGTTCCACAAATTAAAAAAGAAAACGGATAGTGGCGATGTGTGTCAGAACACCGTCGTGAACTTAAGCAATTTAAAGTATTCCACAAAATTAAACGTTTTCAGCACTGTGTTTTGACTTCGAAGTGTATGGACCTTTTTTTCCGACTAAGCCTTCATTTCAGGTTGGACGTGAGCCGCATAACCAAAGGTGCACATAAATAACATTTGTACGAAAAAATAGGTTAGTTTACTTACAATTATATCGAACATTTGTTGAAAATAGTCTAGATTAAACTTTTATACTGTAACATTGAAATTGGGACATTCTTTTATGGACATTAATTATAAATTATAATTATAAAATCAAATTTGTCGGAATTCGCGCCACCATTTAAGTCACTGGGAGTTGGCCTGTTATATTTATGGATGAATAATTCTTACAGTATCTCAATTTCCGTGCAAAATAATATTTATTTTGTATCAGGAATGTTGGATAAATTTTGACTAATTTATTTTAAGAGAAACCAAATTATGGGTACGATTTGATTTTGTTGCATACGCTTTTACATGAACAGGAAGAGGAAGAAGTCTCGACTATTTTGATGACCTGCCGGTATTGCAGACCCTGGCTTTACCGATCTCTGTCAGAGCAGTCAACTGTTGCGTGGCGCCAGTGCTCTGCACGGTCACACAAATAGCTTACGTCAACGCGACAATACCGGGCCGCGTTGAATAAACAACAGTTGCTCAGAAGCAAAATTATTGCCACAAAGCATATAGTCTACATATGATATCCTGCATTTTGTTGAATTATATTTCATTAAGAACCGGCTATGTCTCACAAGAAAATAGAACCACAGGCCAGCAAAAAATTTCAATTATTTACGGACTAGACCATTTTATACCGAATGTCTCAAAATTATATATCTTAACAAATTTACATTTATAATAAATATTCAAAATCCAAATATTATATTTTAAGCAACGTTAATAATTTTTAAAAAATTAAATCAAATAAGTGTTTCATATAAACTATATTAATGTTTATCAATTCTGTATCAAAGTGTTATATTTAAGAATCGTTAATAATTCAGAAAATACTGTACAGTAAAGGTTTTAATGGTTTATTTGAATTCAGAAAATATGAAATCAGATGAATATTAAAATCCGCAACCAATTTTGCACATTCTCAAAATACGATTGTTTGATATTTAATTTTCCCTAAAGAATAAATTTCAATTAAAACTATTGTTATTAACCTATTTAAAATTTTTAAATATTTAGAACGACATTCCATAGATTGACTTTTAATGTAGGAATATTTATATAATCATGTCCTTAAATGGTTCATAAGGCCTGAAAGGTTATTTATAAATTTGTGAAGTGTGACCAAACTAGTTCCAGACAATAGTTTCACCAACGATACTTATAAAATTTGATAATCTTCATAAATAGATCCATTAATGTGGTTCATATGTCTTTGAATCTGAACTTATTCCCAAGTTTGAATGACAATAATTCTTCCAACGTAAAACCATCAATATCAAAACTGAAATTAGTCTTGAGAATGTAAAATTTTCATTTTAATACGTTTAAGTTTATATTATTACTACACCTTTAGGAACTTCATTCTATTACGCTTGTAAATCAATACAATATACACGGGTATTTTTTAAATGTACGTGGATTACATAATAGAAAGCGAATTACTAGTTGACCTATTTTTACTATTTTCTGAATCCAAATTTCAACACCAGTATTCATTCGTTTATTATGATTAGCAATCACAATGTGGTCAATTATGTAACTGCAAGCAACTAAAATTTATATAATTGTGCATTTAATTTCAGTACAGGATTATTCATAATTAATTAATCATAATGGTGACAATTTTTCTAGCAGTCCTAAGAAATTAGTTTTGCAGTCCTCGATAAAAAATTCTCAGGTTTCTAACTGGGTAATCTCCGTAAACAGTGACGTTTCGATGGATAGCACTTTATCTCTTATTACACTCATTCAGAATTGGTATACTTCTCTGCAATGATTTCGAACACCTGAGAAAATGTTAACATTAAGAAAGATTCGAGTATTACTAACAATTACCAACGCAGCGTCACAACAAAAGCTTTCATACGGGTTACGAAAATTTGATCAAATTAACGTGTTCATTACGTTCGGTAGCATTGCAAGAAATTTTACAATGTGTTTTAAATTATCGCTACCTTAAAGACAATATTTATAATTAAGCTTAAGTGAAGAACGTATGTTCTTGGAGGTATTCATTAAATTACTGAAAGGAAGGCAACATGTGACCTGTATAAATCTATATTGTTGTGATACAGGTAATGCCCGCAACTCTTTCATTGCCAAAAGACCGCCCTAAGTTGAGAAACGTTGAAGACGCGTGTGTCTAAGACATCTTCACGGCACGAATCTATCTCCCATATATCCTCCAGAGTCCCTTATCACACGCACACACAGGATGAACCACGTCGCACTTAAGGGTCTATAAATGCACTCGCCTCTATTAAGACACTCCTGATATACACGACGCTTCGAATTTATTTTATACAACGCCTATAAATCCACGGTCCTAAAAGATTCAGAGAAGTGTCGAGACAAACTGAAGATACATCTCGCTTTATCCAATATTTACATACGTTATGGTCACGGCCATTATTTTCGCAAGACAACGACAAAGCTGCATCCATATATCCACTGTTTAGAATGAAACAACCGTGCAAAGAACTGATGTTTGGGAATGTGGTTTTAGTTTCTTGAATCAATAATTCTTAAAATCCAACAATATTATTTCACACACCTTAGAAACGAACACACACAAAATTGATATTTTTATTGCAGTTCAAGACGGACTCAATTCGATATTTTTGAATAGAGTTAAGTTTATTATCTAAGTCAGGAACTAATAAAATTATTAATGAATATTTGGAGTAACTTGTAAGCAGACACTACTATACTACCCATTCTTATTCGCATCCCTATTTCATCTCTCCTCACGAAATTAAGGGAATGGCCACCACATGGATTAACCTCGCAATGCGGCGGGTGGTGCACAAGTGTTCATAAATAATTTTTATCTGATTCTAAATAACTTTTATAAAAGTTGTGATTTAACAAAATCAATTTCTGCTTCCGTTTAGAATACTTAAGTACCGCCCTGTAGCATACTCGCTGGCTAAGACAGCCAGATGCTATTTGAGCTATGCAAAGAACGTGCGTCTGGAATAAGAAATTCTCGTGCGCAGTATTCCGTTTCACCCCTCTGCACGACAGTAAATCTCGACGAACTACATTCTTTGGATGCTGTGGACAATGCTACCAACAAGTATGACTTGTTCCTAAAACTATCTTATATGTACAAAGGAAGAATACTTGCTAGGAATTAGTAAAATCCTTGCAAAATTTTTCCGCTTTCAAAAATTAGTCAGAATGTAAATAGAATTAGAATGAAGCTTTTTACTAAAGAGTATTTGGTAACACGTTGTTGTTTTAGGATTCTATGTAGTAAATATCACTGTCCCGGCTTGGGGATGTAAAATATATATACACTTTTAATTAAATTACCATTAATAGACACAGTAATAAGTTTAATTTAGGACTTCCTCCATACAAACTGCTAATCCAATTTGTTTAACTGATCCGCGTTACTCTGATTACACATTAATTGTATTAAATATTTTACATATTTTTGATAAAGTTTTTGAAATCATTTATAGTTATACGATCAAATAAACAGGTTGAAAGGCGTTTCTTATGTGCCTATAAAAGACAACGACCGAGCCACACTCCCTTGTGAAATTTATTTAATAGAAAACAGTTCCCTAAGAGAATGATTTATATTATTTAAAATTCACTTTTTTGTAGTTTTTAGTATAGTCTACGTAGTAAAGATAAACGTCTACTTGAACAAGCGATTTATTCGAAGTTGTTTAGGTGGGCAATCAGATATGAGGAATTTACTGACCTTACGTTCTCGTGCTTCTGGATGTAAATCTTGTGGAACTGGCCCTCCACGGGAGAGATGATATCCGCCTTCATCTCCATAGCAACGTGCTGGGGCAGCACAGACAACAGCAACCGTTCCTGGAACACAGGCGATACCATGTCAAGCAATCCAGGTGAGATAACGATGCAGCGAGGAATACGCCCTTCAAACACTTAACATTGCCAATTTAAATTGAGTCCTGTTAGCGAAAAATTTCAGACTTATTCCTCAAGTAAGGAAAACCGCACAGGCATAAAATTACAAGCGAGGAATGACCGCGACTAACTTGGGAACTCTGAGTGATATCCTGGCATTTCATGAATTACTGCAGGCTCTTAATTTTTTACACCCTTTGGCACCGTGATTGGAACTGGAATATAGCTGTTGAAACGTGAAGTGCATTAGCATCCACCACACTTCCAATGAGAATTAACACAGGGTTATTAAGTCCTGTAATCAGCACATTAGTCCTTATGAACCTGATTAAGATTTATGATTTAATAAACACAAGTTAGAAGGGGAACCAATTTTACAACACCTACAAGCGAACAGTATTATTTATTCAAGTTAAAGTTTGAACAACAATACCGACAAGCTTATTTATATTACATAGTAACTTTTGCGTCCCCGTCCAATTTAATCAAAGGGGGAAGTGCCACCACGTGGATTATCCTCACACTTAAACCAAAAATCTGATATATTAATATTATACGTTAATTTTATGTATTCATTACTTCTCCGATGTTTGGAAAACTTTCGACTAGAATTTTATTCCGTTCAGAATAAGTTCCTCTTTAGGGATGAGAAATTCTTTTTAGTAATGCTTAATAACCACCGAGGACGAAGATCGTATGTAGTCCAAATATTGTAAGTTCTGTTTAGTATGGCAGCATGTAAAATAAATTATATCCAAAGCACTAGCATTAGAATTCGTTCTGGGAATTTGAGATTATGGTCTCATATATACCAGCGGAAAACACAAACCGAGGGATTTCCAGCTATCAAGAAGTTCTGCGTGACATCGGATTGACGCCTTTATTAAGCTGCGTGTTCTTTTTTCCCCACTGAAGGTTGGTTTTGTTTGAGGTTCGGATAAAGCAACACAGTCGTATTGTGTAACGCAACAAAGGTTTCTCTGCACACAACATGTTATTGTTCACGGACCTACGACGCTCATGTGTCGGATCGATGGGCTGAGAGGAATATGGATGCGGCGGATATAAGAGACATGCAAACATTAACACCGACGATTTACTATGTTAAAAGCTTAACCCAAGTACATATAGTACCTTAACCCTTCGTAACGCACGTTCTAGTGACACAATTTAAAAGTGGTGTATTTTTTAAACGGAAATGATCACAGAATAGAATGATCTAGAATAAAAATATTGTTACAATCGGATAGCAACGAGACGAAACATGACGAAATTTGGCATTACAGGGGTCGCACGTTTTGATCATATTGATTACGCCTTCCCGATGGTTAAAAAATGTATCAAGCCTCAACTAACCGTGTGACAGACTGCGTTATTACAGAATTTATTCGTAATTAATTTAGTAAATTTTTGTGTGTGGGAGGCTGAACGCCAGAATGAGAGAAAGTGCCGGAAATCTTAGGGCAACGGTTCGTCAAAGGAAGGACAGATTATCCTGTGAGGGGAATAAAACCAAGTTGGATATTGGTCTAAAAGAACGTTTTTTTTTAGTTACAAGTCTTGTGTCCGACTTTGAAGGCTTACGGCTCCGACTATTAAACGTACGTGATGGAGGACTGACTGAAGGAGTGTAGAACCTGAATGTGTGATAGTGTGGAATTGCTGCCCAATATTCAACCAGCTTTCCAGTTTTGGGCTTCGCAGATGTGGAGACGTGTCTTACAAATTCAAAGACGCTGTGTCGACAATATTAAGTGCCTTACAAGTTTCTTCGTCAGTTCATTTGTATGCCACAATTTTTTTTTCTATCTGTCTGCCTGTGTCTTCTGTGAGAGACAGGTCTCAGAACCCTTTATATTTATAATAGAACCCATTATAATATATTTAATTTAAATGTTCCATAGAAAGGAAAAACCGGCGCGAGTGTTCAAAAGTAAATATATATATATATATATATATATATATATATATAAAGTAAATATATATATATATCAGTGGATTATTTTATTCAAATTTTATTATTTCAGTTAATTGCCAACTTTAAAATATTTCAAAATATTCTTTAACGAATCCACAACGGCCCACGGACCTTTGAAACTCTGGAAAAGTCAATGGACGAGTGGAAGGCCCATTTTATATGAAAAAATTATGGAAAGAAAATTGAAGTTGGAAATTTATCAAGATAACGGGTATGTAAATAATATGTCTATTATGTAGAAAATAGAATACATACGATTAGAATTTACTTAAAAAGATTGAAGACATTAGTTTTCTAAATAATTAAATTATAATGAAAATAGGTTTATTTACAAAATAATAATGCAAATTTTGAATAAATAGGAACATCAGACAATGTAAATGAAACATGAAAAAGTGTTTTAAGTGTTACGGTTAAATAGATTGTGCTGATGGTTGGCCCCAAAAAATATAAACATTCAACTTTATTTGCAGGTGAACCAAAGAAATGTGAAATTTATAGTTGAAGCAGTTACAGTACAGGTACCTAATTTTTAATATTGACGATATTAAAATCAGAGCTTATGCGACATGTTCAAAAATAATGTTTATGACTGTGTAATATATTTACAGATGATTATGGCCCAGTAATAGACTGAAACTTAATGTTAAATGACCAACGTATTTAAATGAAGTATTAACTTGTCGAAAAAAATTGAGACCAATGGTTTCTTCGCCTAAAATTTATTAGAATAAATTAAGTCTTAACTTCATATATAAACCAGAAAAAGTCTCCAACATTTATTCATTATACAGTTTCTGTACATTGTGCTCTTATCTTCAATCGTATCACTAAATACTTTTACAAATCAACGAGGTTTATTGGTATCAATCAGCTGGTTACAGATACAAATGTTTTGTAAATACATTATAAAATATAAAAATAAAATATAATTCCATGCAATCTATGCCAATTTCGTTTGCATTAAGTAACAAAACTACAATTTTAACAACTAATATGATAACCTATTTCCGATGAAAAAATGTGTCCTTTATTGAAATTATAAAAGAAAACACACTAAAAAATAAAATATGCAACCTATTAAACAAATGTACTTTTAAACTTTCAGCCAGTAAACAATATAATAACTGAGCAGCATTTTAAATTTAAATAAAATTTTCATTTCGATATCGCCACAATATTTGAAAAGTAACTAGTGTAAAGAAACAAATTCAGAAACAATTCTTAAATATCTAAATATTAAACCTGGGACAAAAAAATCTGATTTCACGATTTATTTTTTCAAACTTGAACTCTGCTCTTAGATATTTGCTGTGGGGTCTGTTTAAACGCTGTTACAGTTCGACAAAGTAGCGTCTCACTATAATAAAAAAAATATGTTCAGTGAAACAAATTTGTCTGATATAGTCGTATATTTAATTAAACGTAAAAAATTGTGCGTTATAATGCACAAGCTTGATTAATGCTGTGTATTTTTAAAAGTTTACAGGCCACCGTAAATTATTCTAACAGAAAAGCATTCCATGTTTATAAATAATTTCAACTCTAAAGAAAAATTAGCTTCTTGTAAACCGTGAACTCAAATTAGTTGTTAGAAAAGAAAATTTACCAACTGTAGTAAAAATAAATACGTACATCAGATTACAAACAGTGTCGGAAAAATAAACTTGGTATATACCTGTGACGTTGATTTGAAAAAAAAAAGTGTGTGAAGGCGAGTTTGACTAACGTCAGCACAAAGTTTGAGATGTTTGTAGTTTCCCCAAAGATTTACGATTTAGATATGCACGAATTTGGAACAGGGATTGGGATTACATAAATCTGTCGAGATGAAAGAACGTTAGTTTCTATAATTTTTATGATAAACTTTATGAACAGTAGGTACACTACGTTGTGTTCCTTAAATATGGAACCTCAAAGGTACGATTTTAAACTTATATAAAGAGATTAAAATACCAGAACATTTAGACGTGCTCATCGTGAAAGAAAAGCCTAACAAAGTTCCAAATTTAATGAACGCAACTTAGTGTCACCGTTTATTAAAACTAGGATTAATTTTTCCCCTGATGAATAGGCTGATGTTTTATTTAGTAATCCAATACATTTTGAATTAGTCTTTGTTTATTGGAAACAATTCTATTTATATTTAGATACTAAACAAGCTAAAGAAAATTAATTTCCTTTTTAATACATCTTATTGGTCAATAATTTTGGAGGAAGAAAAAAATCAATAAACTTTATCTAATTTGCAGTTTATGCCTAATTATTGAAAATATATAAGTTAACTTCCGAAATAACACTAAAAGCAACAAAATTTGCATTCACAATCTATTAGATTCAGTTACGCGGATGATTACTGATGTATAGATTAATAGATTCACTACAACGTTTTAACAGCGTTAAAATTATTTGGATAAAAATAAAGTAGGAATTGATCTTACAAGAGTTGAAAAATTCTAAAAAATTGTTTGAGATGCCACATTGAAACACACAAAACAAAATAAAAGTTCGAAATAAATATCCTGAAACTGGTTTTTACAGCTAGGGCTCGACGACAATCCAGTGCACTAACTACTAGAAATAGAGTAAATTCGACCCGCGTGATTACGTTCACTAGCAGATTGTAGAACAATCTGCAAAATGTTATATACCGGGTTACTTTACTCCCTAGTCAGCGGCATGTGTAAAGTAAACTATCCGGGTATCCTGGTTGCTAGTGAAGTATCTCAGAGCTTCTCTGCGTTAGATGGTTTCACTATCTGCAACACTTGGTTTCAACTAACTAGCTAGTTTGCTACTGAGAGTGTGGAAAGTTTCGTGCCATTGCTTGCACAAAACTGGAGCACACTACTAAGGATTTTGAAGAGGACAGGAGTAAAGTATCGGGGAAAAAATATTTACCCATATCTTCTACATATTGTACTCTGCAATAATTAGAATTGAAGGGCAAAAGAAAGGAGTTAAACAAGGATGCAGGAGTGTGGGATTATATTGGTGTGAAACTCGACGGTAGGAGTTTTAGGAAAGAAAAGAATAGAAACTTTCTATATTTTGTGCTATAGAAGAATACTGGAAATCACATGTTAGGACAGAGTAACTAATCAGGAATTTCTAAGCAGAATAAGGGAAGAGGACTTTGACCAAGAGAAGGAATATATTAATAGGCCACGTTTTGAGAAATGTGGGGCTTGCAAAATTAGAATTAGAGGGAAATGTGCGGGGTAAGAACAGCAGAGGGAGGCCAAGGATGGAATGTGGTAATTATGTAGACATGAAAAGGCTTGCGCAGGAAAGGATAGCATGGAGGATTGGTCAGACCACTTTAAGGACTAAATACTACAACAATTTTTTTAAAATTATTGTTAAAGACAAAAAGGTTTGTTTCTCTATTCTCAAAACTTATATTAAGGCAATAAATATTTTAAATATTCAGATTGTTTACGCACCATAAACTGCTCACAAAGAATAAAACCTTTCGTAATAGAATGAAGTAGCAAATTAACAAAAATCAAATTATTCACTAAATACCATTAAATGTTTTTGAAATCCTCGTTGCTGAGTAAGAAAATGTAATAGCTGCAAGAACGAAACACCTAAGTCAGGTGACCAGCTCAAACTAAAACGAATGTGACATCAAATACTATTTCACAATTACTTACAACGAGATTTATTAAATCTAACTTAACTGAATAGCATGGCCTTCGAGGTCCCTATTAGAAAATGGTAGGAACTTAGAACAGTCTATGGAACGTCTTTACACCTTATCATTTGTGTGCGTAGCTAGTCTTCGCAAATTGACCTTTCACGGACCAGTTTTATTTACAGTATAATAAACTTGTTACAATATTTTCCTAGCGTCAACGTTTTAGAAATAGTAGTTTTAGTCTAGCTGCGTATTATAGTGCACGTTGTACTGTGTACTCTTCCCTCCAGCTATAGAAACCCAACTCCTAAAATCAGCAATACCCATCATCCCTTAAAGTAATTACTTAGCTTTTGAACTTGCTACACGCTTTGTTCGGTGTGGCGTTCTGACAAAAGGAACAAGGATAGCAGCAACGTTATCATATTTATCACTAATTTTAGTGTTAAATTGCCATTTCATTATCTAATTATACAGACATCACTCCATGTTTGTTAACAGTAATATAAAAGAATACGAAGGTGAAATTTTTAGATCAATAACATACCTTATTTTAAGACACCTTACACAATAGAGAAGTAATTAAAAAAGATTGATATGGCAACACTTCAATTGACAAAGAGAAGAGAGAAAATTTGAAAAAAGGGCAAAATTCGTTCTCTTTTGTGGCGTTCGTCTGTTAAAATAAGGTATTTTATTACTTCCACAAGATTTAATTTTTATATCATTTTAAGACCAAAGATGAAAAGTATTTAAGTTTAATTGCTTTCCGAATATTATTCACACAATTGTTAATTTTTTGAACATTTATACCAGGTAGGCGAAAAGTCTTCACAAGCGAATAACATAGTACAATTTAGACATGAATTAATAAAAATGTGTTCTTACCGACTGCTGATATAAGAAATGCCATTCTTTAACATATAAAGGGGCTTCTAGTTCAATCTTTAGTACAAAACCTAGTTTCGATAAGATATATAATTCTATTTAAAACAAGTCTCCACTAGTAGGAATGCCGCCCTAGACCAGGCACGTCAAATTCAGAAATCAATTATCAGTTATTCTCAAATTTACAAATAAACCGATCAAAATGTTAAAAAAAAAAGTATTTAGCTTCTCGATGACAACGCCCCGTCCAGGGTTTTAGACTTCAGGTGCATAAAGTGGAGTTAAAAATTAAAAACAGTTGGTACTGCTATCACCAATTAGTGACAAAATATAAATTTCAAAGTTTGAAGAATGAAATTTGAATCATAATACTGAGTTGTATATTAAATTTATGATTTAGAACTGCATTCTTGCAACTTTCAGTATTACAACAAAGCAAGTTTTGTAGAGTTTGTTTGGCATAGTTTTCCCCGGATGTTACGGTAGCAGTATTATTTTTAGCTTTCTATTTGAACTTTATGCAAGTAACCATGGTATACTGAATTTATTTATTTGCAACTAAACAGTGGATAGAGTAACAAACCAGCAAGTTCTAAGCAGAATAGGGGAATAGAGAACAATTTAGAGGATTTTGACAAAGAACAGATTAATAATCCATATATGAGGGCCTTGTAAAATTAGCATTGGAGAAAAGCGTGTGGGGTAAGAACAGAAGAGGGAGGAAAAGGATGGAATACGCTAATTCGATTAGCGAGAATGTGGGATGTTGTAGCTATGTAGAAATGAAAAGGCTTGCGCAAGATAGGTTAGCATGGAGGGTTGCATCAGACCAGTCTCAGGACTGAATACCACAACAACATATCATTGGCATTGACCTAAACAATAAGCTACCCTAGGAAATGAAACAGAGCACATCTACTTTCATAAACAATTTCATAAACTTCTTCTGTGAAAGGGCTATATACCCACATTCATTTAAATGAATGGCAAATCTCTTCATATATTTTTTACATGGGATGTTAAATTTATCTTTATACTAAATAATATGAAACCAAAATCTGTAAAAGTTTGTACACAACCATTTAAGTGTAAAATACATGTCTGTAAAGCATACTTTGTGAAATGTAAATTTGTATACAAGAATGCTCTGCACTATGCAAAAAACTTTAATTAAATCTGGCATATAAACCTATTACATTTCCGATGAACCAACACTGTATGCAGTCCAGGAAGTAAAATTCTTGCAAGGTTTATGTATTTCAATCATTCAAATTACAAGTCTAATTTTTATGATGTTGTGGTATATAGTCCTAAGGCTGGTCTGATTCAACCCTCCAACTTAAACTACCGTGCGCAAGCCTTTTCATTTCAACATAGCTATCTCTCCCACATCCTCACTTATCTGATCACTTCTTTCTAATACTAATTTTACAAGACCCACATGCCCCAAAACGTGGCCTATTAATCTATCCCTTCTCTTGGTCAAATTCCTCCAAATTGCTCTCTCTTCCCCTATTCTGCTTAGAACGTCCTGGTTATTTACTGCATCCACCCATCAACATTCTTCTATTTCACCTAATTTCGAAAGCTTCTATTCTTTTCCTTTCTGCAACTCTTATCGACCACGTTTCGCACCCTTATAACGCCACACTCCTTAAGGATTTCTTAATACTCGTACTTTTATTAACCCGTAAGTAAATTCCTCTTTTCTGCGAAAGCCCTCTATGTCTACTATACGTCTACCAACCCTAGTTATTATACAAACGAAGTAGCAGAATTCCTTTTTATAATTTACTTGAAATCTGTCCTTTTACATTTCAACGAAATTGCTTTTTCGAATTTTTAATCTTTTTAAAATATTTTTGTCTGTAGTGTTTGAAATTTGTTACTTTATGTGCCTTAACAAGTCATAAATCTACGTCTCCGAGAACTAAGTGCTTTATGTCGACATTAGCAGATTTGTGAATTATTTTTATTTTTAAATAAACTATTTCCTTTTGCGTTCATTACGATATGTACATCGAGAAATGAATTAGTACAAACGGTAAAGTTGCAGTCGTTGAAGTTTGTCGTCTTCGCAAGCCAGCCAAAGAAGAGTCACATGCTGCCAGTTTGACAATTTCGGGTACAGTAAACCTGACGAAGATGACAGCGCAAGCCATGGAGACGATGTGCTTAAATTCTCAATTGACCCCGGTGCAATTGCAGGTTATTTAGAACATTACACTTTATTTAATGTTATGAACCTACCAGCTTCTCGTTCTCGTCCTCCATTTCCAGACGTGCCGCGATGCAGTTTCTGGTGTCGAGGAAGGCCTTCCGCTGCGCGTGCTCCATCAGATTATGCATGAAGATGCCCACGACATTCACGCACACGAACACTATCATATTCGCAGTTAGCTGCAACAACAACACTCAATAAGTCTATTTCACTAGAAATACTTCACTTTCCATAAAATTGTACACGAAATTGCTCAATAACAAATTACCATCTATACGTATAAAAACCTAATGTTTACTTTGAAATTACAAACAAAATTAAATTAAAGCTATAGCTAAACATTCACAGATAATTACATAAGAATAGTGTAAGTTGGGAATTACAAAAACTATTTTGATAGCATTTTTAAAGAAATTACAAAAATTTCTACACGCGGCATTTTATAATTTTGGTTTTAGCCCGAGAGCTGTTTATTCTGCACATTCACACAGCCTTGAAAATAGGTATATCTCGGGACTATGACGGCAACTAAATACTTCTGAAGTGAAAATAAAATTAATTACATTAGCATAAAGTTCCCCTCTCTTACCAAATGTCTCGAGACGTACGAGTACGACTCCCAGTAAAATTACCTCCATTTCCGTCTTCAAATAACGTTCCACTGGCGTTCATGAATTATAAAAAATACACGGGGAGATTACATCTACCTCCGGACCGTGTAAATGAGATTGCTTTAGTTTCGACAATCCTGTACATAATTATCGGGCCGTATTGGATTTGATGCACCTTGCTCTGGTAGAAGTGTTGCGATTGCATAGCTAGTACGACCTTAAAAGTAAATAGTTCAATACCTTGTAGAAAAAGAACCGGAAATATAAGCACAATTAGAATCAATTCTTCGAGCAAATTCCACCAGACTGTGTTCAGGAACGTCACGTCGACTCTTCGCCATTGTCACCTGAGCACATTCGACTGGCCCAATGATAACCCAACAATATACGGTACCGCTGGGAATTGTAATCATTACTTTGCTGCATGTGTGTGCTACAGATAGAACAATATTTTCCTCCGGCCAAGCGCATTATTGAGACGGATACCACAAATGACCTGTTACTATCCAACTATAACGTGAATCACTTTTAGTTAACCTGGAAAGAGATATCTCACCCTTTGTAGCAATGAAAACAATTTACAGTATCAATTCCAACACAGAAAAGAAACTGGACATCTCATGCTGATAAATGGCGAGCTGTGTTTGACGAAACTACAACCACGGAATTTCTAAATCTCTATGAGCAACCTTATACCCTTCATTTCTTAGAAAGAAGCCCAAGAAATAAAATTAATTACAGAACATTGGCATTTTAACCATTATAGCATTATTGGTTTCAGTATCAGAGCAATTGCATAAATTAAACCACAGGCATCTGCTTGCTGAATAATCGTTAATGCTTGGCTGAAAATCTATACCATTCACAGCAACAGTGCTCAAAATTTGCAAATTTCTAATGTAGTGCATTAAAATGCCTAAGAAAATTAAAACTGATTTACTATACAAAACACAGACTTGTAAAAATGAAACATTTCTTTTAAATTGAATTATTTTTTAAATGCTGACAATTGGCAAAATGCTGTTGCGTAGACAAATCTAAGTCCAAAGTCGAGGTTGCGTACAGAATCTTCAGGAAGGCTAGAAAGAACCAGTTCCCAAGAGAACTTCTTTACTAATAGCCGATAGAGACGACCTCCTCCATAAAGATTATTGCACATATGACAAGTAAAATTAGATTTATTATGTAAAAGATAATATGAAAAACTAGATTCACCAAAGGCGAGCTGTAGAGACTGATTTTATAAAATCCCAAGTTGAACTGGAAACATTTGGAAATATATCGACATTGGCTCTGACACAATATGCAACCTAAACAAAATATCATGTATAACAGTCATAAAATTAAATTAAACTACCAATAACAGATAAATCAAGTTTTTATTCAATTCCCACGTTTCGCCCTCACATTCGGGACTTCACTTGGTAAACTCAAGGATTTTTAAATTTTGAAGTATGTAATTTTCCGTTCCGTATTAATAAATTTTATATTTAACAAATTGGCTTGGGCTGCGTCAACGGAGAGTTACAGCCGATGTAACTGTCCCTGGGCACAGTCCAATACAAATTTTCTTAGGCATTTTAATGCGCAACATCAGAAAATAAATTTTTTTGAACAATATTGATGTAAATGGTACACATTCGCAGCCAAGTATTAACGATTTTTTCAATTGGCAGGTTCGGGATTTAATTGCAATTGTTCCGAGAGCGAAACCAATAATGTTATATTGGTTAAAATGCCAGTGGTCTCAGATTAATTTCAGAATTTCTTGGGTTTCCTCCTAAGAAATGGGGGGGACAATTGCTCATATACATTCAGTAATTACGCCAGACAAAGGTCATCTCATTATTTAGTTTAAGTACATTACATATTCTGAATGCGTTGTAATCGATACTGTAAATAATTTTTTTTCTGTATTACAGAGGACACGTTAATCAAATATCGTGCACTGAATTGTTTGTCAATAACAGCTCTACTGTCAATTCTGTCTCTTAAGGAGTTTGACGTTAGACAATTTCACCAGGACGAAAATAATGTTAAACCTGTAGCACGTATTTAAAACAAAGCAATGACAATTTGCAATTGACAATGTAAATGGATTGTTTTCAGTAATTCAGAGAGTCAAACATTTCTCTCTTTATGCCACGACAAATTTTCTTCGGCGGAAAGCTTGCGCCTAGGTGCATCACCATCATCATTTGAACGTCTATTTCCTGCTCACGTATATACTTCAATTTTAAATTCCTGAATAAATTTACCTGATGAAATCACAAATGCAAAGGACTCGTTGTAGGAATTTAATAAAAACTTGGTTCGTCTTAATTGGTCTTTTAATTTGATAGAATGTTAACAGAAAAACGTGGAAACTAACGCTTTATATTTTTGAATCAAGTTATGGTTTCAAAATACAGCTAATATAGTTACGGAACTATCACTGGAGTCTGCATTTCAGCGAGAAACCTATGAAAGCGACCGCACAGAACTTCTGCCAGGGAGCCGACGGATCCGAGGTCGAATGAGCTATGCAGTCGCAACACCACAACTGACCAGCCTCAGTGCAACAGATACAATGGGTTTGAGGACTATTTACAGGTCGCGAAAAATAACTTGGTGTAGCTGCGCAGTAGAAGGGTGGGGAGGGGAAAACCGTCGCAGGGAAACAAGAGCTTTGGATATTGGCTACTAGCATTTTAAAAAATGTTATTTATATTAATATTTAATGTAAGAAACAACTCTATATAATTAATATAATGTGAATAAAACCACAGAAAAGTTGTCTCAATATATTTATTCTCAGAAAGTTTCATACAACCATTGCGCAATGGTTGTATGATAATATATGCAAAGAAGACGCTAAGAGGAAAGATCCAGTTGATAATGGCTATGGCCGAAACGTTCTGAGAATAAATATATTGAGACAACTTTTCTGTGGTTTTATTCACACTATGTTATTTATATTTTAGTAACTAGGTACAGTCAGCACCATTGTCCGTTTACCACACATCCCTCAAATTATACGGTAAAGTTTCTTTTTGATGGATTAACATTACTTAAATGAATACAAAGATGAAGTTGGCTCCGGTCTACTACCGCTATTTTTAATTTCAGGGAAGCAGTCAAATGCGCACTTCAACAAGCTATTTCTTTCAGTTGTTCAGTATTTATTCAAGAAACTAAAGAAAATCTCTAATACATGTACATGTACCCCCCCCCCCCGGTTATTTTCAGGTTTTAATTAATACATTTTGAACCTAGTGAGAAATAAAATATAATTTAAATAATTAAATGCATTTTAACAACCTCTTTTTCAGCTTTATATTTTATTTAAAAGATGAAATACACTACGCTAATTCTTCAGGTATACTAAAATAAAAAGTACAATGGATTATAATAGGTGATACGTTATACAATAATTTACCGCATTTCGGCAGAAGCAGTCATGGACTGAGGTCCATGAACAGGTAAGTTTTTAAAGTTTAAAACCATTTATTCTATTTTTTAAAAATGTAACATTTCATCATATATTTCATATTTTAAATAAAATAAAAACTGACACAGAGGCTGTTATAATTCATTTAATTATTTATTTAAATGTTAGATAAACTACTTATTTACCACTAAAATATTTTATATTTTAACGTAATTGATATATATATATATATATATATATATATATATCAATTACGTTAACAAACTACGAATGAAGAGATCTTTAAAAATAATTCCTATCAATTTCAATTATTTTTAAAGATCTCTTCATTCCTAGTTTGTTAAATTTTAATTAAGAATGTTTGTTTAATAAACTCTGGGTTCTAGGAATGATGAAATCTTTAAAAATAATTGAAATTGATAGGAAGGAGAATGGAATAAAATATCGAGAAAAAAAATAACCTGTACATAAGACAGGTAGCAGTAATTAGAAGAATAGAAGATCAAGTAAAGAAAGCAGTAATCAAGAAAGGAGTAAAGACAAGGATGCAGTATGTCGCCCATGCTGTTTAACTTATATATAGAGCAGGAGATGTAGCAAGATAAAACGGAATTTGGAAAATAAATCATACTGCAAGGACAAGAAATAAAAACCTTTGGCTTTGCCGACGATATTGTACTTTTAGCGGAGTCAGAAGACTTGGAAACCATAATAAATTGCATGAACGTGGTCCTGGAGAAACAGTTTTATATGAGGATTAATAGAGGACAAACCAAGGGAATGGAGTGTAGTATGGAAAACAGTGGAATAACAAAGGCTGTTAGATTGGGAAGGGATATTTTGACGGAAGTCAAGGAATTCTGCTACTTGGGAAGCGTAATAACTAGTAATGGTAGAAGTATAGTAGACATAAACAGTAGGATAGCACAGGCAAGGTAAGGCTTCCACGAAAAAGAGGAAATTACTGACGGGTAATACCAATGTGAATATTAGGAAATCTTGCTAAAAATGTTCGTATGGAGCGTGGCGTTATATGGGTACAAAACGTGGACGATAGGAGTAGAGGAAATGAAAAGAATAGAAGCATTTGAAATGTCGTGTTTTAGGCGAATGCTGATAATCAGATGGGTGGATAGAATCACGAAAGAGGAAGTTCTTCATAGAATAGGGGGAAAGCGAACAATATGCACGATGTTGACTAAGAGGCCACTTTTAAGACACGAGGGTCTTGTAAAATTAGCATTTGAGGGAAGTGTGTGGAGTAAGAACAGAAGAGGGAGACTAAGGATGGAATCAGCTAAGCAGTTTGGGGAGTATGTGGATTGTGCAAGAATTAAGGAAATTAAAAGGCTTGCGCAAGATAGGGTAGCATGGAGGGTTGCATCAGACCAGTCTTAGGACCGAATACCACAACGACAGGAAAGAGACACAAAGAATTACAGGCTTCAACGAAATAATTGGCCGGTGAAGTCATGTAGGGGAGAAAGAAAAAAAATTAAATTTCAGTGTTGCAAACATGTTTACTTGGGAGATAGTAATGACATGGTTGAACAATGTGTTATTATTGGCTAGCATCTGACTAGAGTAGTGTTTCCCAACCTTTTTCTTAATACACCTCACCTAAGTCTTATGATGCCCCTATGTAACATTCAAAAATTGAATTATTGCCTAAACCACGTCTAATTACAAGTTTTCAGGACAAGAACTCCGGTTTTCTGAAGTAATCAATAGTAAATTATTAAGAAACACTAAGTAAAACACATAATAAATAATAAGCAACTAAAATTTAAATACAAAATCATTCAAAGAGAGAAGTTTAGCTAAAGGCCGTGAAACTGAATTTAGAAGACCAGAGAGAAAAATCTCTACCGGATCGATACTCGACCCAAGAGTATTTTTCTAATCTGATCATCTAAAGCATAAAATAATTTATTGTTGTTATAGTACTGAGTCCTTAAACCGTCAATGCTAAGCTACTTTGGGAAAAACTTTTCATTTCTACATAACTATCATATTCTCTCTAATCTGCTTAGCAAATTCAATTCTCGGCCTCCCTCTTCTGTCCTTACCCCACACAATTTCCTCTAATGATAATTTTACAACAACACCTATTAATCTATCCCATCTCTTGGTCAAAGTCCTCCAATTGTACTTTCTTTTCTTATTCTGCATAGTACTTCCAGATTAGTTAAAATAAATTAGATGAAAGATTTTTCCATACTATTTTAATATTTAGTACGAGTAATTACTATTTAATTGTTTAATAATTTCAACACTCAATTTGAGGTTAATTGTAGTATTAATGTACATAGTGCTTGTCGCTTGCTACAGAAAAATTTTACAGTAGTCTCAAATTTAGTCAGCTACAACCGCGAGACTCCCCTAGTCGTAAAGTGAAGCAAGGCACAGCAACCGTACAATCGTAGTCATAGTAAACAATTATCTCCGAGAAAATTGTAGTTTACATTCCTACAAATTGTCAAGTGTCACTCTATAGATAGAACAACACTTGATGCAAGCTACTTTAAAATTGAAATATCAACCATTTCTCCTAGAAGAGCACATTTTTGAATAATTCAACTATTGCACCCCTGAAGAATTAAATTTATAAAAATCGACGGTAGAAAGAATGCAAATCTTATATTAGCGGAGAGGAATCTTAATTATTTCTAAATGTCATTGTAAACGTTTGCGTTCTAGAATAAGTCTACGAAAGTTAAGGGCCTTTGACCAAAGTTTTATCTTATATATGCTTCAGTAAGACAGTAAAGAAAACAGGAGGAAATCGACAACGTCCATCATGCAATAAAGGAGGCACTTAAGAGGGCGCTATGCATTTCTCATGAAGCACTGGCCACGTGCACGATCTTATATTACGGATTCATCACCGTAGGGCCTCCGCCTTTGTCAATAACAATAAATAATTAGCCCGGGCAACACGTGTACGGGACGAAGGGCAACACGTGTCAAAGTTGAAGGAAGCCAGAGGCCTTTATTCAGGAATTTAAGGATCGATTCGTATTCGTTAAGATTACTAATGCAGATAGTAGAGTTCGGAACGGAAAAATAGCCCACCTTCCTCCATTTTGACTCAAATATGTAGCATTGTTGGCAGGCTTAACTTGAAATATTATTCCAATTCCAAAAACCATCAACTACAAATATATATGTACAGAAGCAATAATCGTTCTGATGAATTCTTCACTGTTGGTCAACACTGGTAAATTTTACGTTAATTCGTATCTGTTCTGTTTTATGATATAAATTATTCATATATGAGATTTACTTTCACATATTTGAAAAATAAGAATATTAAGCATATATGGATATTTACTGGTAGCTCCTTGTTTAAGAAATTAACGACGGTTATATCTTTGTCATTCCGAACGGAGAAAGCCACGGAGTGTGTGACTTGATTGGGCCATTGTTGTTCACGTGTCTGTGGAAAAATAAACTTCTGTGTAACAGCTAGAGTAAATTGGAAACGTTTCTGTTTTTCCTGATTTTATTTAACTGCAGAACCTGATCACAAATGAACAAATTTTATTTATTTAAAAATGGGTTGTAGGTTTTCCCTTAAAGTTTACGTGTTATGCTCACTTGAATCAATTTAAAGATAAATGGGGGGGGGGAGAAGCAAGAGAACATTTTTAACGAAGACGTGATGAGCAACGTTATCAAGGACAATATAATGTTTTTATCTTTTTTTGATTTATTGATAAACGTTATCTGTACAATTGTACAATGTCGTTATGATGATATGATTTGATAAAAAAAAATGCCTGACAAATGAAATGGGGAAACTGCTCATTAGCAGGGTCCGGCATATGATTTTGTTTACAGATATAGTGATACAGCATGTACAGTATTTTAATGGAAAACTAATTACAGACTTTTCGTTGAATGTGATGATTATTGTTGAGTTTACAATAGTGACTATTTGTATGTTGGGGCTT
>CM067376.1:196784551-196932119 GCA_034510155.1 Eucriotettix oculatus | reverse complement strand
GTGACTGCGGGGCTTACCTGATCATGTCGGGGATGCCTCGCACTCTCTCTGGGTATTTTTTATCAAAGTTCTCATATGCCGAGACACCTTCACCTATTTTAGGAGGTATTCCGCATCCCCCCTTTTCAATTCCCTTCCTATGCTATTAAAGGGGAGTTGCCTGTTTCAGGATCACCCTCATGTAGCCTGTTACCCAAAAAAAAATATGCTATTAAAGGGGAGTTGCCTGTTTCAGGATCACCCTCATGTAGCCTGTTTACCCAAAAAAAAACAAAAAAATTTTAATAGTTCAACATTCATTAATTTTGTAAATGATTTTAAAAAGGGGGAAGTTTTTTATGGGCCCTGCACACTATTACAAATATACTTATTAATTAACGGGGACAATTGTTTTAATTTCAAAGGGTTTCTCAGGGATAATTATTGGGGATTTCACGTTCGTGACGGAAGTTCTGCGTAGTAGTTTTCCTTCTTCCATTCTCACACTTGCAGGTTGGTTTTGGATTTGCCTTCTGTTGACGGAAAAAGGATCTGGCGATTGAGGAAAACCCAGTTTCACTCTTTCTTCACTCCAACACACAGTTATTTCCACTTCCTTTCAACTTACAAGGAAGTTAGAAGTACTGACCTTCCTTGCTGGCTGTCTTTCAGCTCTCGATCAACACTGAATTATTAATTGTTCATTTTTTCTTCTCTCCTAATTCCTCTGCTTTCTGTCCCTAACAACCTGTTTTGACTGCCTCTCTGCTTCCTCACAATTTCAACGTCTTGATCAACTCTGCTCATTTTTCGTGTTCTCACCTCCCAGCTAAACTCTTATTTTCCCCTTATCCAAGGGAAAACGCCACCCCTCGTGACGCGTCCTCCGGCAAGCGAGGGAATTTTTTCGCTGACGAAGGAAGGGGGTCCTTGGGAAATTTTGAATGGTACATGTTCCTTCAGCAAAAGAAGCCTAACTTTTTGTAGCTGTAGACAGACACATTTTACACCCGGTATCCTGACGCCAGGGAACTCCCACCTCTTGCCTGCCTGTCTTCGAGTTGGAATATTATTGCTGAAATTTGGTCATCTAAAATCTAAAAAAAAAAGTGAATAAAATTAGGGAGGGGTCCTACTTCGCATATATTTACTCATCCTTCAAGAATTAAACGTTACGCCGTAGCTCAGCCGACCTCTCTAAACTCGTGTTAGAATCTTCAAATTCTCTATGCATTTTGGTGCGAGATAATTCTCAAGAACAATTACAAAAATAGTTGTTCATGTATTTATTTACCAAGAATTGAACACAACAATAGTTCATTTATTCGAGCAATGAGAACATAATAAATCCACAGGGCGTGGTCGTTAATACAATACTTAATCATCCGATCACCACGGCACCTCGCCGGGTTATTATTAGAAATAAAATCATACACCAATTCGTGTTGTCGTCTCACTACTATGATACTGTAGCGTTTTCATTTACGGTTTAGATTTATTGCGAACCCAACAACGTCTTTACTCCATCACACCCAGTGTACGACTAAATAACATTTCTGTGCTCTTTTTTTGGCTACATAGAGTGATCCTAAAACATGCACTCCCCTTTAATAGCATAGGAAGGGAATTGAAAAGGGGCATACACAATCCTTCGCTTATAGGGCGTCATCAACAATTGCCGGTTTCCTGTCAGCGAGTCACACGGCCGACAACAATATAGTCTCGTGGTTTGAATGGCATTACTGACGGCGATGTAATTACATGTTACAATATGTACGGACAGGAGAGAGATATATATAGAGAGCGGCTGACTTACTCTAAATTCAGAGCGGATTATTAAAGAGCATATGAAATTTTGAATGGTTTATGCTCACTTTCTCAAGACAGAACAAGTCTGCACCTCATGACGAATGACTAAATTTTCCACTTCATATGCTTCAGAATTTATTATGCCGATTAACTTAATAATCTTTCCGTATCTGCATAAAGGTAGGGTAGAAGGTGAGAAGGGCTTAGTTATAAAATATATAAATGACCTGGTTTGGTCTCGATATATTTTTTTTTATATTTTCACTTAAATGGATTGTACCATTCAGCATGCCGGTAAAGATTACGTTTAGAACCTTCGCAGAAGTAATGCGATTAATGCTGACAATATTGAAAACGCCTTAGTCACATTTTCTTGAGGGGTTAGTTTTAATACATACGAGATCACCAAGCAATTGATATTAAGTTATTAATTTTCCGTCTAATGCAATTAAATACTCTTTCAATGACGGGAAGTCATGTAGTAATAATTAATTTAAAATCATAAGGGTACGAAGAACGAATTAATAACTAAATACTTATTTTATAGCTGCGCTGACGTTTTACACTTTTAAGATTTTATAATAAATAGTACATAGTTTAAGATGATAAACTGTGTCATTTTCAAGATGAACCGAGTTGAAAAGAGAGTTGCTAACTCCAGTCTGGAGTGACTGCGCTCTGAACCTAAATAGTTTTTTAAAAATAATACAAGAGTCGATTAAATGTTTTATTTTAACAACTGTACACCGAATTTAATATTACAAGTGATAAATAGACACCATTGACTCTTATTTTCAATAGAGGTAGTATTAAACGAACATAAAGAAGAATAATTATCGTTATGAACTGTAAATTCGGTCATATATTGACGGAAAACTAACAACTGGAAAAAAAAGATCTGTGAAACGGTTCGGAAATCGCATGTAATTTGTCCCGAGAAGTTTATATATGTTTAGTACCGAATCGTATTACTAAGTTGTCATAATATTTTAGAATTGAATAACATAATGTATTTGAAAACATATGACATATTTACACGTAAGAAAATCTATTTTGGTGCGTTTTGCTGAACGTACAGTATGTCTTCACGGAAATTGTGCTCCCCTGAGGGAAAGTAATTCCCACAGCCTACTAGAGGGGAAACTGTTTAGATATAGCTTCCGGATACAGGAACTGCGATCGACCAGGATGTTGCATTACCTGCCCAAATTGACTCTAATTGGCAATAAATTGATCCAATTTCGGCTCCCATTAATAGCCCGCAGCATCTCCTGGAAAATTGCTTCCGCGGTTCCTTAAGCTTCGCGAACCACAAGGGATTTGCAATGAATGTTTCCTCGGCTGTAAATATCTACCGCGTTCGCATCTTTTAATGTGATCGTTTTTATTTTCCCTATTTCTGGGCGACCCACTGTGGGCAAGGGGGAAGGGATTTGCTTTCAAGGATATTAGTTCTATCTTGAATCTCCTCCTACAACCTCGGTTCCAGGGGAAGTCACAATTCTTTTCAGTTTTTCGAGGAAGAAGAACACCATGGTTTAGAATACACCTGGGAAATTAAACAACTATTTTATGATTTTTTTTATATTCATCCATAGTTTAGTGCTTTGTGAGAAAGTTTCTTTTCTGATCCTAATTGCAATGAATACATTTTCATTGCTTATCTAATTACTCTTTATTTTAACACGGGAATGAGGCGAAATAGGACACATCCATTTGTTATTATTATTTTTACTCTAAGAAAACATTGAAATTAAAATTAATACCTTTTGGTTAACAGGCTGCATGAGGGTGATCCTGAAACAGGCAACTCCTCTTTAATAGCATAAGTAGGGAATTGATAATGGGAGTGTGGAAGGTAGAACATGGGAGACTAGGGTCTCCGGGCCATAGTTTAAGGATCCTATCTTAAGAGAGATGCAGGGAAAAGCCTAGAATACCTTAAAACAAAGGTAAGTCCGATTCTGTGAAGAAACAACTCCGCAAGTATCTTGTAGTAAAAATTAGTTTTGGGGGGGAGAGGGGTAACAGGCAACAAGCGATTGATCCTGAAGCAGGCAACTCCCCTTTAATAGCATAGGAAATTGATTGAAAAGGGGAGACGTGTAAGGTACAGCACGGTAGTCAAGGGTTGATTAAGGCCCCCGGGCTGTAATGTAAGGATCCTACCCGGTGTTTCACCTGAAGATGATGTGTAAAGACAACCCTAGAAATCCAGCATCAGGTAAGTCGGGCATATGGAACTACTTCCATGCCCGTCTGATGACGGGAGACTGGATTTTTGTGGGAACTCAACAAACCCGCCTCCATGCCTCGATCATTGTTGTGGGGCAACTAGCCGTCTGGTCCAATGGGAACAGAGAACAACTCTAACCGTATGCCGAAGGCCTGTGACACCCATGCATACACCTCTCTAACCGCTCAAGCTCGTCTAAGATTGTGGGATACTTAATGGTGAAAGGAGGGGGAGGGGAATTTTGATGAAGTGAATACGTTATACATTTGACTGTGCATAAAACTAACATATTCGAGAATTTATATTTTATAATACTTAATTAAGAAGCACAATTTTTTCCTATACGTCAGTTTTTACTTATACGTAGCCTGCAGTTACACATAACGTTTCATATTTGATTTCCTAAATTAGGTGTTTGTAGGAGATGGTTATGAATGTTAGAGGCAAGGCACCCACGCATGACAACCTTCAAGGAAAATTATAATTTTCTTGTTTGGTTTGTAATGAGTTCAAATAAACTGAATCCTTTATTGATTTTATATTACATAAAATAATATGAAAAATTTATTTTACTGTTTTAATTACATGACCATATCATGTATAACATATTTTAAAAAGTGATATATTCTAAAGATATATTTTTGATCTCTGGATTTCGAGCAGCGTACAAAAATTTATTTTGTAAGCTTCGTAACATACACAATGAGGATTTTCAAAACTCGGTTCTAGGACGATACATGCAAACGGCATTCTAACCTTTCCACAGTTTTCTATTTGTCATATCGCCGATTGGCGGTATTCAGACCGATAAACCGATCTCTTATTGTTACACGCTCGCGTCGGGTGGCTTTCCATGCTTCCTGAAATGAAAATTGGCTAAAACAACGAATTAGCGAACAAGGCCCCCGCACGTTACCTTACCTAAGCTTTACATTTGACTTTTCAAATATACATTTCGTTTGAAATGAAATGTTAAACAGCCAAAATAGTCACTACAGAAAGTGAAAAAGAGATATGACGCAGCGACGAACCAACGGACAATTGCGAACCTCACTACGACCGTATTGGAGTTTCGGAATGGTTTCCAGGGAATATTAACAACTAGCTGGGTACTCTTTTACTCCTGGAATTCTTGTATATTACGCCGTTACTGTATTTTATTCAACAGTAATCTTTTTGTCAACAAGTGATTAAACTATCAGCGGGAGAGCCACAGTTTTGCAAATTTAACTTCTTAAGATTCTACACTATGAGACCTGTCGGAATGTTACATTATAGCCTGCGCTATGCGTCCTAGAGTCAATAAATCTCGTGGTACCTTAAATACGCACAGTAACTTTAAAAAAGCCTGAAAAAATGTACAATCCTGACAACGGCGGGAATGGCACTATCAATCTCACAGTGAAAAATATTGTAGCGCAGTAGAACCCGCGTCCAATTTTTATTTTTATTTACGGAAACTTAAGTAACAAATATTTCGGCCTGAGAAAGTCGCTGGCCAGGAAGATGGGGTTTTTCCACGCGCCGTCTTGGCGGCTCGGAATCTAAACAAAGAGAATTCTGCGGCGTTATTCAAATCGATCAGTTAAGTGTGAGTGTGGCTGAAATGTTTTACAAGGAGATTATCGACGCTTATGGCGCGCCATCAACAATACCTTCCTGTCGGCAAGTCTCAAAAGAAGCCGACAACAGAGGAGTAACTTCATGTTACAATACTTCATACCGAAATTTTGAAAAACAATGACAGTTCTTAGGACATTGTGTACAGGACAAACAGAACGTGATACAAGGCGATGGCGAGAGGATATTGAAGGAGAGTGGTGGACAGATTTCTGGTGATACAAAGAGGTGGAGAGAGGAGATTGGCAGCAGAGAAGTTACGGCGAGAGCAGATTTGTGAGGTGGCAGCGGAGAGGTGGACCATGCTTTCATCAGTCCAGGAAGCAGGGAAGAAGGATCTTAACAACTCAGGTTCGTCAACGAACTGAAAATCTGCTACACGTGGTCACCCAAACCATTAATACAATCCTAGTTTAATTAATTATTTTGTATATAATATATACACGCACGACCCATATTAAAATTATTGTTTACAATTAATAAATGTATATATTTAAACCCAATTATTAATTTCATTAATTAATATTCCCCCCAATTCATTTTACAATATTTATCTGCCGTTTATGTACGTTTTAAATTTCCGTACCCAGGACTGCTAATAGTGTCTTACACCTGCATCCCTCGATTGATTATGAGTTTGAAAGAGCATGCGTACAAAATTTGGTCAATATTCCTCCACGAGTTTAGATTTCTATGCGGCACTCCACTCAAAAAAAGCACTGAAACAACCAATTATATGTAATAGGAGAAGTTGAACCATATCTTCGATCAAAT
Source organism: Eucriotettix oculatus (assembly GCA_034510155.1). Lineage (NCBI taxonomy): Eukaryota > Metazoa > Arthropoda > Insecta > Orthoptera > Tetrigidae > Eucriotettix > Eucriotettix oculatus. The sequence goes on along the minus strand of CM067376.1, from coordinate 196,925,701 downwards.
TATATATATAATTACAGTTTACTTTTAAACATATACATGTATACGAAAAATAAAATTGTGAGCGGTCCCTGGCCTTAATATTGTATAATCGATCTGCACTGCGACTTATAAAACATTTAGTATATTTATAAACTACTTTAAATGTATCATTACTTATTATTATTATATAGCTGTCAAACGTAAAATAACATATTACCTAAATAATAATACTTTTTAATTGTTTTTCGCGAATGTTGTATTGGCTAAGAGACTTTTAGTTACAAAACATCAGATTAATGCCCAGAGTTGCTTTGCGACTTATTAAAAATCGTGCATTATTATTAACTAATTAAAAAGTATAATTAAATAAATAAATATTAGTTAAATTAGAGCATTATTTCACACTAAAAAGAAATTAAATAATCTGTTTTTATAAGCTACGTGAGATTATAATCTATCCTGTTACTAGTTCCATATGCCTTAGAGTAGGAACTTTTTTTGGCCTAAAATGAGGAATGAAGGAATAGAAACTCTTCGAAATACTGTCTGGGCTGAACACTACAATGCAACAAAATTTCACGGCATTCGGATGAATGGTACATGAACGCATTCGGGACAAACATGAAGTCGCAGAGCAGAAGATTGACGTGGGACATTGTTTAGCATGAAAGGGGGTAAGGATGAGCCTAAATCTTCAATACGTCAAGAGAAACCGTCTTTCAGATGATCATCGATAAACACCAAACTTAGATGGCATTCGGATGAATGGTTTTAGGAACGCGTAAGGAAAAAACTTATAACGTACAGTGTGGTAAAAGAGGTCAGGTACATAAAGTCAGGAGCGTGCCAATGTCATTCCTTTTTATTTATATGGATAATGTAATTGCCGCTTGTTTTGACGTTTCCTTACCACGTGCACGAGTAGGGCGGCATTCTCTGCTTCCTCAAATATACAGTGACCGAATACCAACTAATAGAGCATGAATGGCAAGCATGAATGCAGGAATACCAGCGTTTTTTTAATGATAACCATTTGTTAATCATTGCATAATTTATCGACAGAATCTATGCATAAAAACAATAAACAATGTTAATCATTGTATAATTTATAGACAGAATCTATGCATAAAAACAATAAACAATCAAATAAACACTACACCTCTAATAAATTTTTTATATTTGTTGATCAAATAGACTGCATGATGAAGTAGAATCAGAACAGTCTCATAACTGTTTTTACATTTAAAGAAGCTTTCGAACTTTTGTCATATTCATCTTTAGCTTAATTTCATATTATATAAAATCTTTTCATATCAGGGGAATTAAATCAACCACAATTTTATGAATTACTAACTTTTTAAGCGAATGAGGCTTTGTAGTTTATTACACAAAAGTGCGTGTACGAATTTGAACTGATATTCGTCCTATTGAACGATGAAGAATACATGTATGGTTTTGCTTTTCTCGTCGATATAAAGCAGCATCCGAAAGATTTACAAGAACATAGGCAGTTTATATATAGATAACAAGCTTGATAAAATTAAAGCGTTTGAAAGCAAACTCTCATTATTTGGTATAATCATCTGTCGTCGAACAATGTGTCACATTTTCCATACTTGAAAAAAGAAGCTCCATCAGGAACGAGAAATTATACCCAGCAGTAACAAAAATTAATAAAGGCAACAAAACCTTGATTTAAAATATTTAAATACACAAACTCCATTCTTAGCTTAATATTTTTCCCTCGTTATTAAATATGTTACAAATGGAAAATATATATGCAAAAGCAACACTGATTTGAGAAACAAATTTCAGAATGTAAATTATGCCACTTTTAATAAATATAGTAACTTACTCATTATTTTCTGCAATTAAAATAATTAATAGTGGCAGCTGGTCGAGTCTATATAACGTGAGAGTTTCTGTGCCATCTATATCTGCAAACATGGACCTATAGATTGCAATGCTAACTGATTCATAGTTTATTATGTATTTTTGGTAATATTTTCATGTTTATTAGTTCTCCTTTATATAATTGACGATTTGTTCATTTTGTTAATAAAGAGAAAATTTGTGACTATCATTTATTACAGTTCTTATTTCAATGTTTCTTATATACATACCACCTAAAAAATTTTAATTTACATTTGGTCCATTCAATAGACCGTTAGCAAGGTGTTCGTCGTCAGTCATTTTGTCATTTCCTTTAGCATAATGGCTGTTCAGAGAAAATGCCGACAGTTGGAGTCGCAGATACCCATTACGTCAACATAATTTCCCGACTGAGTATTTCTACCATTTTGAAGACAAATAGGTGAAGAGGAATATTCATGAAGACATTTCTAATTTTTATTTTTGAAGAAAGAAAACACTGGGAGCTGAATCAATGGAAGCAGTAGAAGAGGCTGACCACTGAATCAGTGAGATTAGCTGGTTTTGCAACGTGAATAAAGCAATACCGAGTGCCAAACATTTAATGAACTTCTTTTTTGAATAAAGTAATTTAGTGTTTTCAGCCTGGTTAAATATTAATTAACTTATTACGTTTCGTTGATATAATGTTGCAGAATTTAACACAAATGATAGCAGCACAAGTAACCGCACTCTACCTGACGACGTTAGTAGTGTCCGTTATTGAAACTTAGTGTTATAATAAATAATTAACGCTAGAATTGTTCTTTTTGATTTATATCGACCGCTTATAATATTTGTGCAGTATTTTCCTACAACTATTGTTTGGCCTATTCCCATATTTTTTACGCTTTATAAATAGTGACTAAAGTGAAAATGTAAATTTTCGCTTTAATTTGGAGTAAATAATTTCAGTGAATGCGAGTACGTTATAGTTGACGTTCCAGCGTGGGGTTTTATCAATTTTAAACCCTCATCAAAAACAAACAATTTACATATATTGTTTTATCTCTCTTTTCGGAAAAGTTGCTTGTGAAATTAAAATTTGGTTCTTAATCTTTTCCCATAATATGTTATAGTTTTTATTAGTCTAAAAGTCACTAATTTCATATTCTTCTGGATACATAATAGATTTTTTCATTTTGGAATGAATTTTTGTGGAATGTTCTCCGAAGAATTCACAGAGGTAGCCAAAGGCTGTGGGTCAAGGGGAGAAGAAATAGGGAAATGCAACAAGACAGCGGGGGAATAAAAGTTTTAAGAGCTCGGAGCGGAGAATTGGTGGCCGCCAAACCATCCGCCTCCATTGTTCGCGCCCCTAGGGAACGAATGCACCACTCTTTCTACAAAATTCACGACAACGTATCACTTATAAATGAACAAGAAAATCAATTGAAACACTGAAAACTTAAAAAATAAAATATCGTAAATATAAGAAAGTTTACTTTATTAGCAAAAGTAATAAAACAGTTTTTATTGTTTGGAATCGCAGCTAGACATGAACACTTTTTGGAATTCATAGGTGTATAGAGAATGTATATTGCCGCCAATAACCTCGGCTACTCTTAAATTTTTCAGTGGTTCCGAGATTGGAACTCGGGATTCTATGTTACCCGACATGTGAATATTTTATTCGAATAGAATACCCACTCTTATGCGAATTGTAACAAAAATGTAATGTCACTCTACATTGCCTTTGAGGATGCCTCGTACTATCTCTAGAATTTTAAGGTTCTCACATGCCGTGGCAGATTTATCACTTTTGGGAGGTGTATGTATTGGGGTCGAAGGCCTTATGGCATACGGTAAGAGTTATCGGTTGATCCCATTTGATCAGTCAAGCCAGCTGCCTCCTAAAATGGGTGGAGACACGGAAACGGGAATGCTGTGACCCCACAGCAAACTCCTCTCCCGTCATTCGGAAGGGCGCGAGAATAGTGTCCAATATCCCCATGTACTTGATACAGAATTTCTAGGGTTCTCCCTCCGTCTCTTTCAGGTGAATCACCGGGTAGGGTCCTGAAACTATAGTCAGCCCTAATCAACCCTTGCAACCTTTCTTTATCTACCTCAACCCCTCTTTACAATCCCTTCCGATGGAATTCAAGGGGAGTTGCATTATTCGGATCGCCCTCATAAAAATTATCAAAATACCGTGATTTTAATAAAAGTAATAAAGTAATTAATTAGTAAAAGCAAAGAAAATAACAGGTCAGCCAACTTAACGCTTTAATCTGTAAAGAAATGATCCATGAATATTAAGACGAGTCCTAATGCTGCTAAATCCGAATAAAGAGGAGCTCTACTGGTCAATCGGAATAAATTAATATAGACAAAAAAAAAGAATTCATAAATAACGGCTTTGTACTTCCTTTATAACAAACATTTCTAGCTCTGCAGAGACGTTATTAAGGAAAAACAATAGTTTCTGCAGCATAACCTGATTTAGGTGGAACATAAAAATCTGCAAAAAAAGCTTAGGTGGTCGTTCTCTCGGACTCATGTCTTGCTCCTACTCGGATTTTACTTTTCCTTAAATACGATAAAAAATTACTCGCTACTAGAAACGGTGGACAATGCTTATCTATATAATTGAAAGAGAATCTATATTTGTCTTTTATATGTTTCTATACCATTTATCCGATTGCCATGAATTATTTTTTTGGTGATATGTAATGCTCCTTCCTGACATGCTTTCTGTGTTCATCGTTCATGGATTTAGGTTCATTCGTTCCCCCTTTCACGCTAGAAAAAGACTTCAACTCAAGACTGTTTCAAAATTTGCTCAACAGATGTCACGCGATTCATACAAACTTTTCTTATAACTTTTTTCGTGTCCTGCTAGAGCTCTAGCGTGAAAATTCAACGAGGTAAAGTATATAGACTTTGCAAAATGCCTCCCGTAGCCTGTCAAGCGATATGATTAAATATTAAATATCCGTCAAGCGTGAATTAATATTTAAACTACATAGTATTTTATGTAAGCAATAATACTTTAATGAGTTTTATAAGACTCAATGTTCATTATATTATACACATGCCGCAGCTATGCATTATTTCAGTTTTCTTTTAAGTTATTGTCATCGCTATTGTTATTATGAAATCCGTCAACTCTCATAAGGGCAAGGGGCGTGGGAAGGAAAATTTTCAAAATGTAACCCTTTCACTGATGATTTAAACACATGTTGACAAAGAGATTAATATCGCATTAAATAGTGTAGCGGGTTAATAGAAATTAATTCCTATGAATTTCTTCATAGCTTGTTCTATGTATAAGGTAAACCGCATGGGCGGCAGACTGTATCCTTTTCTTACTCCTTCCTTGATTTCTGCTTTATTTTCTGGCCATTACCGCTGACTGCCTTCTTTCGCGATATTTTATTCCTGTTTTCTTCAAAATCCTTAATAGTGTGATCCAGTTCACGTAATCAAAGGCTTTTTCTAAATCTACAAATGCCATGAATGTAGACCTGGTTTTAGCCCCGCAGTCAATCTGAGGACGAAATGCCTGCGAGAGAAAACTCCTACAAAACAGCTTGGAAAGTAGCTCTTAAAAAGTTTACATAAGTTTTACAAAATTCATATCAGTGTGCCTCGTTTATTATAAAGTTCTTACATGCCGAGGCACCTTCACCTATTTTAGTTAGTGTATCTAGTGGGGTTGAAGACCTTGGGCATACGGTAAGAGTTGTTCGCTGGTCCCATTCGATCAGTCGGCGAACTCCCTGCTAAAACCCGTTGAGACACGGAGAAGGGAATGCTGCGACCCCACAGCAGACTCGTCTCCCGTCATTCGAAAGGGCGTGAGAATAGTACCCAACGCCCGTCCTACTTCAATGTAGGTTTTGTAGGGGTTTCCCTGTATCTCAATTATGAGGAAAACCGGGTAGGGTCCTTAAACCATACCCCGGGGCCCCTAGTCCCTTTTCAATTCCCTTCCTATGCTATCAAAGGAGAGTTGCCTGTTTCAGGATCACCCTCATGTTGCCTGTTAACAAATATATATATATATATATATATATATATATAATCGCCTTATACCGATACATTTGAGTTGTTCAATAGACTTCTAAACGAAGTTATAGGTATATCGACTTCAAAATTCGACATAATATTCTATTAATTTAGACCTGGTGTAACTCAAGATTGAATACAACATGAAAAAAATCTAGAATAATATTTCTTTAAATATTTGACTCATGTCCAGTCATCCATATCAAATGTTGAAACATTGACTTTGTTGTTGGACCCTGTGTGGTGATTCATGACCCTTACATTCATCGGGTAAAGCAAAGATAATTTAGTTTTTGTTATTTACGTATACAGGACGGAAGGCGAGAATGGTTTGGTGGGGCCGAGTAGGCGGGAAATGTCGGCGGGAAAACGTTACCGTCTGCAACATTGTTGGCTGCAACATTGCTGATGGCCGTTAACATCCGGTAACGACATTTTACCCGGCTTTTCCACACAATCCATTCTCGTCTGATTCGCGATTTTAATTTTCAACTATATCGTTCGTCACCCGCGTTCCCGGGAGCAGCCATTTAAGAAGCTGCGTAGATTATTTTTGCTTTTACCGACTGAGCCAATGATTAAATTGATATTAGTAAATTTATATTTTTTTCCACTATAACTTAATTTGAGTTATATTTCTATTCAAATTAAATACATTATTATTATTATTATTATTGTTCGTTTGATTGTACAACAATATTTTTGATGGTGTAACCAACGAACACCACACCTGTGATATATTTATATATTTCAGATTATATTGTCCAAAAATAAGATTACAAAAATTTCTCAATGAGAGGCAAATGTCTCCCGGGGTAACGTGAGTTTCTATTTTCAAGGAAATGATTTGCTTTGTAATACCAGTCAATTAATATACAGTGATAGTTTTGAATAGTGATGAATTTTAAAAATAGTAGAATCTTAGGTAGGAAACGCTGTTTATAGTGTGTTCCATAAACCGGTTTGGAGAAGACGCTTGAATGATGGGTTTATTTGCGTCCTAAGCTTAGGTATCAGTGTGTACTACATAGAGAGTAAGTAATATTACATATAGTCATAGCAAAGTTTTTAAAGGCCTTAATGGACTTCAAGAGCGTTACTGTTGCAAATTGGGTTAGTGTCTGTGAGGCGGTCGGTCAGTAGCCCCTTGAGCCTGGAAAAACCTGCCACGTGTCAATCAATGCAGCACGTCGTACGAAAGCATCGATCGCTATGACACTGCCGTGAAAACTACGCCTGACAGACTAACTCTTGTACTTTTTGTAATTTGGTAACCAACCTTCATTTTTAGGCTGCGTGATAAATCTGCTGGAATGTAAACGTCTGTAGTAAAGCTTCGATTTAAAACATACTTTTAGAGATAGGCAAATATCTCATGTACCTTATATTTAACGTCACAATAAAGTCCTTATTAATCACGTATAAGCATTTTAACCGGCTTTATGAGTGCCGAATAACAATTTATCGTCAGTTGTCATCTGTGAACATTGATCTATGCTCCAGAACATGTGCATTAATCTAAACTTCAATTACTTAAGACTGCTCCATAAATTAGACGTTGGCCAAGATGTGTTCCATGACAGTTCATCCAGTTGCGTGATTTGTACAAGTTGTAGACATGTTTCTTTGCGTGTGGTCAAAGTCAGATATGCTAATGACATTCATTTCATTTGCCTTGATATTCCACACGCTTCGGTTCCTGCCGACAACATTGAGGCACTTCTACAGATTTCGAGAAGAAGTAACTGCTTTTATATATGAGAAAATAAAAGATCTATTTGATGATCCTCTTAGAGCTGTAAATAGGCCAAATGAATTCATCAAGTATCCAACTGGTCCAAGCTTTTTTCTTCTAAAACTCCAAATCCATTAGAATATTTTTTTCCGATTTTCTGGAATCACCACAAGGTGAAGTATCAAGCGATTACAAATTACCTTACATTATTTTAATGACGTTAGAATGCGATACGTTGTAATGTATGTAGGTATTAATAGTTACACAAAATATTCTAAACTAAGGAATACTCATTACAGTCTTTAATTTAAAAATTTATAGTACACGTTGCACCCCAATTTTCCTCTACATAATTTTAGTAAGAGAAGTGCCGTCTATTCGCGCCTAAATATGGTATTCTGAATCGTAATAAATATTTCACGTCAGTAATATTTTAGTTAAGACCTTCATGTTCGTTATTATATGCACCTAATCAATTTCTAAATATATTGAACAAGAGTGCTCAAACAATCGATTGAGTTGGCTTTAAACTAAATCCCGAAAATATGTCTACATTCCTTCCAGAAATTAAAAATTACCGCCCTAACGTCTGTCTTTCGCACGACGACTGATATCTTTTAAAAGCAATGAGAAATTTTAAAGCTATATTATATAGTGTATCGACATCAAAAGATAAACATGGTATAGATTACATATATTTAGAATTGTTATTATGTATGCTAAAAGTGAATGTAAAATAACTTTTTTACTTACACCACATTTTCCCTTAGTAGGAGAGTTCAGATACTGCCCCCCCCCCCCTACAGCTTCTTCCACAATTTGTCTGTCGCTAGTTTTAAAAATCTGAGAATACGGTACTTTCAAAAACGTAATTTAGTACCTTCCAAAAATAACTTCTCAAATAAGTGTGCCTTTGATCGTCAAAATGTACTCTACTATCCACTGCAGTGGTATAAATTTCAATCTCATTACTTCAATTACAAACCCCTGGTTAAAGAGTCGAAAATTTTACAATTTTATATAACTTATTTACATATATTGTTTTATTTTGTTTGGTTCAGTATTCTACAACGAAATCAGCATAAGTATATTTCATAAGACTCATTATTCATTTGAAGGAGTTTTTGTACTTTGTTCTTCTTTTGTCACCCCATTCCCCCTTATCTCATTTGATCAATCGGGGCAATGTGCTTACATGTTTTAGACAGAATTATTCGTAACTAATACGTATTTGCCATCCTACTGTGATGTAGTGGCTAGCGTCGCTACTTCACAACCCAGAGAGATTCGAATCATGGAATGGGTTTGGATGTTTGTTATGTCATGGTCACTGAGACCGGGATTAAGACTGTTGGAGATTCGAAACGCTGACTACGTTTCACTCCAAATTCGGAATGTATCACGTAATATGACAGTCAGCAGTCGACCTGGTATGTCAAGGCCCTAAATGGGCTGCAGAACCGAGAAAAAAGAAGAAAAAGAATACATATAAGATCTAATTATATATAATAATTTTTATTCTTTCGGTTATGTTTTCTATAGTGTTGCACCATAAAGTTTAGATATTTTTAAGAAATAATCAGAGTTGATCTTCTGTACATCATGTTTATGTTCAACTGTGCGTGTAATATCTTCAGAGGCCCTTTGCTCAAAGATCAAAGTTTCAATAATTGTCCTTGTAAATAAAGTCAATAAGGATTTTTTTTAAATTTGCGTGTTAGAAACTGTTGATAAATGTATGAGAATAAAAATAGTTGAAATCGCTATTTTTTATTGATAAAATATAATTAATTAAAAGATATGTTCAGAAAGTAAGAATACAGTGACCATAACGGGTTTTGTTTTTGGAGGGTTGGCAAGACTGAGTGTTATAATCTCCTTACAGAGAGAGAATTTCAGGAACACGGCAGTGCGTTACTTGCAGTGTCCAGTTCGTGAAAGATGTCGGTAGGAAATTTTGTCAAGTACGAGCCACGTGCTGTGATCCGCTTCTTACCCCTGGAAGGAATATCACCCATCGAAAATTTTCAGTGAATCAGAAAAGTTTATCCATTACACGCCTGATTTAAAAATACGGTCGTCACAGTAGCATCACGCAATTATCCATTCAAAACCACATTCTAGCAAAAGATCGTGGCCTCAGTGTTTTTGGACAGAGAAGGCAGAACTTTGGTTGAATTTTTACCTCAGGAGGTGTCCATCAATGCACAACTATAATCTGAGACCCTAGAAAAACTCAAAAGGATCATTCAAAACAAAAGAAGGGGAATTGTATCGAGATGAGTGTACTTATTTCATGACAACGCCCGTCCTCACACAGCCTTAGCCACCAAGGACTCTTGGACTAATTTGGAATGTTTAGAACCGTATTCTCCTAACCTGTCACATTCAGACACCTCCATAAAGCCACACATGAGCGGAATTAAATTTTCAACTGACTGGCAGGTGCAGTAAGAGGTTCTGAGGAAAGGAGCTGGAGGGAGAGTTATTCGAGGAGGGCATGACTAAACTTAGGCCACGACTCATCACATGAATTGAATGGGATGGATACTATGTGGAAAAATAGACAAAAAATTTATCAAAAATATCCTATAATTTGTAAAGAAAACGTAAAAAAATCTGATCTGACCAATCATTTAAAATTTACCCCCAAAGCCAGCACACAGAGCCCGTCAATATATGTACACTTACTTTCTGAACATGCCTAGTATTGTAAACAATATCATAGTACAGATTATCATCTTGAGATAAGTTTACTTATAGCTAAATATGCGAGAATAGTTTGGCTTGTATCAGTAGTAGGTTTGTATTGACATTGTAGCCGAATAAATCGGCCTTTTAGATGCCCTTAGTATTATATTAGCATTGAAACATTATTCTCCTCTAACCCAATTGAATTCTCACAAACCACACAAAGGGTTTACCCAGTAACATCCCCTTCTATACAGGAATCGGCAAAATGTTTCAACAAATAGACTACGTACTGTCAGATACAGATCCATTAAAAAACTACACTGACCTACCATTGCAAATTACCCCAAAACAGAGCCCACCAATATCTCTAAAGAAATATATAGGGTTTTTCAATAAGGGCGGGTCGATGTTGAATTTTTGAAATGGAATAAAACAATTTTTGTGTGAGAGATATAAGCGAAATTCTTTTTTAATTGAAAAGCCCATGTATGTCCTTTCAAATAAAAAATTATTTTGTTAATACCTCACACAAAGCTTGTATTATTCCATTTCAACATCGACTTGCCCTTATTGATAGATAGACGCCGACGTAAACATAGTACATTTCTGAAAAACTAAATAGAAAATATTTGAACTCATCAACACCCAAAATAGACGTCAACGCAATAAAATGTAACCCAATAGTCAAGAGAAGAAACTAAATCAACATAATCTATACCAATAAATAAAATCAAAGTGTGTGTTTGTTTGACTGACTGTTTGTCCGTATAGGCTCCAAAACGACTCAGCGGAATTTATTGAAAATTTGGGGGTTTATAAACAGGAAATTTAACTTATGTATTAGTATATGTTTGGATATCTTGCAGAGTTCAGAAGATATCAATGTAAATATTTATAAATCCATTGAATTTCCATGCGAATGGTGGTGTGAAAACCAACTGTGAGTAGGTGTTTCTATACCATTCATCCCACTTACTGTGTAATTATAAGCGTAATTTTGGAAGCATGAGAGAGAGAGAGAGAGGTTGGGGGCGAGTATTCTGATTCCATCTATTGTTGCAGTAGTTTTCGGCAGAGAGCTAACTCCTTGAGAAATAATAAACTTATTTGGAGCGTCGATACGATGTATATGTAAATGGAATTATGTAGCTTTAAGGTAAATTGGTTTATTTGTCGTGTCAGGTAAATTTTGATATGTTTTTGGTTAACAGGCTACATGAGGGTGATCCTGAAATAGGCAACTCCCCTGTAGCATAGAAAGGGAATTGAAAAGGGAGGATGCGGAAGGTACAGAAAGTAGTCAAGGGTTGACTAGGGCCCTCGGGCTATAATTTAAGGATCAGGTAGTAATTGCTCATTTTTTTGGCTTCTAAATGTTCAAAACCAACTTCGAGTTATAAGGTTTGCCGTGAAGCGATCATAAATAGATGATGTACCTGTTGTTTCGTTTTTAGGGCAAAATAAAAAGACTATTTCCGCGCGAACGTAATCGCGGGCATAGCTAGTATCTAGAATAAGAACTAGACATGAAAGGTGACAGATCTTTATATAATAACAAAAAACCGCTGATGTGTGGCCAGTGCAATATTACAGTTGAACACATGATTAAGTCTTACCCGAAATTTAATGAAGCGAGGAAAGAAAAACGGAAAATCAATGACATTGTGCAAGCGACCAGAATCAAACAAACATAATTAAGTTCCAAAGAGAACACAAATTTTATTCTGAAGTGTAAGTTTAAAATTGTAAATTTGAATTAAAAATTGTATATAGATATGTAAAGTTAAATTTGTGTATTGAAATGAAAATTAAAAAATTATAAGTAGCTAATAGCTATATTGTTGATGCGTCCAAAAATAAAATAATAAAAACCAAAATAAATAAACGGTGTTTTGTGTATTGTTCAGAATTGCCATCGATACAGAGTGATAGAAAAGTTATAGATGAATGAAATCTTCCCAAGATGAGCCCACATTTCAACGACTTTATAAATGTGATACATCGAGGATCTATTAAGATCGGAAGGCTATTTCAACTTTTATGATCCCACTACAGGAAAGTACGGGGTTTTATGAGTCGTCGCACATTTATGTGACAGGGAAGTTATTTTCCGGTGGAAAGTGGGAGTAACAGGTTCTAAAAATTTTTTACTGCGTATGTATTCTTAGTGGATAATATACTCTGTTCCATAACAAATACAGACAAATAATGTACATAATAATAATAATTTTGTTTGCTATCTTGTAAAATTAAATTTACCCAATTATGTTGGTTTAGTTATAAGGTAGCCGAAGTGTAATTTGAGTCAATTGATTCTAGGTTTTCTCTTTATGATGTTTATACTTGATAATAGAGCTTGTAGAGCGCAGATTCTCTTATCTGTGTACTAAGGACGTAAATTAACGACTGAAAGGGGATTTTCGGTTGATTTAAATTATTTCAGATGATGGCCGTTGAGCTGAAAGCTCCAAAATACATTTTAATCAATTAAATATAGACTGTGATGATGTAAAATTGACTTAATTGATTTTTATACTCATCGAATTACAATTCAATTAGAAATCTATGCATTTAGGTCGAGTTCGAAACTCAGTAAATTCAGAAAAAGAAAAATAAGTTGGTGATCAACGATAACATTTATAAAACTTAGGTCAATATAATTGTAACTAATGTCCTAACAGGGGGATGGGACGGGGTAAAACACACTTCTGAATAACACATTTAGAGAACAGAATACTTTACTCATATTCCTCTCGACCTAAAACCGAACACGGTTACCATCCTTAAAGGGAGGGGGTGGAAATTTTTTATATGTAATATAGGCTCATATGTAAGCCGAAAAACAATTATTGAAGTCAATAACATTTATATTGTTTCCCCAACAATATTTGTGTATAATTTCAACCCCTTCCAAAATGTGAGGAGTGTAAATGAGTCATATGAAAATAACAAAGAAACTATAGAGTTTGGTATCGAAACCGGTGTAATGCGAGTCGCTGTGTTACACTAAGACCTTCAATATGCGATTTAAGTAAAATTTCATCCCTTAAGTGGGGGAGAATTTTTATTCTGCTAGCGTATTTTAGCCCTTCTATTGTACCGGGAGTATTTTTTACTCTCTCGAGATACTGGGAGTATATTTGAGGTTCATATTGTGACGTTTTCGATGCCGGTTTGATTATTCGTTGACCAAGAATTAAATAATGTACCGGGATAATATAAATAATTACTCGGGCAACGCCGGGTCCCCAGTTAGTATAATAATAAAGAAGCAATGCAAATTATATTATCTTAGGGACCACGTAATATAAATCAAACAAGCTAGAGCTTGAAGTATGTCTGAGGGCTTTACCAAATTATTTTTCATTTCCACAGACACACAAAAATTATTGCATAAAAACATTCCTGTAGGCATATAAAAAGAAAAAAATCATAAATAGGAGGAAATAATTAAGTTTTAGAAACGGAGTGATAGTTATTATATATATATGCATATCTATATACGTATATTTATTTAATAGGCAACATGAAGATGATCCTAAAACAGGAAACTCCCTTTGAATAGAATAGGAAGGAATTGAGAAGGGGCAATGTGAAAGGTGAAGTAAGGATCCGAAGAGTATTCGGGAATCAGCGTGTTATACCTTTAAGACCACCCCGGTTTCCGCCTACACGAGATGCAGTAAGAAAAAAAAACCCCCCCCTTAGAAAAATTGCGACAGGTTCTACTCTCGCACACTTCCGATTTGCGGGTGAGAAGTTTAAGTAGGGTCGCAGCATTCCCTTCTCAGTTTCAACGAGTTTTAGGAAGCAGTTGGCCGACAGATCCAAAGGGATCAACACTTTCCGTATTCCAAAGGTATTCGACCTTCGAAAACAGGTGAAGTTTCCTCGCAAAGTGAGAACCTTGAAGATACCAGACAGAGTACGAAACAGTACCAATGCTGAACGACGCAGTCAATATGAGAGAAATACCTACGAAAGAAAATTCCCACAGGTAATTTCTATGAGCTTCAGGCAAAATAATACTGGCGGATTACAGAGCTAAAAGATTCAAAAAGGAAGCAACTACCAGTTATAATAGCATAGAAGGAATGGAAAATGGGGGAAGTTGTTGGATAGAGGAGCAAGGTAGCAAGAGTTGACTAGGTTCCCTAATGTTACACCTGAAGATGATGGAGGGAAAACGCTAGAAAAACTGCATCAGGTAGGTCCGGCATTTGGTACTACTCCCACGTCCTTCTGATGACTGGAGATTGTGGGAGCGCAACAAACCCGCTTTCATGCCTCGATCATTTTTAAGGGGCAACTTGCCGTCTGGTCGAATGGGATCAGCGAAGAACTGTTACCGTGCGCCAGAATATAAACCCCTCAAATCTCTGAAGGTCGCCTGAGTTTGTGGGATATTTAATTTAAAAACCTTGACCTATGGCTAGAGTGTGGGGGAGAAAAGCCCAGAAGGAAGCAGTCATCCCTCTGGACTTCCCAGAACTCCTCTGTAACGTCTTATTCCCGTTCTGGAAAAATAATCTTTGACAAAAACTGATTTGCGTTTAATGAAATGAGACCAGGTTTACAAGTCAATTTTCAGGGCTTGAAGATTGAACCATAAACTACATCCAGACTCGCATTTCCTGCTGATGAAGTACATTAATTAGAATAACAAAAGTTAGAAGTATAAGGTTGTAGAGTAGTAGAACCCGCGTCCAATTTTATTATTATTTACGGAAACTTAAATAACAAATATTTTGGCCTGAGACAGTCGCTGGCCAGGAAGATGGGTTTTTACCACCGCCTCTTGGGGCGCACGGAATCAAAACAACAGGAATTCTGCGGCGTTATACAAACACGATCAGTTACGAGGTGAGTGTGGCTGAAACGTTTACAAGGAGATTAATCGACGTCTTGTAGGCGCGCCATCAACAATCCCTTCCTATCGGCAAGTCTCAAAAGAAACCGACAAACAGAAGGATTTAACTTCATGTTTACAATATCTTCATACCGAAGATTTTGAAAAACAATGACAGTGCTATGAGACATTGTGGTACAGGACAAACAGGTGATTGGGCGAGAGGATATTGAGGAGAGTGGTGGACAGATTTCTGTGATACTAGGAAGTGGCGAGAGGGAGCATGTTACGGCAGAGCAGATTTGGTGATGTGCAGCGGAGAGGTGGACCATGCTTTGATCAGTCCAGGAAGCAGGGAAGAAGGGTCTTAACAACTCAGGTTCGTCAACGAACTGAAAATCTGCCACACGTGGTCACCCAAACCATTAATACCCTGAGATCTTTAATAAATCCCATTTTAATTAATTATTTTTGTACATAATATATACACGCACGACCCATATTAAAATTATTGTGTTTACAATTAATAAATGTATATATTTAAACCCAATTATTAATTTCATTAATTAATATTCCCCCCCAATTCATTTACAAGGTCATTGTTGTGTTTCAGAACCCGGTTTAAAATGTACCGTCATCCACTGTTTAAGTGAACCAAAATAGTTATGCCACATATCACTGGTCAAATGCCGGTTACACGAATTTTTAGAGTAAAAGATGTAATATATGTTTCACATATAATTATAGATAGTAATAGTGTGATTAAATCAGGACAAAATACATTTATAAAACAATCTCTGTACAACATATAATACACAATACGAATTTGTATATAGACTTACATAGTTCTACGGATGTGACTCAGTGCAGCCACTGTAATTTATACTGACGTGAAGCTTTAAGTAACTACTCTCTATTTATGTTCACGACAGTGAAACAACGTGTGCATCTACTTTGTTTTATCCCATAATTAATTCTTCCCATCGCATTAAATAAGTCGATTATAATTTAATATACATAGTATTGTGACTTAACCTTAGTATTTCCACAATCGACTTATGTTTTCATTTCCATAATTCGCATTTATTATCTTACATTTTCATATTGATGGGTTTTATTTTCCCATCGAATCTTTAATATTTTTCCGTAGTATCAGATGTCTTCAACTATCGGGGCTTAAACAGTTAAGCTTTTCTTTCTCCTATAATCAATTTGTACACAACATTTCAACAATATTAATTCACTGTTTATGTCTAATAGATTCTTTTGGTGAACTTCACACTAATTCTGGCCACTTATTTTCACCGGACGCAAATCAATGATAATTCGTATTTTCGTTTCAACTTAGGTTTACGCTTTCTTCATTTCCAAGTTAAACATGCCATGTCATATATTATATATTTTTCCCTTTCTCTCTCAATAGGACATTGTTATTTGTATTACAGTTTTAATCCTAATGTGAAATTTTATATTATCAATTGTTACGCAAACGCACAATCTCTACAATAAAAATGGAAGTAAGTTTGTTTGAATGAATTTTATTTAAGTTCTAAATTAGAACGATGAATGAAAGAAATCAAGTGGGAACAGTACGAAATTTATATGAAAGGGTTAATGGGAGGTATATTAGGAAAATTGTAAAATGAAAACATTTTTTTTAAGTAAAATGGCTGTAAATTGATGTAAAACGTATATAAGAAAATATAATATAATTAAGAAAAATGTCAATTACATATGTTAGAATAGTAAATATTGATAATAGTGTAAATGGTAATTATTATTAAAATGAATAATATTAGTGAAGAATAAATATCAAATAAAAGAGATAGAGATAGAAAAGTAATTATGACTTAAAGTAGAATATCTCATTTTAGAAGCAAGACACGAATGGAAAAATGTCAACCTGACCAGGGACTCGAACCCCGGATCTCCCGTTTTTCCGGGTGGGTTCTCTACCACTGAAATAGTCCGAATCGACGTCCAAGGACCGATTCAATTCCAGTAAACCTAAGCCTTCTTTTAAAATTCTTCTAAAATTAGCTATACGCTCCTACTTGATCTTCAATTGAAACATTTCTGCTTCATTTGAGTAGAATATCTTTTTCAAGGAAAATAGTATAAGTAATTCTGAACGTAAAGAAAGTGCGGAGTACTATATAACATTTTTTAAAATAGTAAATTCAGATTTTACATGTGACACGAATGGATTTATGTTTTAATTGATAGTAAACATATGAGACACGTACGACGAACATACAAGATATTATGAACATTACAGATGAGGTAAGAAAATGAATTAATAGTGACATGGTAAATTCTTGTATAGTGGTATATCCACTTTAAGATTCACAATAAGGTCTTTGTATATAAATTTATACATATTTTATATTCTGTAGATGATTATGGCATAAAATAAGCCGAAATATTCTTAAATTGTTTTTTTAATAAAGACTGTGAAAAAATTAAAAAAGGGTTTTCTTCTTGGATTGAAATAAGATAATGCAGTAGGTATATTTATATACTTTTTTATAAAAATAAAACACATGGAATAATTCAACGAAACTTGGTATATGTATTCTTAATACCGGGAGAACACTGTGACGGAAAGGAGGAGGAGAAACGCTTAGCACAAACGTGGAAGAAATTAAAATGCGTAAGTTTGTGACGTCAGAGAGACAGAAAAAAGGGTAATCAACCTTATTTAATTACGCGCAATATGTCGGCTATTTGTTTTCATTCTGTTACCTTCACATTTGATCAAAACGTGGAAGGACACCATATGTTTTTTATGTACGTATCTTATTATATTTGCATTTAGTAGAACTGACTTTTAGCATGACATATTACGGAAGCCGACTTAACACAGAGGTCTGGGGCAAGGGCAAACTATGTTGAGTGAGGTAGCATACATCATAATTCTCTGACCTATCTTTCTGTTGTAATATGGGTTGAAATCCCTCAGATGGTTGCCTCGGGCGGAAGGCAACGTGAATTCACCACTGAAAAGTTTAATTTTCATCACCTCAGTATAATTAAATTTTTGAAGACATAACGGTATTGTAGCAGATTAAATGCTTTCAAACTCGACTTTTGACCTTCGACATAAACTTCAGGAAATATCAAAGGGTAATAGAAGACCATAGTTAAGATTTTGCATTCATTATAATTTATTAGTTTTGTTGTCAATTACAAAGACTGATGAATTAATTGCAATAGAGAATCAAGTTATATGTGTGTATCGTATTTTGCTTATTTAGAATTACAAAGGCTAAAGACTTAATTTCAAGTTAAAATTCCAAAAAATTAATGAAATGCATTTCATTATAATTTTTTATACAGTGAACCATAATTCATACTTTAAGCTTTAATCTTCCACCCGGGCGTATACAAACATTTCAAAGTTCGCGTTATGCAACGCGTTTTATTTAATAGTAAATTGATGTTATACTAAATTTCTTAATTTGATTAAATAAAGAGAGATTATTGGACGATTTGTGATTATCGTATCAATATTGCGGGAATTAATTAAATAACGAGTATAAATAAACGAGTATGCTTCAGCCACAACGGCTGAAACATATGCGATAATTTACAATATTGCAAAGACCACCCATCCGATTTCACATTGATTTTGACCGAACCTCTCATGGCGGTCAACTCACTATCCAATCAACGACGTGGAAGTGGTTGCATCAATGAAATCTGGAACCTTCTTTGGGAGGTAAAAAGAAGTAACCAACAAATCACCATCTGTTGGATCCCGGTTCATGCGGGCATCTTGGGAAACGAGCATGCTGATAAAGCCGCTAAGCAGGAGGCCTCCTTGCAAATAAACCGCTTGGACTTTCCTACTTGTACAAGGAAATGATCGGGTGCATCAACCTCCTGAGAGAAAGATGGATTAATGATAGAAGAGGAAAAAACGCAGGAATAGTCCTTCTACTTGATGTCTCGAGAAGACAGCAGGTCGTTGTTACAAGACTGAGATCTTTCCACTCCCACCTTACACATTCATTTCTCTTTTTTAGGTCTTCTCGGCCCTGACTGTGCCGCACATCCTTTTTGACTGTCTCCGCTATGACACTAACAGAAGGTCCCACGATTGCGGGAACTGTGCGCCTCTCCAGTGGCTGTTCACAGCCTACTTAATTTCATTGTAGAAATTGGTGTTTCGTAAGAAATATAAGCATTTTATGTGTGCCGTTGTGATCGTTTTCTCTCTGTTCTAAAAGTGTCTATTTTCTCACTCCTTGCATTGAATTATTCGCAATTTCTATGTAATTTACTGTTTCTTTTTGTAAATATTTTTGTAGTCGCCAAGTACGTCCACTGTTGACGTGACTATAATTTCAATTTAAAAAATAATAACGACATAGGTACCGACAGTATTTAGACACCATTAAAGTACCGGGAGAATTTTTTATTTCCTTAAGATACAAGGCGCGTTTTTCACCGCGTGTATTTAGTGTACCTCAATTTGTTTTTACTCCAATAAGTATCGGGGACATTTTCACACTCTCATTTTTTAAAGATTTTTCTATGGTAGCGTGTTTATTTAATGTACCAGGGGATTTATTGATTCAAGTACTGTGAGCCATCATAACGTTTATGTTCAAATAAACATTTTGTCGGAATAGGCAGATATGAAAAGGTAAATTTTCGAAATTAGTAAGGTAGTTAAATCACGCGTTGAGCAAAAAATTGTCGAATTAAATACAACTCAACACCCGGGAAACGCAGGGCGCCCAACTAGTAACGAATATAATTTCCATAACACACTTTGTAATAAAAGTTTTTCTTATTTTATTATAAAGCTCTCAGTTCTCGTAAGGGTTATAAGAGATCCTTAATCCTTGGCACTTCCGCGCTATGCTTTACATGCAGATCATTTTCGGGGGCCACATACGTGGCATAAGTTTTGAGCACACTAATTGTGTATTCATTTCACGTATTATCTTGGCAGACGATTGCCATCGAATTCACGCATTCTGTACGACTAAATATAACTTACTAAACTCAACGTTTGATATGAGGTTTGAATCTAAAA
Source organism: Eucriotettix oculatus (assembly GCA_034510155.1). NCBI lineage: Eukaryota > Metazoa > Arthropoda > Insecta > Orthoptera > Tetrigidae > Eucriotettix > Eucriotettix oculatus. The sequence goes on along the minus strand of CM067376.1, from coordinate 196,905,472 downwards.
GCTATTTCACGATGAATATTTATTCATTACATGATCTGAGCAGTTTAATAGGTATTTGAGGCTTATTAAAACCAGTAGTGGAAGCGTAATTGAATCACGAACTTCTGCGCCCTGATATTATTCAGATATTCGCTAATTTTCCTGTTATTGTGGTCGGCCTACAGCAATTACACGGTTGCGGCTCTCCCTGGCTCTCTGTCTCTACTTGCTGTTGCTTTAATCAATAATTTCGCGCCGCGAATTGCATGAAAGATGGCAGGTGTTGCTTTTATCGGCTTACTGACACAACGTTATCGGCATTTAACGATGCCTCTTGAAGTGGCCACCACTAATGTCTCACTTTTATGAAACTTCGCGCCATTAAATTATTTTTTGTTTGTGCTGTGATCATTCGCGCGGGTCTAGTGCTTCACTTAGACGCATTGTAAAAGAAAAGCTTAGAAGATTAGGGTTTCAATAAAAAAATATTTACTCCTTTGAATCTGATTAAAATTAAATTCCGTTTACGAGGCTTTGATAGAATTTTAGCATTAGTTGACTAAAAGATAAATAAAACAAGTGAAATAGCTAGAAAGTAATAAAGCATTTATTTATTTTCTACAATTGATATAGATAAAATTTTAAAAAAGATTGAATTAAATGAAAATTAATAATTTTGGAAATAAAATCAATTAAATAAAAAAATTACAGACCTTTTTCTGATTTTATTCAGTATCACCCGAAGAAGTCCCCAAATCAGAGATGAAACTTTCTGATTTGTTTTGAAGTGTTTATTCAATCAATGAGTAACTAATAAAATAAATATTTTATGACTGACTGGTCATTGTATTTATTTTGTCATAATTAAAAGATGATAATTTTAAATCAGTAAACGTGAAAGTCTTGATTGTGATTCATGACTGTCCATTTATCCTGTGAACTGAATGGTATATTCGTTCTCTGATACATTTTGGGGTTTCACCGCGCGCATTACACCTTCAGTTTACAATGTGCTGTGTACACACGAGAAACATTAGCATAGCTCCGTCACAGAAACTCAAAAACACAGCTCACCTTTGAAATAATTCAAACATTTTGAAACTTTGCACACTTATATTTAGTTACCAAATGATGAAAATTTCAAAAGTACAAATGTTCCTGCGGCGTGTTGTGGCGGCAATTACCGAAAACAGGTTTTTTGTTTAATTTTTTCGCTAATAAGTCGGAAACTGTAGCTCGGAGTAACAGCTAATTGTATACAAAATGTAAACTGATAAAATTTACATCAAATGTTATTATACACATGTTATTCTTAGTACTTACAGTTAGCGTTTTCCTTAGCATTATAGATCGGTGCAGTGTACGCCCTCAATCGGATTATATCTCAGCGAATATTTATACTTTCTTTGAAACTAATGATGAATGACAATTTTCCTTTGGACAATTACATTCCGCAGTTTCTGGGGAAGTTCTTTCAAACGAGACAAATATTATTCTTATTATTGGTAAAATTCTAAATGAGGGTGATCCTAAAAACTGACAAATCCCCTTTAATAGCATGGGAAGGGAGAGGAGAGCTAAGGGTTGACTAGGGTCCCCGGGTTATAGTTTAAAGATCCTACCCAGTATTCAGCTGAAATAGATGCAGGGCATCTAAATCTAAAATACTAGAAAACCTGCATCAGGGAGGTCGGACTATTGGGTGCTTATCTGAAGACTTTACAAATGACGGGAGAGGAGTTTGCTGTGTGGTCGCTGCATTCCCCTCTCCATGCCTCGAATAGTTTTATGAGGCATCTGGTCGACTGATCCAATAGGATCATCGGACTGAAAGAAGCCGACAATCCTCCAACTTTTTATAGTCCCTTTGATCATGAAGAAAGCAGATGATTTTAATAGAAAGAGAAGAATGCATTTGTCTGGCTGACACTATGATTTCTGTTATGAGACCAAGATCATTCACGTCCTCCGCAATGAACAGTGTTACTTTGTTTATTTACAGGAGGTTCGTTAGGAAAAATTGGTAAGCCTTACATAAAACTCACAACTAGTTGAAATATCTGTGATTCATCAGATTCAACCAAACAGCGATACATCATTTCTGCAATTTCAGGACATTGAACGGACTCAAAACATTACATGTTATAAGGGTATAGAAAGTGTCCCTCCAGAATGCACCAGCTGGAAGTGAACCTAAAATAACCAAAGTACTATGTGCACAGTCAGTTGGGCAACTTAGAGTAATCCAAAAAACACATTGTTCCATCAGCAGTAATATACTATAAGTGATGAGCCGAAATCATTCCCTTTTGTGGAGTCAGACAATATTTTATGCATTCCGTTTCTGTTTTTTAAAAATGGTTTTCCACAACTTCATCGCGAGTGAATTAGTTCATTTTAGTTCGATGCCAATTATTCTACTAGTAGGTAAAACCTTGTTAGTTGTTTTGAAATGTAATAAAAGAAGGCAAAAAGCCCACTTCTGGTCTTATATCTTGCCAGGCATCATCTCAAAAATATTTGCCACGTTGGACTTGTCTTGCCCACACACCTATTGGTAAGAAGGTATCCCAAGTATGGAAACTACTATTTAGGAGAGTGTTTCTTGTATTGACACCATTTATGAAAAACTTATCGTACAGTGGCAAAATCATTTTTAGGGAAACTAACTTTTAGCGCCTTATAACTCTGTAGTTCAAAGGAATACAATAAACATGTATATAATCACTTTTGTTAAAAATTTTATAAGCTTTCATTTTATATATATAGTCAACTTTTACCTTCGAACCATAGTTCTGTTTTCGGTAGAGCTCGCCTCAGGAACATAAGGACTTTTGGTATATTCATCACTAGGCACCTATGAAAAAGTGTGCAATGTTTCAAAACTTTTGTTTTTGAAGGCGAAACCCTTGGTTGACTGGTGTAAGCAGCCCAGGAACATTTTCAGACACGTCCGGCAGGGGATTCAGCGGTGCTTACTACAGTAAGCATTATGACGTCATCCATAGGGATTTCCGGACAGAGGTTGTATGTTCTGATTCGCAGTTCTGGGATGTGGAGATATCAAACGCCATTGCTTTTCCTTAAATTTATTTATTGAACCAGCTTAATCCGTCTAATTATCTGATGTCATGATAATTTTTGTCGGAAATAAATTTAATTATAATTCCAGATACGGACCTAAATACGTACAATTATTTTCATCCAACTTCAGTACTTTCATATAAATCTGTTGATTTCATTATGTGTGGGCAAATACGAACATCAAACGTTGACAAAATAAATATGAAGATAGTTGAGCGTATTAAATATATTTTATCCAAGTGAACTAATAATTTAAGCTCTCAAAATGAGAGAGTTGTATGGCTAATTAACCCACGTGTATAATGGAACGAGGACGGATTCTAGATAACCCTCATTACGCGAGTAGAATAAGCGAAGTAACGAGGTATAATTTATCTGGGCCAATCACTGTCCGTAACAACACACTTCCTGGATCGCTGGAAGCGTAATTTTCTCAATATGATTTCTACTTGAGGACAACTATAAATTATTAGTTTATAATTTTACCGAACATTCATTTAGCGAACGAATGAACGTCTGTGTTCAAAATATAATACGAAATTATTAATTCCTCATACAAAGTTCATATATACAAAGTGCGTGTCACCGTGGGGTATGAATTGAAATAATTTATTGAATAACCGGAGAGTGATTTGAGTAGGGTAGGTGCCTATTTTCCTTCTATAGTGTTCTTGGACCATCAGGCACTTTATTACCGATATGGGAAGTCCAAATGCGGATGCTCTGCATTTGATTTCGACTTATCCATCACCGTTGCTTAGCGTTGTGAAACTTTAAGTTTGAAAATTTGAAATGATTACAATGTCGTTGTTTATTTTTATTTAATTATTTTCCAGTCCAATTATTTAAAGAAGAATGCAGTGAGAGACTATACAATATTTTAGCATATTTGGTACGCTCGCAAATGTTTACATGCTTACCTATTTTTTATTCGTTTTCAAAGTCGCGTAACTAAATATTAACATCGTTCTTTACTTCTATAAAAACAGTAGTTGAATTTGAATAATTCATTATCATTAGTTATATTTTTACAGTAATAATTTTATTTGTAAAAGTTTTTCGTTTCAGTATTAATAATTAACAAACAAGTGTCGGATATTAAAATTAGGAACTATAGTTGGAGAGTTAAGAAATGCATTGTTCTGTTTGACTGTTATGAAATCATATAGTTCGACTGTCAAATCACAACTTGACAAGTTATTGTTTTAGGGATGTGAGACTTATAAAAAGTGGAGATAAACAGACTGAAATATCAGAGTTGCTCTTTCTGGATTACATCGTAGCATTTTGTTAGAGACGTCAATTCAAGAAGTATTGAGGAATTTTATAAAATAATCCTTTAGAGAAAATATTTACAACAAACTAAAAGCCAAGAAAGGTTATAGGAAGAAAAACTGGAGAAGGCATGAAAATATACCTAAAGGTTGTTATTAATTAAATTTAAAAAATAAAGTATGTAAAAGGTCATACATTGTTTTATTATATATATGCTGTCATCAATGACAAAAATTGTAGATAAGTCTGTCTATTAGCAGTTTACGAATCTTGAAGATAGTGGTAGTTACCCACCAATCAGATCTTAGGGCGTAATATAGAAACGAAACAGTATTTAAGTGAAAAAAGAACTTAGACTTTTCCTGTGAATCTGTCGGATTTCCAACCGGGTTTAGAATCTGTTATACAATCTTTCATTAATGGTTTGGCCATATTCTTCACCTGTTTTGAATGATAGGCAAGTGCTGTAGCAATTGAAGTAGTCTTTCTTGATATCAAAGAGCATTCGCCATTCTAGATCTAGTAATATTATAGCAAACAATTTTTTAAAAAAACAGGCATTAGTGGCACAGTATTTCAATAATTAATGAAATGAGGTCTGTAATACAAAGCGCAGAGTTAGTGTAATAATGTTTCAAAGGGACTGTTTGCTAATTCCATTGTGCGTTTCCAGATTATACCATAATATATATTATTCCAGTAGTGACGTAGAGCTCATCTAATCTTATAATAAAAAAATTACTGGCGGTGATAAAATAAATTAGTATTAATGACGGTCAAAAGTTTTGATTATATGTATTCAAATAATAAAATGTAATTGAAAACATTTAAACCATAAAACAGTCCAAAAATATAAAAACAAATATTTATTGGTTTTTAATTACATGAGCTTATAACTACTTTTCCATAATCATCTGTAATAAAAATAACATAGTAAGCAATACAATTTTGATTTCTTACAATTACTTCTTCGAAAACATTTTAATTTAAATTTCAAAATAATTACCTGTTAAAAAACTTTATGCACTAGTACTCTAGATTAGTCAAACATCGTATACATCCGTTTTGTTTACGTGTAGCTGACGGCCTTCCCAGTCACACCTAGCGGTTGTTATTTTAACTACAATTTATCTATTTCTGTTATTGTTGAAAGACAATATTTCTCAGATTATTTAAAGACATAGATATCTGTTAGTAGCCAAATCATTTTAAATAAATAAAATTTCATTATTAGCAATATCATTTTTACATAAACAACGTCCCGTTTTTTCCCCAAAATTTACTTTACAGACATAACAAACGATTTCACTTTACAAACATAACATTCAATTATTAGTAATATATAACGTATATAACATTCCGTTATTAGCGAATTATTTTATAAGCAACATTACATTATTAGGTACTTATTTTCAAATTTAAATTAAAATGTTTTCGAAGAAGTAATTGTAAGAAGACCAAAATCGTATTGCTTATAATGTTATTTTTATTACAGATGATTATGGACAAGTAGTTTGAAAACTCCTGTATTTAAAAACAGATAAATACTTATTTTTTGGACTGTTTTATGGTTTAAATATTTTCAATTACTAATTGTTGAATACAGCCTTGTGTTAGTGAGTGTCGAATTATAATAAAATGTTTGAAAGAAAATCTTTTAGGAAACATTAAAAGAAATAAAGTAAAAATTGTAACTCTTGTAATATATTTAGTGTTTAATTGTAGAAGAAAAGTGGTTGTTAAATTCTCGTATTTAGAAAGTAGACTATATGGATTAATTTTTAAGATATGATGCAGCAATTTGAACAAATTGGAGCATGGGTAATTATGAAGCTCTTGAAAACCTTTAATTGGATGACTTCCTTCTGCCTGAAGAGCTCCTTTAGAGATATTGGAAGCTGATAAGCAGGTTAATTAGAAAGCAAGACACAAGATTTTACAGTGCTTGAAAAGGTTATTTTTAGTGCTTAAATCAAACAATATTAATTCGGTAATAATAGAAAAGTATTTGTAATATTCAATTTATTGGAATGTTTACAATTACTACTTTTTAAGATGAAGAAACATTAGCCAGAAACACTCTCATGGTCCCGGAAGATATAAGCTTGTCTGAGATTGTTTCTAAATAAAAGATGATTGGCCTTTATGTTTGTCATCTCTGCCAATGATCATTCTATGGCACATGCACAGGATGCTTACCTCCATCACTTGAAAATGAATTGTACTCCATTATTTTTAACTCCATTACTGAAATTATTATTAAAATTTACTCATGATTTGATTCAGTTCATCATTAATTATTATAACCATTTCAATGTATCAAATTACAATAGGCCTACTATATTTTGTGTTCTGTTCTAGGTGTCATCCAAATACTGTGATGGTGGTCAATAGTAAGTAATAATCTTCTCATATTTGTCAAGGGTCATCTTAGTACCATTACATGAAATGTTTAAGCTTTATTATAGCAGCTGTGCTCACTAGATTTTGGCAAGTAGTCATGCAGATATTCATTTCAACTATATTATAGTAAATAGCGATTTTTTTAATTCCCTTCCTATGCTACTAAAGGGGAGTTGCCTGTTTCAGGATCACCCTCATGTAGCCTGTTAACCAAAAATAATAATAGTGAAACAGATGACTCTTGCACAATGTAAATATAAATCACTAAAATATCTTACATGCTAAAACCAAATTTTAAATATACATATATACTTTTATTATTATAATCATAATATATATATCTATGTAAAAAATTAATGTATTAACAAAAGAAGAACATTGTTAAAACGACCTGTTATTGAATCTAGAAAACAGGTCAACTATGTTATTATCATTAAAAAAGTAGTTGATGCGACTCAAAATAAAGATTTTAGAAAGTGCAATATTGATTTTAATGAGTAAAAATGTTTGATTGGTGTAATTTTTTACTTTGTAATGTTTTGATGATGTGATAGTCTTTAAAATAACTTTTTAAATGTTATTTCATGAAGTTACGAATCAAATATTTTCTGTTAATATATTTGATAATTACTTTTTGATTGCCTAATACACTCTACAAAATATTCAGTTGACTCTATTTCGCAAGGTGTTCAAGATTTAGGATGTAATATAAGAAGTGCAGTTCTAATTATATAAAATTTTAACTATTATTTTCGCTTAACTGGTTTTATTTACAACAATCACATTCATACTTTTTAAAAAGCAGATGAAAGATGTAAAACACATAGAATTTGTAATGAGGGTCTCCAGCAGTATCGAAGAAGGTAATCTTACACAAGCAGCTGGACCAGGGCGTTTCAGTTCAGAGAGTTCCAATCTGTCCTCCGGGAGTTCAGAGCGTCAAAGCAATGGCCTACCATCATACCACTAACTGAAACGTAGCACTGTTATATCTTGTATGAAAATCACACAGAACTAAGAAAGCGCTTGGTAAAAAAGTATTGTATTGTATTTATTAAATCTACAAATGGGCAGATGCCCGGTGGCAGATACATAGAACTTAAACAATAATTAATAATCTGGTTGAAAGGACCATATTTAACCTATAGTTGAATGCATAATTATATTCAATATAAATAAATAAGTGTGGAATCATATTAGAAATGAATTTTTTTTAAAGAATAATATTGTTTTTGCCTGAAAAAAAAGAAACAAATAACAATAAAACTGTAGTATATTTTTAGACATTACACAGCACTGATCACTTTACTACACAGCACTACACTACACTAAACTTAGATTGAGTCGAAATTTTCTTTCTGTTTGAGGAAGTTCCCCAAACACTCTTGCAGGCAGATTGTTCCAGTCATTAATTGTCCTATTTAGGAATGAGTATTTTCCAACGTCTGTTTTATGGTGCCTTGCTTGTAATTTAAACAATTGATCACTCCTCCCGTTCCGAGTCGATTCTTTCATTCTATCTCGCATTCCCTGCCAAGGTTTTTGACCTGCAAAGGCTCTGTAGAAAATGTGTAGCCTAGCTCTTTCTCTTCTTGTCTGTAGCGTATCCCACTCTAGCCGCTTTACCTTTTCGTTCCCATGCCCAGGTCCTATTTGTACGAATTTTGCACCCTTTCTAAGGATTCTATTTGACCTATCCTGTACGGATCCCAGCATGCTGCACCATATTCCTTCTTGAGTGTTCTCATGACAAAGTGCAAGGTGTTCCACGCTTTCCTTGTAGCATAGTTTACCTGCTCCAGCTTACTGTTAAAATAAATGCCTAGGTATTTACAGTTTGTCTCCTCGTTCACTGTTTCCCCATCTATTTTATATATCAAGGCATATTGAACGCGCATTTTAGTAGAACTAATTGCGCAAACGTCTAGAAACATGATACATATGCGGTGGTTTTGATGGTAGACCAACATTGTGCATTTTGCCGTGCTTTGAACACAACGCTCAGACTTCTGATTTGAAGCTCGTTTTGTAAGCTAATCATTCCATAGAATAGAAAATTTATGGCATTAACAGAAATAGTCGGTAATTTTTTTATTATTTATGTGTTTGTGCTATCATTTAGATCATATTTTCAGATATTAAATATTGTTGTATAATTTGCCTTCAATTCTTTAGCAGTTATCTTACAGTGATTATCATTAGTGCTCAATGCATGAAAGATCAATTTTACCGATTATAGGTGAAATGTGAGGTTTCCTTCAAACATGCATAAAAACGTGTTTGTCGTCGACGGTGCATATATCTCCATCCCACCAAATCTAAAGAGTTGGGATATTCGTCATTAGTACGCCCACTTATGTACGGTTTTAATACTAAAATTATTAAAAACAATTATTCTAAATGTTCTAAAGTATACGAGTACCAACCGCTATTGAGATTAATTAATTCTTGGTGATGGAATTTTATTTTCCGCCAGTTTGGACGTATATTCAATGTTCTTAATATTCCACTCCGAAATGTGTAGGACTTGAAGAGAAAAGTGAGTAGATCAGATTTGGAATAGAAAACTATCTCCTAAAACAATTTTTGTGTTACAACCATTTCAAAACAAGTATCGTGGACGGTCATGTGATTTTACTATTGGATGCTATTGGAAACTTCTTCTACTGGCACGAGTTGTGTTCCCTGCACAGTAGATAGAAGCCAAACCAGGTGTGATGCAGCGTAGGTGTAATGTGGTGGCCACGCCCACCTAGACTTGTATTGCATGAGAATGTTAGCCTTCTTTTTGGCGAAGACAAACACAGATCGTTAAGTTTAACTGTAAACAAACGTGTTTGTCACAAATGATTATTACCTAACGAGTTGAATTGTAAGAAAAGTGATGTAATGAGTCGCGCCTAGCAAAATAGCTTAAATAAAATTTGTGGTGTTAAAAACCTGGGGAATTAAAACAAATTATTCCGTTTTTAATAAATAATATTTTACGGTTGTTTTCGTTCTAAAATGTAATAATTTCCCTCAGTGGCATCGGGTTTCATGTGACTGTGCCAGAAGAAACGACCATAAAGATTTGACTTACGTCAGTAAACAGTCCCATATACTTGGTCATAAGCGTATATAGCACTCGTAAATCGTATTCTGCAAATGACCTTTCGTACGGCAGATTCTTTTTAATCATTCGTCGCTATGTACGTTTGTTTTCCTCGAATGGCAATATTTGCACCAATCGATTGCTTATGTTTTCAGCCACAGTTTCAGATTTGCAGACGTAAAAACTGAATAATTTTCCCAATCTTTAACTAGAAATGAAAAGAAAATTGTATAAATTAACGAAATTATATTTCATATTCAAGGTTCAAGTAAAAGAAAGTCTTTTAAAATACTTGTTCTTGTAATGAAGCCTTTAACCACATTATTTTTAGTTTCATCTTCATGATCAAGAATAAATAAATAATCCTTCTGCAAAAAAGTTGAAGTCCATGGAGGATATTTTTTTGATGCAAAATACACTTCAATATGCCTTTGAAACTTGTTGATCAGGGTTGAAACAAGTCTTCTTAACTCTGTATTGAAAAATTATCATCATTATGTCTTCTTAACATTACAGTTCCTTATTGCTAAAAGGAATATCAATCTGAATGAAAGTTATGCAAGGGAGAAGCTGTTTAGACTTTTGAATCACTTCAATGATACTGATGTTCTATAATATAAATTCGTCTGAATAGTTTAAATTAAATTACTAATAAAGGCAAAACCACATTTGAAAGCAAGGGGATACTACAACCGTGTCTTTAATTTTCCGCGGACATGCAACGCTAAATGCATGACAATATGATGGCAGCCTCTCGGGTAAAATATTCCGGAGATGAAATAGTCCCCCATTTGGATCACCGGGTGGGGATTATTCGAAAGGATGTCATCAGAAAGAATAATAGTGACGTTCTACGAATCAGAGCATGGAATGTTAGAAGTTTAAACCGTGCTGGTAGGTTATAGAAGTTGAAAAAAGGGAAAAGGAATGATTAGCACAAAAGCGAATAGAGGGAATGCAGTTTTTGTCTCGTAAAGAATAAAAGGCTGGAACAACGAATGAGTTATTATGAAAAACATACCGTGCCATAAAGTTAGATACAAAACCACAGCCACCGACAGTTATACAAGTTTACATGCCATCGAGTGCCGTAGAGGAGAAAGATTGAGAAAATCTATGAAGAAATAATGAAGTAACTAAGGAAACGAGAATTTGATAATAAAGGCTGATTGGAACGCAGTAATAGGGAAGCAAAGAGAAAGTTGTGTAGTTGGGCACTGTGGGATTGGTTAAAGATATTAAACGGGAGGCAGCCTACAAGAATTAGTAGTGACAAATACCTGGTTCAAAAATCATGAAAGAAGACTCTAAACTTCGTAGAAGCGAGAGACATGGGCAGATACCAATTGGACAAAATAATAGTGAGATAGGGATATAGAAATCAGGTGATGGACTGCAAAACCTGTCTAGGAGTAGATGTGAACTCGGACCATAATCTGTTGGTTATGAAATGCAGGCGAAAAATAAAGAAACACAAGAAAGCAATTAAAACAAAGTGATGGTAATTAGAAAAACTGAAACAACTGGAGGTGCTTTAGAGATTCAAAATATCCAGAATAGATTAATTGAGAAAAGAGAAAGAAACGATAAAGGAGAGAAATGGGCACTCTTGAAAGAAAAAATGAGTAGAGCAGCAGATAGACGAAAGAATGGGAAGAATAGCACAAACCAATTGGAAAGCATGGATAACACAAGAAATAATAAAAATGATTGATGAAAGGCGTAAATATAAAAACGTAAGAGATGAAAATGGTAAAAGGCAATACAGACGTCTGAAGAATGAAATAGATTGGAAGTCCATAACAGCCAAAGAGGCTTGACTCCAAAAGAGATGTAAAAGTGGTTGAAAAATTCATGGTGAAAAGGAAAATAGACCTAGGTTATATGAAAATCAAGTTATCGTTCGGAGAGAGGAAAAATATTGGCAAGAACATCAGGATAGCAGAAAGGAAGTCAATTATAGGGAGAGAAGAAAAGGCGGAAAGATAAAAGTAATATATAAAAGAAATGTATCACGGTGGATCTAGATCAGTTAGTAATAGAAGAATAAGAGGAGGTGGCTGATGAAGATTTGGAGAACAAAATTTTAAGGTCGTAGTTTATTAGGGTGCTGACAGATCTGAGCAATGGCAAAGCGTTAGTAATGGATAACAATCCAGTGGAATTATTAGATTATCGGGCGAAGAAGCAATATCATGTCTGTTGAGGATAATTTGGGAAATCTACGTAACAGTAAGAATACGAGAAGAATTTAGTAATAACTTAATGATACACATACCGAATAGTACTGACTGATAGATGCGAATAGCACAGGACAATTAGTTTAGTGTCGAAGGTGTGCATTATATTAACGAAAAAGTATATAGGAGGATGGGACGTCAAATAGAATGGAAGCTGGGAGGAGATCAGTTTGATTTCAGAAGAATGTAGGAAGAAGAGGGGCAATATTGGCTCTGCGTCTAATTTTAAAATACAGGATAAGAAAAAACAGACCCACGTTCATGAAATTCGTATATTTTAACAAAAAAACTTTGATTACGTAAACTCGATCACACTACTAAGGATTTTCAAAAGTATAGGAATAGAATATCGAGAAACCTCTACAGAAGTCAGTCAGCAGTAATTTTAATTGAAGAGCAAGAAAAGAAAGCAGAAATGTAGAATGGAATAAGACAAGAATGTAGTCTGTCGCTCATGATCTTTAACTTATATATAGAACAGGCGACAAAGAAAGTTAAAAGGGAGCGTGGAAAAGAATTATACTGCAAGGAAAAGAAATAAGACCATACGGTTTGCTGATGACGTTGTAGTATTAGGATAGTCAAAAGAATCTTTGGAACAATGTAAATAGTATGAACGTGGTTCTGGAGTAAGAATAGATGAGGATTAATAGAGGGTGAATCAAGGTAATGGAGTGTGTGGTGTGCGTTTGCACCCCACACATATATTCATATATCAAAAGAATAATTTCCCTTTTTTATATTAATTTTGTATATATATGTATATAGATAATTATAATGAAGGGAGTTAGGCTGTTTACTAAACCGACGACAAGCGAGTAAGATCGCGTTTGATTAGTTTTAAATTAATGTCCAATTGAATATATCGATAGCCAGGAAAGAGGAATAAAATCTGTACCACTTACAGCCGGTCATTCCTTGGGACAAAGGCCTGAGTTAGCGACAAACATCCGGTTGCTACAATAAAGCTCAGGCCATCCCAAGAATTATAAGGGACGACAGACCTGCTCCTCAGGCCATCCTGGGGAGAAAGTTCACACACCTCGCCAGGCAGAGAAAGGCAGGGCAGACACTTATATACGAGGAGGCAAAACAGATTTTTGGATACGGTGACATCATTAATAAGAGAGGAGAGAGTGGACTGAAGTTTTGAGATATATTAGATATTACATTACGCTATTGAGGAATAGTGGACGTCAGTAGGAAAAATAAATTATGCTTCAAGATCACCGTCATCATCTGACCAAAAAAAGAGATGCAGCATCATCACCGAATCCAGATCTACAAGTCGGTTATGTACAAGATTATGTTTCTCACCCCTGGCTTGATTGACTAATTTAAAATTTTCGATGCCCAGTTTTTGTTTAAACCTACATATGTCCATTATACTCCTGCTCTCCGGTGAGTTTTAGTAAGCAGCCGGCTCTAAAGTTAAATAATATAGATAGATGATTAACATTTAATTTAATAAAATTGTTCACTTTTTATATAAAACCCCAATTTATCATTAATAATTTAAATAATTACCCTGTCACCACAAGTGTTGTAAGGGAAACAATAGAATAACAAAAGGCGTTAGATTGGAAATGGACATATTGAAGGAAGTTTAGGATTTCTGATTTTTGGGCAGCTTAATAACTCGGGGTGGTAGACGTATAGTAGACATAAAGAGTAGAACGGTATTAGAAACTAGCAAAAACGGCTTCCGCAAGAAATAGGAATTTACTTATGGCTAATATAATAATGAGTATTAGGAGGTCATTAAAATGTTCGTATAGATCGTGGCGTTATATGGGTGCGAAAAGTGAACGGTAGGAGTTGCAGAGAGAAAACGAATTGAATATTTTGAAATTTGGTGCTATAGTACAATGCTGATAATCAGATGGTTGGATAGAGTTACTAACCACGACGTTCAAATCAGAATAAGGGATGACTTTACTAAGAGAGGGATAGATAGGCCACGTTTTGATGTTCAATTATCATTAGACGGAAGTGTATTGGGTAAGAACATATTGATATTTATATTCTTTACTCTGAGCCTTCTAGATACTAAACAAGACAGCTTGGTGAACCCAAAAAGTTATGAATTCTACACCAATCTAGTAGACATAAGATATTTTATTATGAACTCTTGTCCCCACTCTTCATTCATTTTATGATGTTTATTTTTAAAGTTCCAAATTTCTTCTTATAAATACGTCTGGACAGAGTTGTATGTTTAATACGAATAAATATATTTTCACACATCATTGGAAATAAAAATTGCATTATTCTGGTATATTTCTGTTTGCAGTTGCCCTCCCCCAAAGGATTGCTGTGCTCAAGGCTGCTGTGCTTACAGACCTCCACTGCCACTTCCTCCATCTGCTACCAGCCTTGTTTTTTGGAACCATTGGTATTTCTGGTAAGTTAAAAATATTACGTGTTTGTAATACTACTAGCACTAATTAATGACTCTAATGGTGTATGCTTATTTATTTAATTTAAAATATTTGTTAAACTTATTGACTTCTTCAACTGAGCTCAATCAATCAATCAATTTTTTTTTCAGAGGGGAAGTTCTTCAAAAAGGACAGTCTTAGAAGGGTATACTGTAACGAAATGTAACAAGTTTAGGATACATATATAAAATATCTGTTGTTGAAGTGAACCCACATTCTAGTTGAGGACGATGGTTTATGTGACAATTGCTTTTATCATTTGCGCCAACCAAACCTCATATTCAGATTAAAATATTTATTTGTATGATACTTGGCAGTTAATGAACCCTATTTACTTTTCATTTTACTTGTATGTTTAATTTTCTTTACAAATGTTTCTGCATGTGTTTTGCTTGTGCTACTGCACCGGGTGTCTGGGGGCGGAAGGGGGATGATGTGTGTACAGCCTCTCATCCTCAAGTCGGAGACCTGAACCTTCTCGAGGTGCCCCTGTTTTAACTAATCGGCCACGGCGTAATGGGGAGCAGCGTGCACTTCTCATGTGCCTTGGCCGGTCATTCCTGGGTATGTGATAGTAGGGGGCGGACCAGGGTGGCTCGCTGGGAACTAGTATCCTCTATGAGCACGGGGGATGGACAAAGACGGGTCGCGGTCATCGCGCGGTGGCTCTAGTAACTGAGTCCGTCTCAAGGCAGTCATCAAGCCTTCGGGCTAAGGTGTTGAGTATGGAAATTGCTAGCCATACTTAGTTATCCGATGATGAAACTGCCTGAATGTAATTCCCCTATTATTGGGAGGTTGCGCAGATCATCCATAGGGGATAGCTGCTATCTTCCACTTCCTGGCATCGGAAGCCAGGTGCTGCAATCCGGAAGAAGCTGGAAGCTTCGAATGCCGGTCTTAGAGTGATGCTCCCCCTCAGCGGAGTTTGCCATGTAGCTCCTCTGGGGAATGAGACTACCCTTGGCTGGAAGTGCCAGCGCTACCGTTGAGGTTGAACCCAGCCAGTCGTAGTGGGGCACTCGCCCCCATCGTGGTTAGGCTCGGCCCGTGTGGGGGAAAGAGGCTCCCTGGGCTGGCTTAAAATGTGGCACGAGGTTGACCTGAAACTTCAGAGAAAAATACAGCCCTGCTCACAATTGGGTTGGACTCTGTCGGGCAATTGGTAGTTAGATTTCAGGATAAACTGGAAAGGATCAGCGCCTGACCCCGTGTATGCCGTGAGGCTTTACGAGGCGAATGCAGTGACATTCACTCAAAAGCCCATGGAAGTGGTGCTAGCAGGTCGGTGCCTGGGTATGTGTAACCTAAGAGTAAGGGGCGGACCAGGGTACGGCAGCGGCCCCGAGGGCACTCGCGCCGTTGCAGGTGGAGTGCACTTCCGACAGGTCAAAAACTCGGGTGTGGGAGCCGCACGCAACCTGTATTCCGCATCTCGCGAGCCGGTTCGAGAAGAGAAGTGCCTCGGAGTAACGTCCCTGGGTAACTCGGCTCGGCCGGTTTTCAAGAGATGCATGAGCACCTCAGGGAAGGAGTCCTCCGGGGCTCTGTACGCCATAAAACCGCTTTAACCCTGTGAAGCCTAGTGGCATACACGGGGTCAGGTGATAGTCCTATCCAGTATTTCCTGAAAATCTAACTACCAACAGCACTGGGCGTCTAAAAATGGAGCTTAAAATTTTAAGAGAGGTAGGGCACATCATAAGAATTGGAAATTGTATAGTAACACATTAACGGAAAGGTCAGGGGTAACTGATAGCAGAGGTAGAAAATCGGAAAGGACACTAAAGAGTGATTAATTATAAAAAAATTGTATATCATGAGTGTAAATGACTTACGAGATGAATACAGATCTAATGTTACACCCACACGTAGCACAATATCGCTTCTCAATATGCGTGCAGGTTGTGTAGGTCTCTGCTAAGGCTAGACGCAAATTGAGACGCGAGCAAGGAGTGTGGCTTGCGGCATGATCGCTGCGTAACGTGGCCATTTTCAATACGAGACGCACTTTACACAGACTGTTACTGAATTAATATGTCAATTCCGATATAATAATCTTTGTTACTTAATGTGAGCTCCAAATCATATTCATATGATGAATTGGAGGAACTCATATTCATTTCGTTTATTTCCAATGAGAATCTTAAAAAACCAAATAAGCATACTTTTCGGAAAAGAAAATGACAGTTTGGCATAAAATCGAATATGAGTGATGGCAAAGATTTTAATTACTCTCGAATGAAACGAAACCAGTTTGCTGATCCATCGGGCCATTGACTCTAATGGATGCAAGTCGGTAGTAAGGGATGGAAATGTCAAATTAATTTTGCGTGTTAACATTTAGAGATTTAACTATAACTAAAAATATAATGTACATCAAAAATAAAATAAAACGCGTATAAAAATAAAAACCTTACACTTTACCGACGATATTGTAGTATTACGGGAGTCAGAAGACTTGGAAACCATAATAAACGGCATGAACGTGGTCCTGGAGAAAGAGTTTAATATGAGGATTAATAGAGGGAAAACCAAGGAGTGTAGTATGAGAAACAGTGGAATAGGGAAAGGGTGTTAGATTGGGAAGGGATATTTTAAGGAAGTTAAGGAATTCTCCTACTTCGGCAGCATAATAACTAGGGATGGTAGAATTGTAGTAGACATAAAGAGTAGGATAGCACAGGCAAGGATGGCTTTCGTGAAAAAGAGGAATTTACTTTAACAATGTTAAATTTGGCTCATTAAGAAACTAGAAAGTATTGAAAAAGAAAGTATTATGAAGCAACTAATCACATATCAGCCACATTGTATATTATTACATATAAATTATTGCCTACTATCTTTTTACTTAAATTTTTTTGGTATATATAATCTCATAAGACTGAACTTACTTGATCAATCAGTTAGTGAGGAGCAATGTGTTTCATGGTTCAAGATACAGTAAAACAGTAAACATTCTGGAATACTAATGCAAATAAATTGTGATTAAAATTTCTAATCTAATCTACAATTGAACAGGACAATGTGGATGATAAAAATTAAAGTACTTCTTATATATCAGGTTGTTGCTGTTATTACTTCTTGCATCGTGTGCTGGAGGATGCGGACTTTGGAGACGCCGTCAAGGATCTTGTTGTGGCCAAGAAGATGATTTTGGAAACAGTGAGACAGGAAACCCTACATCAAGTCGAAGCTCTGTTGGGTCTTGCTGTCCTCCACCTCACTACAGCCGCTGTTCCTCAATGCACCATGCTCCGCCACCTTACACTGAGGTCAATACATATGTAATATTATATTAATAATAGTATTAAAGATAAAAAATTATCTTACTTAATAAAAATTATAATGGTTATAGGTGACATCAAAACCAGATTTATACCCTTTAGTTATCAGTTACGGTGATACTGGTAAATCAGGAATTGGTGGAAGCTACCTCATGGTTCAATACTTTCGGAACTACATAGTTCGTCCAGTTGGTAAGTGTACACATTACACACCACTACTTTGTATATATACTGTATTAATCAAACGTGTGGTCAGGTGTTTAAAAATGAATCAAAAACTTCCCTATATTATAATGTGAAACCAAAAAAAATTAGTATAAAAACCTTTTAATTTAACAAAACGTTTCTGATATAGATAACTTTCACTAAAAAACATGAAATATAATTACACAACAAAGTTTATGTACACAAAATTAGAGAATAAGATTGAAACTAATAGGCTTTATTCCCACAAAACAATTCAATAAGCAAGTTTTACACAAATTAAATGATTTCTCCAACGATACCAAAATTTCTGCCAAGCTTGCTGCTGGCTCTGCCCGAGTGGTCAACTCAGAAATCACGTAGCTAAAGATTACAGAAACATTACTATACAGTCCCTGCATTACCTTCTTCTTATTTACGCAATAATAACACACAAACTGTGCTTTTACTGTATTATTTTGCAACTTTATTGTCTATAGGCAAAAGAAAACTGATATACTGGAACAGACACAGCGCACATGACTTTAGTCTATTATGTCACTCAATAATTCCCACTCATAGTTACTGTTATATCGCCACATACTACTTGTGTGTTGTCTCCACGTCCAAGCTCTGCGTACATCATGTGTCAGCTCCCAGACGCGTTGTTCAACTTCGGCTGCTCCCGACGCTTCTCCAACACTAAAGTTGAGTAATTCGTGTTTTCCCACTTCACCTTGTTGTCGTCCACCGTTTTGCCACACCAAGATTAGGCGACTGAACCTCACACACGTCTGAGCAAAAGTTTCATAAGTCCATACGTGCTCAACACCTTCATGTCCTATCGCAAGGAGTAACAATCCGTTCTCTTCAACCCATAACCGCGTTATCTCCTTCCTTCTTTCATTTCGAAAACACTGAAAATCTAACCAATCAGAACATACATATTTCACTGTTTATGTGTTCTAGAAGGTTCTGGAACAATTTCACGTGATCCCCGCACTGAACTCGAACTCCGACCTTTTATATTACCCTGTGTCCGTGCCAACAATGAATCACACAACAAGGTGTTTCTTTTGTCAACTCGCGTACCGCCGTTGGCTAATGAGTTTACTACGCCTGCTAAATTGAACTACATAGTAAACGTTTCAGATTTTCACGTTAAAAAACTAATCAGAGTCTCCTTTCTCACTCATTACACTAGATTGAATTGTCCATTATTTATACACCACAATTAATGTTCATATAGAATACGGGCAGCCTATTTTTAATTAATCAGGGATACCAAACTGTTTATTACAATATGTATTGTAATATTTTACGCGGAGGGGTGAATTAAATGATTACATAATGATCAAATTAAACAAAAAAATTATATTATATAGAAATTATAAAAGTGATTTTAATCTCAGGGGGAAATTGAGGACCTCTCAAGAATGAAGTCGGCTGAATCCAATATAAATTTGGCTGCTTATGTCTTCACTTCACACTCTGCCATGTGCCCTCACTGTGTACAGGTTTCGCCCTTCGCGTCCGAATCACGTGTCACAGAATCCACGCCTTTCCTCCGTCTACATCCAATATAAGTTCTACAAAGATGTACGTCTTCGTACCCTGAAACACCAAAGCCGCTCTCTAAAAGGGGCGTGTGTCTATGACCACATTCTGAGGTCGAAACACAACATGGCCGTTCTCCTCTATGTTTCACACCACACTCTGGCGTCGACTTCCAAACACCTCTCTCTCCTTAACCACCAAATCCCTTCTCTCAAACAGTGCGTGCGACTAAGACCACATTCTTCGCCGCTCACTCAAACACAGCCTTTCTCTATGACCTCCGAGCCCGCTCTCTCAAGACACAACCGTCCTCTCCAATCGCCGAACCCGCTCTCTTCACGTCCACAAAATTCTGCCTTCACATGAACAAAACTAACCAATCAGTGCTGGTCGATCACATTGCCATCTCTTGTTTGAGATTCTGGACTTTCCGATTCGTGCTTTGACCCGCGCCGAACATGTGACAAAGACCTCGTGACATATTAAAGCTACTAAAATAATTTAACTAACATTAAATTAAACAAACAAACTTAATAATTTACGTTTAGCAACCTTACTTAGATATAAAAAACGGGGTTTCAGGGTTTTGTACTAAATACCTCTTCATGGGATAGGACATTAATTTACTTAATGAACAATTTTAATCGGTTTGAAAATTTTATATTCATCAACTTAACAGTGACTACATGAAACAATATGTCAGGGGATTTTGGGTCTCTCGAGAAGTGGAGTACGCAGTTACTGAAAAATAGAAAAGAAATCATTTAAATTTATATAATCAGCACAATGAGCAAGTTTCACAGCTTTGATGAACTTACCCAAAATTACTGGGCCTACAAACATTCACCTTACCAATGTTTCCGCGTCTCTCTGGCTTTAGTGCGTCTTGCAGGTTTTTTTACATTGATGAATGTAGTGGGATCCAGGTCCAACTCCTCATTTGCTGTCTCCTCCTCTACTGATCTCTTTCTCTCCGACTGACTGAGTGCTTCTCCTCTCTCTCCCTAATCTGATCTGCCTGATCCGTCGTCCCTTCTCTTCGCAACTTATCTGATTGTCTGAACCTCCCAACGGCTCTCTTTTAAGTTCTCGCCCCGGGAGTTCCTCGCCATCGGTTTTTCACAAAATTCCGGGATTCCCCGCCAGCGGTTTTTTTCACAAAATTCCGGGGTTACCCGCCATTGGTTTTCTCACACGCCCCGCGGGAGATTCCCGCGGGGGATCCCCATCGGGGGTTTACCCTCTTTCAGCTAATTCTACATTGTAGTTAGCCTCTATTGTCGCGCACAAAACCTCCTTCGTTGTAGGCCCAACTGCACTTCACAATGACACTGTAGAACCAAAATCAGCAGGCCCCTGTGTTTTTACATTACAATATATATACATATATATAGTAATATCCTAAAAGTCATTATATGAGGGTTAGTAGTTTTAAGTGATAAAAATTGTCATACTAATAATAATGCACAGCTGGCACGGAAAATAGTTGTGGTATAATTCCTTGTTTGAGAAAAGTTGAAGTACTAGGACACGCGTGCTTAATCACACTGCTCAGGCACACGTGCACAATTGGAATAATTTGACATTTAAGTAATTACACACACAAAATGTGTAGAAGCACGCGCTGAAGTATGGGAATGAATGAAAAATTAAGCAATTGCACTAGCAACAAATTCGAAGGAAATTGTAATGGTTAAACAATAATAATTTGCGGCTAAATATGAAAATAAGGGAGGTTTTAACTTCCCAGAAGGGAACAGAGCTAAACGCAGTAAGACATGCGTTTCATCACTGAAACAATTAACAATCAAGTCATCTTGTAGGTGGCCTGATTTGGTATTGAGTGAAAGAAAGGATAGGAAATTAATAAATGTCAGAGGCGGTAGGAAAGGGGTTTACAGAGGCAATCGTGGAGTTGTCAGTGAGAGGCGGCAGAGGGAGGATCTCGAGTCGGTTGACAGTGAGGCACCGCTGAGTGAGAGACGCGGAGAGTTTGTTGACAGCAAGATATCATAAAAGACAGGCTGCAAATTAAAGTCTAGTCTAGACAAAGGTTGCTTATAATACGTAGAGATTTTGTGTTAGCTTCGAATGAAGTTGCGGAAGAGACAGAATGCGTATTGCCTGACCACGACAATTTACCAGAATTATATGTGACACGTCTGGATGCACGGGGGCGCAGCGGCATGGATTTAATGCCATCGAGGGTATGAAAGAAAGATGGATCTCGTACAAATTAGTACAGAATGTCATCTACTCTACTGTTTTACTTTTTTTGATTTATTGGTAAACTTCATCTGTACAGTTGTCAATGTAGTTATAATGATATGCTTTGATAAAGTCGCCTGACACATGAGATAGGGAAACGGCTCATAAGCGGCCCCGACATAGATTTAGATTTATTGTTGTTTCCATTAATCCTCGATTGAGGAAATAGGATACGTCATACATTAAAAATTAAAAATGAACAAAATAAGGTACATAATTAAAGACAAATAAACTTAAAATAAATTAGTAAAAGAAAGTGTATATAGACAAAAGTCAAGATAAACACAACACGGACACACACTGGGAAACACAAACAAGTACACACTGAGGAACACGTAATGGAGTTTTAACAACTTGGAGCTCTGCGACCAGGAAACTGTCCTTCCGTCGTAGCTCCAGGCAATACATGAAACAAACAAACAAAAGAGCAGAAAAAACTGAATAGAAATTTTAAAGATATGTGATGTGCTATTTTATAAGGCAGCTCATTCAACACTTTTTGCAGGAACCTTGATTTAAATACTAGAAGGACGATTAAGAAAATCCTGTACCGAGTAAAACGCGCCATTTAAAAGAATAGTTTTACTCTGCTTCACGAAGCTTTTGTAGGTACTATTTTTAACCTTTGGCGGAAGGCTGTTGTATAAAATTATCCCGGTATTGTGAATACTTTTCTGGTGTAGAGCAAGGCGATGCTTGTCCGACCTTAGAGCTGAACGATTTCTAGTCGCGTATTCATGAAACTCGCCATTTGTTTGAAACAAATTAGTGTTTCGCTTTACAAACTTTAATATTTCATAAATATATACGCTTGGTAAAGTAAGTATTTGCAAACTTTTGAAGAAAGATTTGCAACTCGATCTAGAATTCGTGCTAGAAAGTATTCAATTGCACGCTTTTGCAACTTAAATATTTCATTACTCCTGGAGCAGTTTCCCCAATTAGAGATGCCATAGCTCATAATTGAATGAAAATACGCGAAATAAACCATTTTGAAGTACTTTTTGTCAACGTGTTGCATTAGTGTTCTCAGAGAATAACAAGCTGAACTTAGTTTTCCGGCAAGCAGATCTATATGGTCATTCCACTTTAATTTATCGTCAATCCGAAGGCCGAGGAAAGGTGCATTAGCTGAGAAGTTGTCTACGGGTCTATTACTAGCATCAGCACTAAACTGAATTAACTTAGTCTTATCTAGGTTGAGGGATAATTTATTCACGTTAAACCAAATATTTAGACCATTCAGAGCGTTGTCTACTTTCTTAATCAGATTATCTAAGTTTTTATCTGCAATAATTATATTTGTATCATCCGCGTAGAGAATCGATTTTAGAGGATTTATGTATCCTGGAAGATCGTTTATGTGCAGAATAAAAAGTAATTGATCCTTGAGGAACTCCACATGTAATAAATTCCCAATCGGATAAGTGAAGTTGGCCGTCTTTGGTTTCAATTACTACTTGTTGTTTGCGGTTTGTAAGATACGATCTTAGTAAAAGTGACGTATTTCCCCGAATTCCATAATATTCCATCTTTTTTATTAATATTTGGTGATCTACGGTGTCTGCAAAAATGCCAGCTACCTTCAGTCCTTCA
This sequence comes from Eucriotettix oculatus, assembly GCA_034510155.1. Classification (NCBI taxonomy): domain Eukaryota; kingdom Metazoa; phylum Arthropoda; class Insecta; order Orthoptera; family Tetrigidae; genus Eucriotettix; species Eucriotettix oculatus. The sequence continues at coordinate 196,882,065 of CM067376.1, read as the reverse complement.
TCCAATGAATTCTGTATATTTTGAATGAAGTCGTACATTGCGCTATCTGTGGACTTTCCTTTAAGGAAGCCATGCTGCGCTGTTGATAAAATCTTATATTTATTCAGGAAATGAAGTAATCTAATATGAATTATATATAATTTTGTCTACAGAGATAGTGGTACAGTTTGTATTTTAAAGAAAAACAGATTGCAGAATTTTCGTTGAATATGATGGCTATTTTTATGTTGGACGTTTACGTTTGAGGTTTTGGTCATGGAAGGTTGTTTGCAGTATCTCTTATTAATTGGTTAGTGTGGCACGCCATGGACTTGTGAAACCTATGATAACTGAAATTAATAGATTGTTGAACAGTAGTGAATCGAGCTGCTGTCGAACTTCAGTATCTGTGCTAGGAAAGTAGGAAAAGTGTAAAGGCCTTTTGTTTAAGTGAAAGTGTAGTGTTTCATATTTCACTAAATAGAGATCTGATGGTTCGCAGATAAATGAAAACCATATTCACTTATGCGCTAAGGTATGTAAAATTTAGAACAAAATTTGTAAACCTGTCCATCTTCTATCAGGGTTTCATGCAATTTATTTGTGTTTTAATTTCTATATCTTAGTTATCTAAAATCCGTGGCTATTTTGAGGCCTGATGAGGCGACCCTGCAAAAGAGTTTTCCTTGTAGCTGGCAAGCTAAATTAAATTAGAAATTTGTGAATGAGTCTTGTTATTTGATTTAAAATAAATGTAGAGTAATGTTAAATAACTAATAGCCTGAGTTTTCATTGAATATAAACCAAACATTTACGAAAAGATTTCCGAGGGTAATTTAAGAATAAAAGATTGTGAACATACTTGAGGTCAATATAGTCCAGGGTCAACTTTCACTTGGAGTGCGTCTACTTTTCTCCGAAAATTAGAATCACATCTATCTTCAATGGCGTCTCAGGACTCCAATTTCAATTCAGTCTCTCTCTCTACAGTTCAGTTCCACACTAATTGTTGTAATTAGTTTGACAAGACAATGAAAGACTCATATATATATATATATATATATTTATTTATATATATACAAGCATCTCCCTATTCTTCCGTACATCCACAGGGAACCGCCGTCAGGCATTACTTCATTAGGGGTACTACTGCCTTCTGGTTAACGGCTATATTTTTATATATATTTACATTTCCCTATTTCTCCACATACCTTTAACTATGTCTACTATACACTGACCACGTGTCACCCCAAATTCGGAATGTGTCACGCCAGATGACAGTCCGCCTTGTCATTCTTGCTGCCTTCTTACTCGCTATTTGGACGTGATCGTTGAACCGAGGAGGCTGTGATTCTACAGAGCATTTTCCCACGGTGGGTGTAAATGCTTACCTCACGCTATGTCGTCCCGTGTGCAAGGGAAATCTAAGCACATCATCGTACATTCTATTCCATAGTAATGAGCCGAGAACGGAGCCCTGAGGGACCCCACCTGTGATGGGGAACGTCCTCTTTCAAGCGTCAGTGTCATCCCACTGAAATAGTTTCTTATTAGCCTCCTGATGTACTCTGGGATCTCCATGGAACGTAGCGCGTCTAGGATGCGATTTCAGCGCAATACCGTTTTCCATCTCTCCTCCAGCGGGTACCTGCTATGGCTTCCCGGGCTATATCTGCGACGGCGGCGATGGCATACAACGCGAACCTCTTCATTCGGAACCCGTACTGGTCGTCAGAGAGCCCTCTGGCGGTTGGCTGTTTACTTTCCTTCGGTAGAATAACCAGCAGCTGCTTCTTCCATGCACTTTCGTGAAGACGCTCACTGTATACGGCGGCGGATAGTTCGGGTCTCGATTTGATGGCCAGTTTTAGAGCTATTTTAAAACTCAATTCCCAATAGCTGCAGCTTCCCAAATCCACATACAATACAAACATTTTTTTCTTAAAAAAAGAAGTAGTTAACAAAAACAGGAGTTTGGTTAAATTTTAATTAATTTTTCTTCATCATGAAGCTCACATGGAAATCGGAAAGATAATTCAATTCACTCATTACAGTATTGACACTAATAAGTAAAATTTTTTGCTTGAATTTTTCAAGCTCATTGACTTCACTCAGTTTGTTAAGTAAATATGATTACAATTTAGATATATGTAGATATTAATTTTTCAACTTTGTATTTTTATTGTACAGGCTCTTTATCAGCTACAAGCACTGCAGATTCTTTAAGTTCAAGTTTCTTGTGCAGTACTGCAAATGAGGTAATATTATTTTCATAATTATATTTTAAATTTAAAGTTACTTGTATTTCCACAAACATTTATTAAAACAGAAAAATTAAACAAATTAAGTTTTAATGTTATTTATTTTAAAGTTGATACACAAGAGAGCATTCAACCTTAGGTCATAATTATTCTAAAATCAGTGGCAGCTAGTGAAGCAAAACATCAGTGGTACCAGAAAATACAAATTTTACTGGAAATATATTAAAATTTTGGACACATAGCAAAACAGGCTTGTTATAAGTTCCATACAGTACCTCAGTTAAATCCCTTATTTTTTCAAAGTAATATCACAATGATTTAAAGTTAAGAGTTTTTCAATATTAGTGGGTCATGTTGAAATGGAATAAAACAAGTTGTGTGTGAGGTATTATGGAAATTCTTTTTTTATGTGAAAGGTCCATGTATGGCCTTTCAATTTTCAATTGGGATACATACAAAATTAAGATACAAAGGTATGATGATTTATTTTCTATCATCGTAGCAAAGAGTACATGATGTTATGAAGATAAGCTGTGAGCAATTATCACAAACATCTCGTCTTGAGCTACTGCATTCCAGCGAACTACTGAGCCAAGGCATTTTGGGCTCCACCCCTGCCCATAAGGAACAAGCATAAACTTTTGTCAGCACCCTACTGAACATGCCTATATAGCTCAGTAGTACACAAAAGCGACAACGGAGTGCATGCAAACTTGTGCGCATCTTCAAAGGAAATGGCAAGCTACTTCAAATTGATCAGAATATAATAAGTAAAATATTTTATTTGTAAACATTAATAAAAATTTTAATTAATAAAAATCATTTTTCATAAGCTGGCACTGTCTAAAATACAACATAAGTAATGAATGTATATTAAAAACTTAAGCTATAATTAAGAGAGAATAGTAGAGTGAAATATATTTGAATTTAGATGCTACGTGAAGACACAAGGCAACAATTTTAAATATGGCACATTATAATATAACAAATTTCTGTGTTAAACCTTTTCTTTTATTTTTATTAGTTTATATTTCAGAATGTGTTCAGATTGATATTTTTTTTACTACCATGTTTAAACCTTAATGATGATTTACTTTTAAGACTGTTTGTTAAGTATTAGTCCAACAATACTTGTGATGCTACCCTAAAAAAATATGACTTCATTTTGTCTTTTCTCTTCTAAATTATTAAAGTTAGCCAGTAAGTACAAATTCTTATTTCAGTTGTATTGTGGTAGTTTCAAGTGCTTTTCTCTCATAGTTCATCCTGATACTAATCCAGATAACATTCAAATCTTAAAGTTCAATATTAGGTTGTGAGGGCAGTAAAAAATTCATTGGCCTCATCAGTTACAGGTAGAATGAATTTCACAGCTAACATTTGCAGATGATATAATAATTCTGTCGAGAGGAATATAATATATTGTAACGGAATAGAAAAAAATACAGAATTTTTCTATTTAGGGAACATGATAAGCAAAAGTTATGCATGAAAAACAATATAGCATAGAATAATGGAGAACATTTTTTTAAAATTGAAATGTATTAGTTCACAAAATTGAAATTTTATTGGAAAAATGTATCTGAAGCTTTATGGGTGGGAACTTCTATGATTCTATGAATGTAAAATATGATGCATTGAAATCTGAGAGGAATAGACTAGACACACTTTAAATGTAGCAATACACAAGACTCTTGAAGTGCAATTGGATTTATAATGGATTGTATTGATCAGAAAATGATACTAAATTGAACTATGTAGATATAATTTTCCATAGCTGAAAGACTGGGTGCAACTTTGTAAATTTTCCTGAAATTTAAAAGTATTAATTTCAAATCATTATTTTGCATTTTTGCAGATGAATAATTCTGTTCCTCCTCCGTATTCATCAGCTGGTAGTTTAGATGTTCTTACACCAGTGTCTGGACCTGCTGGAGCTGCAGATATGGCCACAGCTGCTGGAGGGGGTGACATTCAAAGTTTACCTCCTGGAGGACTTGTGACTTCTGCTACAGGTTCCGATGTAAGCAGTCTTGCTGGATTGGGTACACCTGCATCCCCCCCACGTGCTACAAGCCCTACACTTGAAATTCGTGAACTTCTTGATAAAATTCAACAACTTCCCAGGGAATCAGCCTTACCGCTGAATTCTCCTACTCCAAGAACTCGTCAGCGCCCTCATGTTTACACACCATTGGCACCAAGACCAGCACCAAAGCGATGGTTATCTCGTTCTGCTCCCACAACTCCTTCAACACAGTTGCCACCTGATGGGAGTCCTTTGTTGGCTGAACTTGCTTCAGATGATGAGCTTGATGCAACATTGTGATGCCTTACTGGACAATCAGCCATAGTAACAAGCACATAACTTGTGAAAAATGTCCATTTTAATTCATGGTTCATCTCAAATGAAACAGTTTTGTTAATAATGGAAATAAATTTAAATTCACAACTATTTATGATGACTTTCAGTAAATATCTTGAATGATTGGTCAACCAAAAGATCACTGCCTTAAAATAGCAAGAAAATTTGTAATAGATTGAAATAAGCTTTATTAATTATGAAAAACATGATCAGATTCTGTTAAATTTGCAAAACAGAAAATATTGAATCAGATTTTTATACATTAATTTTTGGACAAAAAGAAAGTACATAATTTTACTGAAATATAATTATTAATGCTGTGAGCATATCTTGCTTTTTCCCGCTCTATGAGTTTGAAACATGATTATAGTATGGGTCATTAATGTGAAAAGTATGCTCTCCTACCTATTTCAATAATATATGTTCAAAATAAATTTTAAATATTGCAGCCATACACAGTGAAAGGCCTAATTCAATGATGTCATGAGAATTATTGTGATAATTTCATATACCAGTATTATGAGAAATGTATTGATATATATTAGAACTAGATTTCACCATCATTAATGTTATTTAAGAAAACAAGTAAAATATATAATAAGTATTCATATTGTTGGGCACACAAAATCCCAGTAGAAATCAAGTGGTATTATTCAGCAAAACATATGGTGTTTTGCAATTCATATTAGTGGAAGTACTATTATTTTCTAAAGTGCCTTCATATGTTTTCATCAGATGATACATAAAAACATGCACAGAAGAAAATTAAGTAATTTTTTAAAAACATATAAATTACAATTTCCAATAATTCTAGCTTCTTCTTCCTTCATTAAATTAGTTTTAAAATAATTAGGTGATTTTTATTACCAATGGAATGATAAATCATTACATGTATTAAATATATATTTTTAATTCTTCCTTTCAGGTAATACAGTAAATAATTTTACACCAAATTTGTTTCTGTTTTTTTTAAAGAAAAATCAATGTTTTTATTCATTTATGGTATTTCACATTTTTTTATGTTTTGATTACTTTTTTTGGTATTTGAGAGATTTTATTATAAAATAAAGGATTGTATTTTTTAAGGTCACTTAATTTGAAGTTTTTAGTTTAACTTTATTCAAAAGCATTTAGATACTTTATAATTAATTAATTGAGTTATGGAGTATGATGCTATTTATAAAGGTTTTGAATGGAAAATCTATTATTTTACAATCAAAAAGATTCATATATCATTTGTTACCTAGTGAAATATAAAGTCATTCTTGGCCAAATAATTTTTTTACCCATATTTGGTAATTTTATTATTTTATAAGCATAATTGATATTCAAAGGGAAATAATTATTATGTTGCAATTTTATACAACAGTTTTGGAGTATTGAACATAAATATGTAATACAGAAATTGCTATATGTCCTTTGATTTTCAGTTGATAAAGCCTTACAATTGATTTCAATTTTCTGAAAGAAATAATGAGCAAAGAAAACATTTTACTATTGTAATTTTTCTACAATTTACTGCAGAATTCACTTGAAACCCGAATAATGCAGTGTACTTATTACATTAAATGACAATAATCACAGAAGAGAGTTAAAAATATACATATCTCACCTTGAATTATTTTCTAAATTACCACATGAAGATAACTGCACTTTTCTTTTCCTAATAAAACAATCGTTTCTTTACACTCTATAATTAGTATTATTTAATTCCCTAATTATAATTAATAAAATTTCAGAAAAAAATTGAGAACAATATTACTGATGAGTTAATATATTTAGGCATTATGTACTGAATATCCCCATACTTAATTATGTCGCTATAATAACACTTAGTCAAATGCAAAATGTTTTCTTTTATTTGAAAATTGGATCATTACAAATACATATTTTCCCATACAAATCCAAAAGAAAAATATTTAGGCCTACCTATATTCCAAAAAATAAAAAATACATTTTTCATCAATATTACAGGAAAAAATTATAAATTCATCGAACAATCATTACAAGGGAAGGAGTAAAATATTAATCAGTATTAAACACGTTGATGAGTAATATTTGAGAATTCCACGTTTGGTGCCTTGACAGTTGACTGCACAAAAGTACTTTGACGAATGTAATTATAAAATGTTTTCTACTGTATTCAGTTTCCATAACTATGCAAAAATTATTATTTTAATTATAAGATATCCAATAAATTCTCTTTTTTTCAGATTTATACTGTTGGTGCATATTTGTTGAGTGCACACTTTTAGATACTTAATAATTCCATTCCCAAAAATTGATAAATAAATCATAAATTAGATGATCCTAAAAGTCAACAATGATGTTCCCATTCAATCTTAATACATAATTGTTTGGCTGAATTTGTAATCTTATTTTGTTATATTTTATGTTAATAAAGTGTAATAAAATTAAAGATGGATGCAAAATATGAAGCTGTAACATTTATGTACACCTGTGCCTGAGATGAAATGAATGAGTGTCATATGTCAAAGATAAATTCTGAAGTGTATGAAATACATACAATACCTTATAATGCCTTCAATTAAACCCAGGAATTCCTATTGTACATATTAATAATAAAAGGGGTGTACACAGACATTCTATACTTATATGTTATTCACTTATTAATAATTATTGTAAAGCAATGTCTTTTCATATTGTCATTATATCAATGGTATTTCATAGTTAGCATAGACACATAGCCCTTGTTTCATTGTTAAAGGTTTTACTAACATAGACAACTGCAATTATTTTATGCAATTCCTGTATTGTTATGGAAAGAAATGAAGTAAAAATTTACAATAAATTGAAAAATACTGTAGCATACATAAATTACATTTAATTCACAAAAATATTTGTATTTATGTTCGTTCTGGTATTCAGTCCTAAGACTTCTTGCAAAAGCCTTTTCATTTCCACATAATTACTCAATTCCACATCCTCCCTAATCTGCTTTGATCATCCTTGACCTTCCTCTTCTGTTATTATCTTACACACTTCCCTCTAATGCTAATTTTACAAGACCCACATATCTTAAAACATGACCTATTAATCTATCCTTCATATTGTTCGCTACAATATCATATACAATATATACTACAATATCATCACATCTATCCTCACATTTATTTTGACATAAATTAATTCAATGTATGAGAATAATATAAAAACCTAAAAATACTATGAAACAAGGGCAAATAATAAATGTTATTAGACCCTTGTGATTTTGTATATCGTTAATGAGAGTTTAAAATTGTTGTTGCTGTTACTGAATGATTGTGACATTTGTATTTTGGATTAGGTGTTTATCATTGAGGCAAATAGATTGACAACAAATAAAATACATTAATGAAGAGATAGGATTTAACACCTTACTGATAAATTACATCTCTTGTTACAATAGAACTAAAACTAAATTTAAATTATATGCAATGATTGTGTGTTTGTCAGTACATGGCAATAAAATAAATATATAATTTGTTGATAACTTTTTTGAGTTTTATTTGTAACAACAGTATCATATGATATATATAATATTCAATATCATCTTTCAGTTTTATGCTGTCATTACAATTTATATAACAGAATAGTACTTGAGCAGTCCCCAAAAAAAGTAATATAATAGATGCTCATATAGTGGTTAGGACTATACCACATTATCAAATACAATTCTCATTTGTTCTTACAATAAATTACAACTAGGTACAATATAAAGTTTTTTTTTTAAAGAAAAACATGGTTCAAAACTTACAAATATAGCAACTCATGGTCTTTACTCTGCAGCCAAATAGCTGAAAAGTACTGCTAATAGTCTTACAAGGATTGGAGTGAAGTCATTTTGGAGCTTAGCCCTTACAGTGGGAATGGGCACCCTTAGGGGATGCATTGTTCTGTTTATTTTTTTTATATGTTCTCACATGCCGAAGTACCTCAATCTTATTACAATGTGTATGTGCTGGAACTGTATACCTTGGGCATACAGTAAGAGATCCAATGTGCCAGTCAGCCAGCTGCCTCATAAATGGAGAAGGTTAGCTGCGACCCAACAGCAAATTTCTCTCTCATCATTTGGAAGGACAAGCACCTGATGGAATTTTTTTAGGTGAATCACCAGGTAAGATCCTTAAAACTATAGCCTGTGGGTTGTAGTCAATATTGTCTACCTTGCTCTATCTTTCACATCCCCCCTTTTCAATTTCCTTCCTATGATATTAAAGTGTCTGGACCACCATAAGTAGCCTGTTCCCCCTTTCATGTGAGGGCAATAATAAGCTGTGTGTGTACTAAACCTCCAGATAAACTTTAAAACTATAAAAGTAGTGTCATAAATTTTATTTAAGTAAATTGAATGAATATTTATCCTGATTTAAAGCATTTCACTAATTAAACTTGAGAAATAATTTTGTTCATCATCTAAAATTTCAACTTGGTTCCAATCTATGATATGGTTATTCATCGGAATATGTTTGAAAAAAACAGAATAATCCCATGTCCTGCATTTGAAGATACTTTTTGTGCTCCGAAATACTAATTCTTAATGATATCTTTGTCCTCTCAACATATGTGGTTTTGCAATCAAAACAATTGGTCCAAAAGTTCATTTAATTACATCATTGTCAGATAAACTAATGCTTTGTAATTGTTATATTTAACAAAAATTTGACTGAGATATTTGATGTTTTGGAAATTATGACTCAAAACATAAGGTTAGTGTTATTACAAATTAACTAAATGTAACACTATCTCTGTGTACATAATATACATCTTTCCAACATTCATTTTAAGTGCTGCTTGAAACATTTTCATAGAAGGTTCACCTAACTTCATTGCTGAGGGCCACATTGGAAATATAAGGCATTAATTGTAAGCAGTTGATCATTGTGATCTTACAGACCATTTACAATTAGATGAAATAAGGTTGGTCCTTGTTTTACAGTCATGTTCTTGATATGATCGTGCCTATACTTTGCGTTAAGTAACTAAAGAAATCAACCTCTATGATGAAATATAAATCTACCTAATTTTATCTATATGCAAATGTGTAATTATATTCAAAGTAAATGTCACTCATGACCCAGCTGTTTATGCAATATGAAATAAATTTTAATTAAGCTGATAGCTGGAATCAGCATTTAGTAATGGGCTGCCTAATATGTACAATTATTATTTTTCATATAACTAAGTTGAACAATACACCGTCAGTTATCTGTTTTGAGTTTTTCATGGGATGTCTTATTATTTTTCACTATTAGGTAAGTCTCCCTTAATTTAAATTTGCATTTCAAAGACTTTCTTTATGAAAACCATTGATGTTAAAGATCTTTTGATTGGCATTGTCTTTGACAGAGTATCATTTTCAAGTTGGTCATAAACAGAAGATTTTCGATAAAATTGGACTTCTCCTGATATGGTCTTCTAACAAAATTAGCCAATATAAAACAAGAAATAGACCAACCACTAGGTAATTGTTAACCAATAATTAAAAGAACAAACAAAAGCAACGTAGCAAGAATAAGATGCAGGTGACAATAGAAACTTAAAGTTGCTACTGCAAGCTTGTCAGGGGGAAGAAATCAAGAACATACCTTGAAGAGTGCGTTGGGCTCTTTTTCTTCTGACGGTAACAGGCTACATGAGGATGATCCTGAAACAGGCAACTATCCTTTAATAGCACAGGAAGGAATGGAAAAGAAGTGGAAGGAGGCTAGGCAGCAAGGATTCACTGACGATTCACCTAAATGAGATGCAGGGGAAACTCTAGAAAACCTGCATCTGGTGCATTAGACTGAAGGGTACTATTCTCACACCCTTCTGAATAACAGGAGGTGAGTTTGATGTGGGGTTGCTTCATTGTTTGTCTTTCTGATGTAATATTTTGATATCTTGCAAACTGTATTTGAATAACTAATTCTCAAGACATTTTAATAAACTTGTTTCTGTTGTTTGACGTGATATATGAGTCATTTAAAATTATTCACCATTAATGCCATTATTTTTTGCTAGCTAAAAAAGTGACTCATGGGGCAAAAGTTCACAATCCTGTGACGGGGGGGGGGTCAATTTTTTTTCCAATTACTATTTAATTATTGACTCCTTCAATACTTATGGCGTGCTATTGATTCCTCATCACATTAGTCACAAACTTCAGCCACTGGTCCGTTGATTTTTTTAAAGCAATCAAAACGTACATCGCAAAAGTAGCCAATAACTGGCTAGTAAGTAATCTACTTTGCAACTTATTAAGTCTGTCCATACATTTATTAGATATCCCATACAACATAGTACAACAATAATTAAAAAGTTGAAGTATAATACAATTATAAATTGCTGTTTAAGATTACTTAATTAAAAATTTTCCAATTCTATAAAAAACCTACTTATTTTTGTATATACAGAACCCATATGACAATCCATTTTCAAATTATGATCCAATATGACTCTTTAATATTTAAAATCAGTAATTCCATCTACCTTATTTATTGATTATAATTACTTCATAATTATCATAGAATCTACTACACCTAGCTTTTGTGTCAATATACATAAGTTTTTAACACATTAACTTAATCTATTTACACGGGGATACATACTCAAATTTACTTAAGGCAAGATTCATTTTATTAAACTAGATTAATTTGATCTTTTCCAGAAATGAATATAAGCGCAGCATCAGCATATAACCTACTACTGGCATCACAATATTGAAAACAACAGTGCATATCATTTATATATAAATTAAAGAGTGTAGGGTCCATAACACTTCCCTGTGGAACCCCAATATTACAGTCCTAATCCCTCTGACTTCACTCCACTTATTATGACTGTCTGTTTTCTATTTGACAGGTAACTGCATCCACCGTCTGAAATGCTCGCTTTAAATCTACAAAAGCTGCAATTACCAAATTTCCCTTACCAATTTCTTCTTTCCAAAGAGATACTACTTTAAAAATAACAGCTTCACACGAAAAACCAGCCCTAAAACCAGATTGAAAGTTATATAATAGTCCCTGTTAATTATAAAATGACTAAATTATTTCACTACAAACATTTCTACCAACTTATCCTCTACAGGCTATAATCACCCATATTAAGAGATATCTTTACTTTTTCTATAGGGACTACTGAAATTGTCTTCCAACTAAAAGGGTCTATAGTAGTGGTTAGAGACTTGTTTACTGATTTTAAGAGTGCATTGTTAACTGGAGAATAAATATTTTTCAACAACTTAGTATTCAGTAGAGTGTCAGAAGAGCTACATTTTAACCCCTTTACCATTTTATCTAAATCTGTCTCCGTTAGATTATGTACATAATTCCATATCTCCCAGGGCTCATTCACAGACACATAATCCTCCCAGTCTCGGTATCATCTATTGATTGTACTATCTCAGCGATACTATCTACATGGCACCTGTTTAAATTGTCCTGTGGTGACTTTTCAGATTCCAGAAAGTTCATTAAGTCCACACTCAGTCCCCTGGGAATAGGCTTCATAATAGTCATAATAGTCTTCACATTATACTGCTGTTGTTACTCGTCGCACCATCTAATTTTTTTCATAGATTTGTGTTTTTTTGACCCTCAACTCACAAAGGAATTTCTTGCTCTCTGATAGGCTCTCCAAATGTCACTTGAATTAATAAATGCAAAAAATCTTGTAAGCATTCTTCTTAAGCTGTTTCTTCTGCTGAAGAGAATCATCCCACTAAGGGACTATGTTACTTCTTCCTTGAGCCTTCTCAACAAGAGGTGCACTGCGTACTGTAGATCTGCTTACGTGGAGAAGGCTGACACTGCTTTTAAGATGTGAGGTTTACAATATTTTCATTTGTACTCTTAAATTTAAAACTCGCTTCCTCTACCACACATCTCCTAAATGATTATTATCATATTTGGTTTGTGGATAACTGTGGGCCTGATCTCACGTGATTTAGCATTCACAGGTAGACAAAAATGGGTTGTCTTGTGATTACCAAAGAACTCATCACCCACGCAGAAGCGATCACAGCTAAATGGAGACCCTGCTTCCTCTTCTATTTGTCGGAATTCCTTCACCCACGTATACAAACAGCTCCTGAATATTAGTTACACACAATGTACTATATTATTCACTCACATTTGTATCAGTTGTTTTTTTCTCAAAACAACCAGCATCTGTCAAATTTTTTTCCATTCTTTTGTAAGGTGCTGGCATTTGACTTGGAGGAATATTAAAATAGCCCACTAATATTAGGTTACCAATAACAAAAGACTCCACACTCATAAGCTGTTCAAAAAAGACTATAAAAAACCCACGCCTTGTCCGAAAACATACAATCTTTCGCTTTATGTCCATACGACTGTAAAGTTTTGTTTCACTACTAATATTGTCGAAGGTTTAATAACATTAGGGGAGGGCTTTAGTTACCTTGTAATCTTCTCCGAATTTATCTTTCACCGCTGCTTCTCTATCTTCTCTTTCCTGACATGCAACAACTATTCCTTCTTCTTTAAAACTACGGATACCTATAATTTCTACTTGTAGCTCAGTTGGTTTCAATGTTTTTCACTAGTTTGTTTCTTTAACTGGCTTAATAACCAACACCGGCTCTTTTGTTTGTGTCTTATGAACCACGTCCATTCTGCCAATAACACGTCTTCACAAATTATTACTATTATTATTACCTTTGTTTCATTCACTGTTCGTTAAATTGTTGATAAGAACATTATATAATTTATCCTCTCGCAGTGAAGTCAGTTGTGGGTACGCGTACACGTGGTCCCCACGAGGAAATGCAAAGGCTTGCACAAGATAGGTCAGCACGGAGGGTTGCATCAGACCAGTCTTTGTACTCAATACCACAACAACATCCAGGATTTACAATTTGACAGTAGTTTGAAATATTTCTTATCCAATACAGCACAAGAATTGCTATCAGAAAGACATGAAATTACAAAATCAGAAAAGCAGATGTGTTTAAGGCAGAACCTTCAATTACAGATATCATCTTGCATCTCTCTCTCTCTCCCTCTCCCCCCCTCTCTCTCTATATATATAATATAATATAATATAAACAACAATGATAGCCCAGAGTGACTGCGGGGCTCACCTGATCATGTCGGGAATGCCTCTTGCTCTCCCTTACACTTGTCACAAGAAGAAATTTCAATTTTCTCTCTTTGTGCAAAGGATTTACATCCATTACTCATGCTTTACCGATTAGGGAATCGAGGTAAGTTGCGTTTTTTCTGTGTCCCGCTAGTAAATAGCGCAGCAACGAGTATCACTGAAAAATGTGTTACAAATGGCGCACAACATGGGCCCACTCGACTTGCTAATCGAGGTGAGGACCTGTGACAAGAGTAATAGAACAAAAAAAGGTAGCAAAGGGAAAAAAATAGAATTTGTTAAACTTTTGCGTTAAAATACATAGTTATAAGCTTTTATATTGTACAAATCACTGTAAAACAGATTAATTGCCTGTATTATTATTGACTTTCAGCTCCTGGAAAATCGTTCAAGCGAGACCATGGAAGGCAGATCCAAACGAGGTCGTTCACGGCCCAGGACACAAAGTGATTCGGATGCTGAGGTTGAGTCCAGAGTCGATTCTCGGTAAGAGTACGAGGAGGAAAGCGATGCTGTCAAACTGAACCTTGTGCGGAGGTGGGTGAAGTAATTGTGGTAACACCGTTTGAAACTGACATGTCAGCAATACTGAAACCTTTTATATTCCAAAATTATGAAATGAAGTCGCAAAATATTGAGATTAAAGTGAGGCTAGAATCACAAAATACCGAAATACAAGCGAAACTGGAATTTCTGAATATAGAAATAAAGTGAAATTAGAACGCAAGATTCTAAATTGGAGACGTTAGTTAACAAAATAACCTCGCAAAATTTAGAGATCGTGGAAGAACATAAGATATATGTTAATACACTCGTCGATACGGTATTTTCAGTAGGAGACATATGTGGGAGGAATTCGTTTCTTACATACGGTTCTTGCAAACAGAGAGTATCAACTTTTAATCTATCTACAGATGGCCTCAATTCTTGAAGTATCATTTTACTCCTCATTGAATTTAGTTTGCAAAAGAAGAAAGATTTAAATTTTCTTACCACTCTCTCTGGGTACTTTTTATCAAAGTTCTCATATGCCGAGACACCTTCACCTATTTCAGGAGGTATATGTACCGGGGCAAAGACCTTGCGCATATGGCAAGAGTTGTCCGCTGATCCCATTGGATCAGTCGGCCAGCTGCCTCCTGAAACTGGTGGAGACACGGAGAAGGGAATGCTGCGTCCCCACAGCAAACTCGTCTCCCGTCATTCGGAAGGGCGTGAGAATAGTTCCCAATGCCCGACCTACCTGATGCAAGTTTTCTAGGGTTTTCCCTGCATCTCTTTAGGTGAAACACCGGGTAGGATCCTTAAACCATAGTCCGGGGGCCCTAGTCAACCCTTGGCTACCTTGCTCTACCTTCCGCATCCCCCCTTTTCAATTCCCTTCCTATGCTATTAAAGGGGAGTTGCCTGTTTCAGGATCACCCTCATGTAGCCTGTTAACCAAAAAAAAAATATATATATAAACAATCGGTTTACATGAAATTGAATATTAGCTAGTTTTTGAAGGTACATATGTACAAATTGTGAACACCATCTGCAAATCTGCATATTTTGTTGCATCTATTATAGTTTAACAATTTCAGACAGAAGCATATTCTTACTTTATTTGTGTGTATACATTTTTATTCAACGAATTGAATGCTGTGGATATACTCTTCATGGGCCTTTTTGGGAAACATTGTCCATTGTTATATCTAATATTTGCCACTGAATGGGATTCATAATAATCTTATTAATTGTATTTGATCCTAATTGTATTAATTGAAAACCTTCTTCATTCGACGAGCATTGAATTACATGTTTCGGAGTATCCTCCGTACATTGACATAAATTATTAGTTGATTTCTTAATTTTGTATTAATAACTGTAATATAAATGAATGTGACCTTTCGATGGTTTTAATTGAGTCACATTCACGTGATCCCTCACATTCGAAAGTTAATTATGTTTTGTTCTCTGTTTTGAAGGTCTCATCCATCTTCCCTGCCAATGTGGATTCATTCCAAGGAGTTACCAGACTTTACCATAATACTGACGTTATAGCCAATAAGTAGCACCTCTTTTCATTATTTATAGGTCAAAGGGAAAAATGCCAAGCATAATATGGAGACTTTCAACAGATGTCTTGAAGCACCAGCTAATTGCATGAGATAATATTCCTTACGTATACTATTTATTTTTATCGAAATACATACCTTTATAAAGAGGCATTATTAATTTTGACAGTAGAATTCCTTAATAGCTAGCCTTTTTACAAACGGTAATTTGATTTTTGGTAGGAAATAATTATTTTAACTTGTATGCACCAACTATTACACTTTTCTAATGTAGTCTTTATATGAGATTCTAGAATTTTGTGACTGTCTCCTTCAATAATTGTGGTAATATCGTCTGCACATGCAATCACACCAGTGACATCAGAATGTTGATTAAATTTTTCTACTATGGGTTTTGATATAATGTCCCAGAACACTGACCACATAACTGAACTTTGTGAGCACACTGTAGTTATAGTTTTTCTCAATTTAAGACCAGATATTCGTATATTTGAAAAACGGTTCCTGCAATAGTCAGATAAAATCGTATATAGAAGAAAGACAAGAATGGAAAAACGTCAACCGGACCAGGGAATCGAACCCAGGACCTAGCTATATCCAGCTGCATGCTCTACCAACTGAGCTAATTCGAGTCGACGTCCCAGGACCGACTTAACACCTCTCCATTACGTAAACCTAAGCTAGGCTCACCTACAAATCGTAATGATATTTTCAGTAGGAGACATATGTGGGAGGAATTCGTTTCTTACATACGGTTCTTGCAAACAGAGAGTATCAACTTTTAATCTATCTACAGATGGCCTCAATTCTTGAAGTATCATTTTACTCCTCATTGAATTTAGTTTGCAAAAGAAGAAAGATTTAAATTTTCTTACCACTCTCTCTGGGTATTTTTTATCAAAGTTCTCATATGCCGAGACACCTTCACCTATTTTAGGAGGTATATGTACTGGGGTCAAAGACCTTGGGCATATGGCAAGAGTTGTTCGCTGATCCCATTGGATCAGTCGGCCAATTGCCTCCTGAAATTGGTGGAGACACGGAGAAGGGAATGCTGCGTCCCCACAGCAAACTCGTCTCCCGTCATTCGGAAGGGCGTGAGAATAGTACCCAATGCCCGACCTACCTGATGCAGGTTTTCTAGGGTTTTCCCTGCATCTCTTTAGGTGAAACACCGGGTAGGATCCTTAAACCATAGCCCGGGGGCCCTAGGTAACCCTTGGCTGCCTTGCTCTACCTTCCGCATCCCCCCTTTTCAATTCCCTTCCTATGCTATTAAAGGGGAGTTGCCTGTTTCAGGATCACCCTCATGTAGCCTGTTACCCCCCCAAAAAAATACCGAGTTAAAGTGGAAAGTACACGATAATTATGAGTGAGAATACGTAAACTAATAATGTTCTAAGACTATATTCTGGATAATCATATAAAACAGTTTCTGTCACAAAATTTTGTTAATATTCCGCTAAATTTAATTTTGCTGAAATAATATACCCAAAATAATTCATCAGAATTGAAAAAGAAGAAAATGACTTTTAAATAGTTTAAGTTAATGTTGTATTTTTTGTACTTACTAGTTGTGTTTATAATTAAATATGTGACGTATTCATTGAGGATAAAAACTTATTTGGTTAACTGATATAATTTGGAACAGTGGAGCGCAGCTGATCATACAGTCGGGCGTTCCGGTACAGGAAGACCTCCGGTACGATAAAAGCGGCGAGCGGCAAGCGGCAGGAAGCAGGTAGTTAGAGTGGCACCGCTCACTTCAATGTTCCAAAGTAATTCAATGGGTCCGCGGTTCCCCTGACTACGGCAAGGACTCGGGCACGATAAAAGCGGCAAACGGTGAGCGGTGGGACTTCGAGCGGCAGAGTAGTGAGCGATGCCGGCTACGATAGAGAACCCTTGAGCGGCATCGCCCTCTGTTTAGTACAGGACGCACTCCACGTCATGGAGTCGTCGTGTGAAGTAGCAAAGCTTCTCTTGATCAGTGACAATAGTAGCCTTTTATGGAAACAAATTTTAACGAAAGGCAAGAGAAAGTTAAGAGTTAATCAGATAAATAGGAGTATCACGTTTTCGGAGAGTATCACCATCATTTTAGAAATTTAAGAGACGACGAAAATAGGTTTTTCGAATATACGAGAATGTGTATGCGAACATTCGATTACGTGCTAATAAACACTAAACCATTTTATTGAGGTACTTATAATTAAATTTACACCTACAGTTTTATGAATAATGTAAGTTTCAACAATTGTAAGCCTAATTTCAGTTAATAAAATTATCCATTAATTCATAATAATTGAAAATATTGTATTATATTCAAAAGTATATTACGCGTACCTGTCACATAAGTTTTATTTCATTTCCAATTTTTTATATCAGTACTTACGCTTTATAAAATTTTATGTCTTAGAAAGCAATTTAATAAAATAAAAATGTATATTAATAAATGCTCTCATCATTTTATTGTATCTGATAAAAAGAAAAGAAACTATACGTTTCGGAAGAAAAGAAACATGTTTAGTCTTGAAAAAAATAATTACTTATTTCGTCTGATACTTTGGATCCTCTATATCATTGCCGCGGTGAGCGGCAAGCTGAGCGGTGGAATTTGAACCGCTCTGCCGCTTACCCTTGTCGTAGCCAGTGGAACCGCAGACCCATTAAATTACATTGGAACATTAAAGTGAGCCGTGCCGCTCTAACTACCTGCTTCCTGCCGCTCGCCGCTTTTATCGTACCCGAGGCCTAAGGGTAAGCGGGAGAGCGGTACAACTCCCGCCGCTCAACTTGCCGCTCACCCCGGACATTAATTTTTTGCCCCTGCTGAGCGGCAGGGACTATAAAAAAACTCTCGAGCCCAACTGAATGCACAAAAAAACAGGACGAGGCCAATGTAATTTCCGTTAGTAAAAAATCATTTAATTTGTTTATTAAATGTTAAACAAGGAAAGGAAGAAAATTAGTTTACTTTTTTATATAAAATATTACATTAATATTGAACAGTCCCTGTTTCGTGAATATTAACAAATTAATACGTGAAGGAAAAGTTGATATAGTTATTTAAAATCATAATTTATTTATTAATTTTTGGAAGCAAATAACGACGTACGACTTTACAAAACAACATTTTGCAACAGACGCACTGTTTTTTTGGTTGCATTACGACTTCAATATTATAGTATCAAGAAAATTCCTGTTGGCAGTAAAAGAAAATATAGGTCATGAAACGTTGGTACCCTCAAATAATTAATTATTAAAATTATTTATTATATTTAATAAGTATAGAAAACAAAACTTGTTTCCTTGTCTTATAAAAAGAATTATCAAATGAGTTTTTCCTGCCACGACTAGACTAATCTTATCTTCGGCTTGGAATGATCAAACTAAGAGGGAGTGTTAATAGTTACTTAAAATATTATTTTATTGTTTATTATACCTTCTCTTATATTCGAAAAACCTATTTTCATCATCTCTTAAATTTCTAAAAGGATGGTGATACTCTCCGTAAAACTTTCTACTATTTATGGGATGAACTCCAAGTTTTTCTTGCCTTTCATTAAAATTCGTTTCCATAAAAGACTCCTATTGTCACTGAGCAAGGGAAGCATTGCTAAGAACATTATTAGTAACTAGTAGCTCTGGGATCACAGGAGCAGCGCTTAGTGACTCACTCACTGATTCAAACAATTAGTTGCTCTTAGGATCACAGGAATTATTCAGTCACAGAATATTCTATCCCTTCATTTACTCCACGGTATAAAATGTACATTTGTATTTAGCTAACCGGAACGTATATATATATACTTATTTGTTAAATTAATAGTTTTATTTAATTAAAAATTCTTTATATGAATGCACATTACTTTCAATTTTGTGAAGTAAACTACAATTTTTTTTATTTTGTCTCAATACATTTAAATGAAGATTTCAGGGACAACTTAACGATATATATAAATTACATAATCAAGTTTTAAGGATCACCTAACTCACCCAAATACTTTATTTGTGAGACTTAGGGAGAAAGGTCTTGCCATACGTACTAAGGAAACAATATTCGGTCGGCCAGAAGCGGATTTTTTTGCGTCATTTGGTGTCAGCACAATGTGTTAAACCCTTTGTATAAAGGCGATCCAGAACATGCCAGCGCGTAGAAGCGTGAAGGATTTACGAAAAATATTGGGATTCCTAAAGTATTATAAAACTTTCGTGTTGAAGTATTCTGAAGTATAGCATCCACTATACGCGTTACTCAGAAAAGGTGTGCGATTGAAATGGGATGCAAGGCTAGAAGCTGTCCTATAAAAGGTTGCATGGTGTTACGTCATCCTTAGCCTGAACAACCGTTCGTAATTAGTTGTGATGCCAGTTTGTTTGGCGTCGTGCGTCCAGCGGACGTCTCCGTAGAGGAAG
This sequence comes from Eucriotettix oculatus, assembly GCA_034510155.1. Classification (NCBI taxonomy): domain Eukaryota; kingdom Metazoa; phylum Arthropoda; class Insecta; order Orthoptera; family Tetrigidae; genus Eucriotettix; species Eucriotettix oculatus. The sequence continues at coordinate 196,861,870 of CM067376.1, read as the reverse complement.
AATTCGGACCCTTCCCCCTCAGGGATCAGGTAGTCGGAACTTCGTAAACAAAACAGCCCACGTGACGTCGCAATTGATCTTCTTCTGTTGAAGTTGTAAATATAGGCTCAAATGGAGGAAAATCCACTACTAACTAATCTAAACGGCGAAATAGAAAAATGTGCAACAAATATCGCTTCTGATGCAGACATTCAACAGGCATAGAAATGAGAAATAAAATTATTATAGATTGAAGTTAATAAAATTTGAAAAATAAGCTATCTGAAAAAAATAGTTGGAGATTAATTTTTAAAACTAGAAGATCATATATCCTGAATTATAAGACTGTTAATATTAGGAAAAGAAACTGTCTTGGTTTTAATATTAAGTGAATGAACAATGTATAACAGTTCTGAAACTAAAATGAATTTATAATTACTATTATATTTTATAAATAAATAATTTTATATTTTATTTAGTCTTATGGTTACGTACAACTTGTATTTGTTGCAAACCTTTCTTCAAAAGTTTGCAAATACTTACTTTAACGAGCGTATATATTCATGAAATATTAAAGTTTGTAAAGCGAAACACTAATTTGTTTCAAACAAATGGCGAGTTTCATGAATACGCGACTAGAAATCGTTCAGCTCTAAGGTCGGACAAGCATCGCCTTGCTCTACACCAGAAAAGTATTCACAATACCGGGATAATTTTATACAAAAGCCTTCCGCCAGAGGTTAAAAATAGTACCTCTGCTTCATGAAGCAGAGTAAAATTATTCTTTTAAATGGCGCGTTTTACTCGGTACAGGATTTTCTTAATCGTCCTTCTAGTATTTAAATCAAGGTTCCTGCAAAAAGTGTTGAATGAGCTGCCTTATAAAATAGCACATCACATATCTTTAAAATTTCTATTCAGTTTTTTCTGCTCTTTTGTTTGTTTGTTTCATGTATTGCCTGGAGCTACGACAGAGGGAAGGACAGTTTCCTGGTCACAGAGCTCCAAGTAGTTAAAACTCCATTGCGTGTTCCTCAGTGTGTATTTGTTTGTGTTTCCCAGTGTGTGTCCGTGTTGTGTTTATATTGACTTTTGTCTATATACACTTTCTTTTACTAATTTATATTAATAAGTTTTTTGTCTTTAATTATTTACTTTATTTTGTTCATTTTTAATTTTTAATGTATGACGTATCCTATTTCCTCAATCGAGGATTAATGGAAACAACAATAAATCTAAATCTACTACACTATATAAGTTATGTACTGAATTTCATATTATAGCACTCCCTTTTAAAATTAGTCTTATCATTATTATTTTTTATTATCACTATTATTTATTTTATCCTCACTATTGTCATTCTAAGAAAGTTGGCTATTTGGATTATTTTCTTCTTCCCTGATCTTCAAAGCTACATTCACACCTCTTATATCCAATAAATTGTTAATTTTTTTCGATAATCTTAATCTCCCCCATAAATGAGACTAAGAATGTTAGAAAGTGAGAGTGTGATGTGTTTTAGAAAGTTATGAAACATAATTTTCCAGCGAGAAGGTACACGCTGAAAAACATTAAAATTGACGTATTTTTAAGTCATTTATTACCACAATTATGATCAAAAATATCTTTATGAGATAAATAGTACTACGTTTTATTAAAAACTTTTACAAATAATCTAACTTTTAAATGTTTTCTTATAATATCCTATTTTTATTAAAATATTATTTTAAGCCTTTTTAATATGTTCTTTTAAATTATTAATATATCTTGACGAAAGTTATATTCAATAAATCACTAATCTGATATTTTTTTATAATTGAAAGTTAAATTTTTGACCAAGACTGTATTAATATTATACATGACCTATTTTTTCCGTAATTGTTGGTCTCCTATTTTTCAATATTTTAGAATTCTTGATACGTTTTTAATGTTTGTAGTTGAACAAATCCTTTTAATACTACTAGAATAAAAAATTATAGTTATTTATGTAATTTGACTCTTATTACTGTGACAATACTATAAAGACTGAAGATGTTAAAAAAAGTTGGGTTTCTAATTTCTTATTTCGAAGATCATATGGTATATACTGAACACTTTTTACTGATGTATACCTATTATTTTCGTCACTGAGTGAGCTAACAGAAAAGTTGCGGACCAAACCAAAATTTCTTAATATTTTACAAATACAATTTTTTTTTTCTTTTTCAATAAATTCTGTTTTTATTCAGTATTGTATACTGTCAGACATGTTATTTTCTTCTTTCTACCAAATAATTTTAATCACGGTTAATAGTTTAGAAGAAAGGTTCCGTTTCCAATATTCCAAACGAGTTTTAGATTAGAAATATTCGAATATTTTTTTGATATCTGTTGGAAAAAATCTAAAAATTCGTAAATGTTAGAGTGAACATTTGCTTAATGTTAAACAGGACAGTTTATTTTGACAATATTTACATTATTATGATTCTTTTAATTTTAATTATTAAAACTTACGATAGTTTATACTCGTATTTACACATAAATGAAGAGATTTTTCTTTATATGTTAGTTGATTCATGCAGTGTCTGGAAAGAGCACGAGTGACCGGCGTAAGGGGGAAAGGAGGGGGTGGCTGTGTCCGCAAGGAGCACGATTGAGGGGGGGGGGGAAGTAATATGTCCGCTGGCCACACCACACGCTTTGTTTAGGTATCTCTGCTATTATTAGCCAAATGAATGCAGATGGTGCAAAATAGATCGTGTGCAGCAGAGGACTCAAAGCTACTGAACTTTCATACACAATCACTGAAATAGAACTTTACACCACTTACAAAGTTATAATGTATATTTACGGAAGTCACACGGTACTCTACACCGAATAGCAGGCCTTTACATTTATGACAAAGTGTTGCGGTGGTAGCACTAGAAACTATGCTCACTTCCGAAGGCTACTTAAAGAGACGCAATTGGAAGACAGAATGCGCGTGGAGATTATCTCAAAATTGAGCAGCGATAACGAAGATGAAGATGTTGAGAAAAATTACAAACTAGATATTCAAGTATAACGAGCGAGCCAGACGTCAGTGAATACTATTCTTTCCGGACAGCCGAAGATGACATATTATAAAGATAGTAAACGACCAAAATGGTCAGCCGGGAATTTATGATGCTCTTATCGTTGGTGTACTGGAGAGGAATAACTAAATACCTAAAAAGTTACGTAAAGACATGAGACCTCTGTCAAGAGATGCAAACATCCAAATGTAAAACTTGAAGCCCCGTCCACAACTGTCATTCCGGAAATGACCGGTACATTGGTTGTAACGGAAATAAAATGTTACAATACTGTAACGAAGAAGGGTCATCATGAAAAATCATCCGATTCCGGCTGAAATACACAATGGCCGGGGTGGTAGAATAGACGCCATTGTTATTGATTTGCAAAGGCTTTCGATGTAGTTCCTCACTACATCTTGATCCAGAAGTTAGATGGGACAGGTATTGACAAAAGAGTAGTTCTCTGTGTGCAAGACTTCTTAAAAAATAGGCTACAAAAAGTCAAAGTTGGGAAAGAAACTTCAGAACTCGGATCTGTAACATCGGGAGTCCCCCAAGGATCAGTTATTGCCCCATTATTGCTTATCATTTTTATTAATGATTTGCCTAATAATATAAACTCTAAGGTCCGACTTTTTGCAGATGACTGTGTAATTTACAGGGAAATAACTGGGGAACAAGACTCCGCTGCTCTCCAAACTGACTTAGATACTCTAAGTACATGGGCTAAGCGGAATAAAATCAAAATCAACAATAGTAAAAGTAAGGCGATTAGTTTTACTAAAATGCGCGTTCAATATGCCTTGATATATAAAATAGATGGGGAAACAGTGATCGAGGAGACAAATTGTAAATACCTAGGCATTTATTTTAACAGTAAGCTGGAGCAGGTAAACTATGCTACAAGGAAAGCGTGGAACACCTTGCACTTTACCATGAGAACACTCAAGAAGGGGAACGCGAAATCTAAAGAGTTGGCATATTTGTCATTAGAACGCCCACTTATGGAATATGGTGCAGCATGCTGGGATCCGTACAGGATAGGTCAAATACAATCCTTAGAAAGGGTGCAAAGAAGGGCCGCAAAATTCGTACAAATAGGACCTGGGCATGGGAACGAAAAGGTAAAGCGACTAGGGTGGGATACGCTACAGACAAGAAGAGAAAGAGCTAGGCTACACATTTTCTACAGAGCTTTTGCAGGTCAAAAACCTTGGCAGGGAATCCGAGATAGAATGAAAGAATCGACTCGGAACGGGAGGGGAGGAGAGGGGTGATCACCTGTTTAAATTACAAGCAAGGAACCAAAAAACAGACGTTGGAAAATACTCATTCCTAAATAGGACAATTAATGACTGGAACAATCTGCCTGCAGGAGTGTTTGGGGAACTTCCTCTAACAGAAAGAAAATTTCGACTCAATCTAAGTTTAGTGTAGTGTAGTGCAGGGTAGTGAAGTGATCTGTGCTGCGAAATCTCTAAAAATATACTACAGTGAATTATATTTCCAGTTGTTTTTTGTTGTTTTTTCAGGGAAAACAATACTAATTTTTTTTAATAATACATTTCTAATAATATGATTCCACACTTATTTATTTATATTGAATATAATTATACATTCAACTATAGGTTACATGTGGTCCTTACGACCAGTTTATTAATTATTGTTTAATTTCTATGTATCTACCACCGGGCATCTGCCCATTTGTAGATTTAATAAATACACACATATACATACACAGAAGATTTACTCTTAGAAAAAATAGTGACGCACCCAGAACCAGTACGCAATATTGACGTCGAGGAGGCAATTGAGAAGGCCAATATATTAATGAAACGTAGAGCAGAACCACATGTAGTGTTTACATATATTATTATGATTAGGAATTGTTAAATAAAAAGAATATATTTAATTTTAATATAATTATGATGATTTGAATACGTTAATGCAACATTAAAATTTACAAAAAATATATAACTCATGTTAAATTTTTGAAAACATAAATAAATTTACGGAAATGAATTGTCAATTAGGCCTAGCTCGCTATAGCAAAGAGAATCTCTTTGCAGCTCCTAAAATGGCTGCTGTCAGGAACGCGGGCGAACATCGAAATTTAGAAAAATAGAAAAAGGAAAATAAAATAAACGCGCTTCGAAACGAGAATGGTTTTCAAAAACGACGCAGGATAAAAATGCCTTTACCAGATAAAATATGGTGACGTCTTTTTTCCATCAAGTTGGATGCCGGCCGGCTGGTTCTCTGCTGGAACACGTCTTCTTTTGCCGGAATAATTGATTTTATGTACTTCCTTTCCTACCAACCACAAGTTTTGTGTGGTTGATCCCAAAAAGTTGACATTTACTCGGTATGCACAATCTCCTTTCACCAAAGCACACCTTTTAACTAAATTAGTCCAAGACGTAAATTTCTTTGGCCTCCAGCCAACACTTATCTCCGACCCTCACTCGGGCCGACTCTGCATCAGATGATGCACACGAACAAAACATCCCTGGGCCAAAATTTACCGTAACGTCACCATCCTCGTTCGCGCACTCGTGTACGCGACTCGGTGGAATATCTAACTAAATTATGTTTGTTTTACCGATTCAGACGTTTACGACACCTGAAACCCAGGCTCATAGAGTTTCTAGTAAATGACCTCGTTAAAACGTCATTCAGACGCTGGAAAGAAAATATCTGGCAAAAAATTCCAGTGTTTAGCAGTCCATATTATGTACGAGAACGACTCAACTGTATATAAATATTCAACTAAAGGAAGGCGACCCAGAAGCCAAAGTGTTTAACATGAGCAACCTCCTGCCATAATTTGAAAGAAAGTAAGTTGACATTCAATGAGGATGTACATCCCCGAAGATTTATACAAAGTTAGTAGAATATTATGACATGTACGTCTCATGTTAGATTTGTGCAGTGGTGCATGTATATATTGGCACGTAGATAGTTCTAGTACTTTCGTTATATTATAATATATTACAATACTACCTGTAGAAATAATATGAAAGAAAAAAGTTGAAATTATAAAAAAGATTAAAATTTGAAAGGCCATTAAAATGACGTATAATATATTTAATGATTCCTCAAAATTGTATATTGTAACTTAATTAATTGTTATTATATTTAATGGGCTTCCAACCTGGGGTAAAATATATAAAAAGAATTTTGTTGATTATAATATATAATTTATATTTTAAACTGAAATTGAACACGATAATATATACAAAGCCAATTTCAAGCCAGCTGAATTTTATATGTCATCATATCTGGTGTTTGAATAGTTCTTTCCTCTATTCTTCCTTCATATAGTTCAGAGTTGACCGAAGAATATCGAAACTGATTTCCAACAATTGAGAAAATGGTAATTATATGTTTACCTACTTTTTTTATCAGTCGCCAATTCGCAAAATGACACGAGGAATTTAATTTGTACATATAACCCGTTATTTCTTAATTTTTAGTAAAAAAATTTTTATACATATTATTTTATTGTTTTAGTTTAGCTGGGTTCATTTACTACTAGTGTTATCTATAATTCCTTTCCATCCTATTACTTAAATATTTGAGATACGACGCTTTGTCTCTCCAGTGCCATTAGTAGGGAGGTTGAAAATTCTCAGATTCCTGGCCAACATTCAGTCTGACAATAATTGTGTGTGGAAAAGGAGTTGAAGCGTTACTTGTTCTATTATTTATTATTACTACTTAGCTGTTATTAGGAATTTGCCCGGTGGCAGCTATATACAAAGAAAACACAAATACAATTACAAAAGTTTACACTAAGGATGAATTTTGAAGTGAAGTTTTTTATCTGAAAAAGAAAAGAAAGGAGCCACACAAAAATCACTTCACTGCACTTCACTATTGTTTACGTTACCTGGAAAAGTCGTCAGAATTTCTGCAGGCAAGGAATTCCAATCGCATATTGACCTATTTACAAATGAAAATTTTCCTACGTCTGTGCGTTACCCTTTTTCTTTAATTTTCAACGAGTGGTCAATTTTAGAAATATAATTCGGCAACGTAAGATGGTTTGTTATTTCTTTCCAGGCCCTGCGGTTTACTCTTATAAGCTTTATATATTGCGCACAACCTCGCATGTTTCCTTCTATTACTGAGACCTAAATTCTAGTGAGGATTGTTCGCGAATCGACCCCCAAACATCTTTTCAGCCAGTTTTTGTATTTTTTCCAACGCTAGAGTGTGTTCATTTCGATATAGATCCCAGAACGTCACCCCCTATTCTAAAACTGGTCTTACCAGCGTTTTATAAGCAGAAATCTTGGTTTTTCTCGTGCTTTTCCTCAAGACCCTGATCACAAAGTGAAGCAGCAGCAGCAGCGCCCTCCACCCTTTACCTCGCTCACCTCATTACCCTAATTTAATTATTTACTAATCATGATCCCAAGATATTTACAGTTATTTGACTCCGTCACAACTTCGTTCCCCATTTTATATCTAGTGGAGCGACATTTCTCTTTTTTTTTTTTGTAAAAACGACTGCCTTTCTCTTCATTGCATTTATTTGCATTTTATTTCTAACTGACCATTGGTAAATTTTGTCCGAATTAGTCTGCAGAATCTGTGCATCCTCAACGTTTACGATTTTCCTATGAACCATACAATCATCGGCAAAAAGTTTGATCTGTGATTTTATACCGACTGTTAAATCATTTATGAATGCAAGGAACATGATGACACTTCCTTGCGGGACCCTGACGTGATTTTCACAGAGTTGGACAATTTGTCAGTCACGTGAACTCTGAGTGAACGATCTTTTAAAAATTCCCGAATCCACCCGAAAATCTATACCAGTATTTTTTAACTTACTTAATAATAGATCGTGCGGCACGACGTTGAAGGCTTTAGAAAAATCAATAATTATAGCGTCTATTCTCCCTCCCTTGTCAACCCTGTCCGACAGATCTTGGCAGACCGTTGTCAACTGCCAAGTTGGCTCTCAGAAGAGAAATCAGGTCTGAAGCCATGTTGCCCACTGTAAATCCACCCCTCGGATCTCTACCATATTGTTGAACTTCTGATGTAATTTTTTGTTATGTTTTGACATTGTTCCGGTAAGTTTTTATATCCATAATTTTTTTATAAATCTGTCTCAATTTCATCGGCTTAGGGTTAATTTTCTGTAGATTTTCTTCTACACAGAGGAAAAAACCTGAAGAAGACATAAAAACATGCCGAAACGTTGTTACGAGTAAATTTATATAATAAAGTCTGTACAAGGTCATCAATTTATTTAATTATATACAACAGACATTAAAGTTTAACCTTTAGAATATTAATAATATGTTTGCTAAATTCAATATAATCTTTAAGTAAAATCTACTTGCACTTCTTTATAAACAATGTGTGCTAGTATTGTTTTATATGTACGTTTCAATAAACTTGCTGACGGTAACTGTTGAAGTATGATGGTGATGGAAGTTGAGGAAGAGGGATTACGGGCATGATTGACAGTAGCGTAACTTACTTAAAGGACAACTTCGCTCTTGTCTGTGTTGGGACTCTCGGCGATGAATGGCGACAATTACTGGATGATTTATTGCACGCAAAGTTAATTATTTATTAATCTTGAAAGTAACTGCCGCTCAGTATTAATCTAAAAGGAGAAACATTAAGAGATCAACGACTTTAAGTTGTCAATGTAATAGGTTCTCTTTAGGAAAGCGCCTATTAATCACGTGGATATTCCAAGGTCGCCAAGCAACTTCCAGCTATAAAGGTTAATGATTTGCATCCTGAGTCAATGCCAATGTTTTCACAGGTGCTGTGATCTGTAAGCTTAATCGCTATTTTCTGTCAGCGGTACGACAGATTGTTTGATTCGAAAAGTTATAATCTCGTCCTCTTAGGTCGGTCAAAAGGAAAGGTTGTTTGCTAAACATATAATTTATTATTCTATACCTGACGAATTCCATTGAGGTACGCGAGAGGACATAAGAATATTTAAATTTTTGACAAAAGAAACAAATACGAGCAATAATTCACATAGAAAGCTTTGATAAGATAATGAAGCATCAGCGCACTAAGCCTTAGGGCGAAAAGTATGTATCGACGCTGGATTTTAAAAGAAGGCTAACTTAAAAAAATGAATATAGCAATATTGGGGATTATCGTAAGGAAATCGTCGTATACATCAGTTGTGAGCAGAACAGAATGGTAGAAACACGTTTGAAGATTACACTCAGATATTAATAATTTACGGCGATACGGGAAATTTGAAATCGTTTCGATCTTCAAACTTATTTTGCATCTAAATGAAACATTTCTGGGCATGGATTACTTTTCAAAGCTTTATCTACTAAGTATCCTATACAACTCCTAGAAGTCTGTAATAGGAATACTGAAATATGCAGTAAATTGTGAAGTGGCCTACACTCCAGAGAATCAAGGGGGCAGTCGATTGTTGGAGAGAGGAACGTGGAGGAAGTGATAGAAAAAAGCGAACTGTAAATATAGTGATGAGGAATAAAGCAGAGCACACGCCAAAGTGCATAAATTAATGAAAATTGGAGGCGGTTAATAGCCGAAAAGTGTTAAAAGCCAAAAAGTGACGCGGGAAAGTACGTCACGTTAAGTTGAACTATATTAAATTGGTCATTTTTCCTGGGTAACAGGCTGTGACGGTGATCCTGAAACAGGAAACTCCCCTTAAATAGCATATGAAGGAAATTGAAAAAGAGGGGGAGGGGGTGTAGACGGAAGCGAAAGGTTGACTATGCATAGGAAACTTGCATCAGGGCTATTGGGTACTATTCTCACGCCCTTCCGAATAACGGGAGATGAATCTGCTGTGAGGTTGCAGCATACCCTTCTCTGCAGCTGACCGACTGATCCAATCGGATCAGTGGACATCTTTTACAGTATGCCCAAGATCTTTGACCCCAGTACATACACCTCCCAAAATTTTTTTTGTTGGTTAACAAGCTACATGAGGGTGATCCTGAGACAAAAATAATCCTTTTAATAGCATAGGAAGGGAATTGAAAAGGGGGGACGTGGGATGTAGAAGAAAGCCAAGGGCTGACTAGGGCCCCCGTGATATAGTTTAAGGCAGTGGCCTTCTTCTTGTAAATACGTTAGGATTGGTTGAATGAATGAGAGAATTATCCTAGTTGGCCTTATTTATCAATTGTCTTCAGTAATTTAATTATATTGTCTCATTTAAAATCATTCTAAATTGGTATATTGAAACCTTTCGTTAAATTATGCTCCCAATAGGCGATCCTGATATTCCGAAATTGAAACAGCAAGTAATAAACTGAATGCAAATTAATTTCTGTTCCCAGAAGAAAAGGAGCACGTTACAATATTCGGTATATGACAACAGCAGAGACTGACCAGTAACATTTAATTGGGAAGTCTCCAATAGAAGTGTAGTGTCACGCAAGAACACAAATGAGAGCTTCTTCTGATTTTACTTCTCACGATGATTCAATCAAAATTGATCGCACTGAATCGGGGATGCTTCGGGTGAAAAAAACTCTCAATCTTGGTGTCCGTTAATTATAAATGCTAGGAAAATACTGGAATCTTGTTAAGCTTCTTAAGGGTGCTAATTTCAATTATTTTATTTAATAACCTCTTGCTGTTGGCATGTAATTGGTAGAAGACACGTTTTATCTTCACCGGCTACATACACTAAGGAACAATTTTTACGAAATTTAATTCCCTCGCGTAAGATATTAATTATACATCTACAGTGTTACATTTCTAACTCCGTCTACATAACGTCTAATAGGAATGAAATTTTGAAATTGTAAGAACATAAATCAAATTGGTACAAATTTCTAACACGAAAGAAAATTTACTTCTTTCACATTTTAAATGAAGAGTTAATTTTAGGAAGAAGCCACACATTACGGGCAATATTGTATGCATATTCGTGCGGTTATTTTGTCAGAGTTATGAAAGCTTACTAAATACCGCCCGTTAAATGTACTGTCATTTAAATAAACTTTGATTAAGTCAAATAAATCTGTTTATTAATTCATCAAAACATTTAAAACTGTATCCTGATGCTGCCGCCTCTGTGCCAACATGCACGCTTTTTCAGGGGGGCGTATTAACAGGCTACATGAGAGTGATCCTGAAACAGGCAACTCCCCTTTAATAGCATAGGAAGGGAATTGAAAAGGGGGGATGCAGAAGGTAGAGCAAGGTTGCCAAGGGTTCTGCTTCTTCCAGCTAATGTAATTGTTTGATCTTAGACAAGCATGAGAGGGGTAAGGGAATTTGTGCAGCGTATTTCTCATTCAGGATTTTTCAGACAGGATTCTCGTGTTGTAAATAAGGGAAAGGCTCGCGCTGGAAGGCAGTTTAAATCATTCGAAATCGAAGCAGAAATTCACACTATTAAAATACTATTATTTTAAAGTTTTTTTTAAAAAAATTGCGCACCACTAATTCGTCCTCAATTAATTCTTGTGCTGTAGCACATGGTACTCTCTCTCTCTCTCTCTCTCTCACACACACACACACACACACATATATATATATATATATATATATATATATATATATATATATATATGTGTGTGTGTGTGTGTGTGTATGTATCTATGTACCAGACGCTACTGCGGGACTGCATTATAGCTATTGGGTCGGTGTATAAGTCCTTGTCGTTCTTCATTGGATTGGCACCACTGCATTACGAACCCTTTGATTTGCGTCATTCTTTTTTTTCTGTTTGGACTTTGATTGCTGTGAACAGGAACTTGTTTGTTAATAGCCCCTCAAGGATAATCAGGATGGATTGCCAAATAGAGAAAAATAAACACGAATCATTTTATTGTTCGACTTTATTCCGTCATGTAATACTGGGGATGCCGCGACAAGAATTTGTAGTGTGTACGGGGACCATACGAAAGAATTTATTTTTCGTTTTAGAGAAGAAAAATGCGACTTGATTGATGAACTTCAATCTGGAAAACCTTCTCTTTATTATTATTACTTAACTGCTATTTGGGCATTTGCCCGGTGGCAGCTATTTTACAACCGCTTAAACCAATTGGTTCACAATAATCTTCGCCATGCAACACGGATTGCAACCACAAAGCCATTGTGCGTGATTTGCATTCATTGGATAAGGTGAAAAAATAGGTAAATGCGCACCGCGCCTGTTATGAGAAGGAAAAGCAGGGAATAACGATATATTTGCATTTGTTGGCCCGTTACTGTTCGGCTTGTTATAAGCACAAAATATTTCTTGCGAACATTATTACGAGTAATGATAAATGGTTTCCTGTAAGTGACCTTAAAGGAGAGGAAGGAATGACCCAGGCCATCAAGAAAAAGAAACACTCCGTGCCAAGGACCTCAAAAAATCAAGTTGTGAAATTTATGGAACCAAAATAAAACGATAACAGCTGCTGCGGCTAAGTAAACACGCTGTTACAAATTATCTGGTAAACGAGCGGCGTTGAACGATAATGCGTGCGTTCATACGGCCAGAATCACCACAGTTTCGATTGCCGAACTTCGTTGGGAGCAACTTCCACACCATTTATATTCAGCACATGTAGCCCCATTTAGTCCCATATTTAAAAAAGGAGATAAGTACGATTGTAAAAACTATAGACCAATAAGTTTATTAAATATACCATATAATATATTTGCCATAATAACATCAGACTCGTTGATATAATTGATAAATAGCTTTCTGATTTCCTAGCTATCGATAATATCTTTATTGTGAGACAGATCTATGAAAAATGCCATGTATGGCATCGAACTCCATAACATGTTTATAGTTTATAAAAAGGCCTTTGATTCGCTGAATAGAAACCGAATTTCCCAGTGTTTAAGACGTTATGCAGTCCCAACAAAGTTAATAAAATTGATAGGACTGACATTGGAAAATACGTCACCAAGAATTAGTTATCAATCAGTAAGTGAACCAATTTTTATTAACTACGGGGTTAAAAAATGAGACCCGTTATCAGCCACACTATTCTGTGTCGTCAACAACATTCTGTCATCAAATATTCAGATGATAATCTTTTGACATCAAGAACAATGAGCTCGTTAGAACAAACATTCAAGAAACTAAAAGAAATGTCTTCTCCTATGGGCTTGTAATCATTCAAGATAAGAAAAAATACATGCTATGCAGAACGAGGGTTGGTCTGGCAACAGATGTTACGATTGAAGACATCACATACCTAGAAGTAACCTCGTACAGATACCTAGGAACAATTCTTAATGGGAATAACTCTATAGAAGAAGAGGTTAAAGAGAAAATAATGGTAGGAAATAGGTATTATTTTGCTTACAGCAAGTTACTATCCAAAAAGGCAAAATGGAAATTGTATACATCGGTAATAAGACCAATAGTCACCTATGCAGCTGAGACTTGGTCAATGATGGGGAAGGACATCAAAATACTGCAAATATTTGAAAGGAACGATTTATTGTCCAGTTAAACTTTCATGTGGAAACTGAAGGATACGAATAAATGATGATTTTTTTTCTTTCTCCATGGCTCTACAGCCTGGGCCTACCGAGTCGACTGCGGACTGTCATTTTGAATGACACATTCCGAATTTAGAGTGAAACGTGGTCAGCGTATCGATCCTCCAACAGTCTTAATCACGGTCTTCTCGACCATGACAACACAAACATCCAAGCCCATGCCAGGATTCGAGCCCGGGACCTCTGGGTCGTGAGGCAGCAACGCTAGCCACTACATCGCAGGGGGTCGGCAAATGATGAATTAGATAAAATAATTCAATACAGAAATATGATGAATCACGTGAAATCCCTCGGACTATGTTGGTTTGGACATCTATACAGAATGAGCAATGAAAGAAATGCAGAAAATGTTTATAACTGGATACCCCTTTCAAGTAAAATACGAGGCAGACCGAAGACCAGATGGAGAGACGGAGTACTAAGTGATATTAGGAGACTCGGAATTAGAAAGTAGGCGTCTAAGATCCAGAAAAGAAATGAGTAGAGACACGTTGTGGACCAGGCCAATTGTCGTAGCGCCTCAAAAGAAGAGATCGTGTGTGACATCGTCAAGCCAGGCGCACCATTGCGGGAAGTGATGAAGGATGCTCCTGGTTTAACTAGAGACGCTGATGTTGCCGTTATTGTACACGGTACAAATGACATTAGTGTTGGAAGTCTCGTGAACTAGTCCAAGCTTCCAAAGCGATCGTGAGTGAACTGTCCCCGAGATTCGACGACGCTGTTGCCAACTGCAGGACCAGCTGCGAGAATATGCGCCTTCAGCAGCAGAACTAATACAAAATTAAAAATGTAAGTTACTAATTTATTTCATAATTTAAAAGGTAACAATTTCACAGGCCATGGCCTTCATACAAACTATTCTGGGAAGAAACAATTTGTAAAAAATATTTATGCTCAACTTTCATGCCTTTAAACTTCACGGAAACCAGCAAACTATTTCAGAAGTCAGTTCAAAAAATAGTGAATGTATGTATGTGACTGATAGATGTAAAATTTTGTATTTAACCAAAATATTCAGAGCCTTAGACGTAAAAAACCTCGAGTTAGAAACATTTTTATCACTGCAAAATATCCCAGTCGACGTATTAGAGCTAACTCAACATTGGCAATCTAGTCCTGTAGCTGAAAATTTTCTAATCACGGGTTATAAAAGACTAACGAACTTTAATAGAAGTACAATTAAAAATGAAGGTTCATGCATTTATGTAAAAAACGAGCATTCCTCCGATTGCAATGTGAGATTTGATATACAGTCTTATAGTAAAGAGCAGGTTTTAGAAATATTGGTTTCCATTATTTCGAAAGTTCATATAAAAAGGAAAGGTATAATTATCTGTGGTGATTTCAGCATTGACTTTCTGTCGGACACAAGGAAAACGCGAGACCTTGAATAAATACTTTCCTGTAACTGGTTTCCTGTTACTAATAGTAATCCTACCAGGGTTTTCGGTACTGCCTCAATATGTTTTGTCTTACTCCTATGTAACCGCCAAAATTACAAAGTATGTACCATTAATTCTGCATTATCAGGTCACAAAGGCCAAGTTATGCTCATAAATAGTGAACTGTTCCATTGCAAAATACCTGTAAAAAAACGCGCGGAAGACGTCTTTGTCAATTAAATTTGAACAAAATCAAAGCTGTGCTCGGGAGAACTTCATGGAATACAATTCTTGACACACAAAACGAGTGGAACCCAAATAATATGTTCCGTAAATTTATTAATTACTTCTTATCGGTCGTCGACGCTGTTGCACCACTAAAATTAAGTAAAATGAAACGTACTAAACGAAATACGTGAATAACTAAAGCTAAATGTATTATCAATTTGGCTATGTCGGTAGAGCAAAAAGAATCTATGCAGCTCCTAAACGGCTGCTCCCGGAAATGAAATAAAAACAATCGCGAATCAAACGAGAATGGTTTTCAAGGAAAATTCGGGTAAAAATGTTGTTACCGGACGTTAACGCCTGGTGACGTCGTTCTTTGTTCCTAAGTCGGCTGCTCCTTTGCTGCATCACGTCTTCTTCTGATTAAGATCCTCTAGCGCCACTCCTTCAGATCAAATCCGCAACAAATGTTATATTTTTATTTTCTGTACTCCCACCATTTGAATCTCTCTACTCCATATGTGGAGAAAACTAAATTTTATATGTTGCTTCTTCTGCCACTGCTATCTCTCCCTGCGTCTCTCTCGGGCAGGCTCCCTCCACCAACTCCTCCACAATAACCCAGGCAGGCTCTGATCCATCTGCTCAACAATCTTCCTAGGCGAGGTTTCACCCCGACGTGACCTTGACCATTCTCGCTTTCCTGCTGTACGCGACTCGGTAGGATACTAAACTAAATTATTTTTGCTTTACCGATTCTATGTAGGGGACATGAGTCACCTCAATTGTTTAATACTAAATCGTGATATACCGATCAACACGTTTATGATGTATATAAAATGAAACTGGCTGAATAAGGGACATACACTGGCAAGGTGACCAAGAGGAATCAGTTATATCACAGACATACTAGTGGGGATCATTTTGACTTTTATGTTTAAGACTGAGCATAAATTATGTAATGTTTATATAATTAATTCTAATGAATACAACTTATAAGTAGATGCGGATTTTAAATCAAGTTTCTCATAAGCCTTGTCACTTAGAACTGGTTTACGCTTCAATTCTTGTATGTCGAGATGTCGTTCTGGCCGACCTTCTGCGGTCTAGTGGCTAGCGTCGCTGTCTAACAACACAGATGTCCCGGGTCGAATCATGGCACGGGCTTGGATATCATGGTCACGGAGACTTATATTAAGTCTGCAGGAGAATCGATACGCTGACAACGTAACACTGTGCCATGTAAGATGACAGTCCGTAGTTGACCCGGTAGACCAAGACCCTGAATGGGCTGCAGAGCCAAGGAAAAAGAAGATGTCGTTCTAGCGTTGCCGTCTACAACCGTGGAGACATTTAATCACTACTTTTCGACCGAATCTTTACTTCACCTTTCGATCTCTCTTCCTCCCTCTGTTTCATCCCCGGCTCTTACGTTTCGAAAATCCCCTTTAGGTCCCCACAATGGGGTGGCTATACAATAGTCTTATAATGAAAACTGGGGTAATTGAGTTTTTTAATTTAAATTAGGACAAATCTGTTACGTTAAATTTAAAAAAAAACACCAATTTTAGGTACATTAAATTCTACAGATAGCACACATGTAGAATTTAGTCTTTACATACCGATGGAGGTTTACCAACTTAACCATCATCCCGAATAGTATTCTTCAATTTATGTGTGGTCAGTATGCGTTCGATACAAATCTTAGTAATTTTGGACGCAATATTGGTTTACTATTCCTCCCTACTCATCATATGAAACCGATAAGGCTTGACATTTAACTCCAATAACACCGGTATTTTATCAATGAAAACTATGGAAAGATTTTGGACTGTTTACAATTACCCATTCATTCTCTCCACTAAAAATATTAATTTTACGACAAGTCTCGATCATTTAGAATATATTATCTTAACACTCTCTCAGCCTCTATCATGACGTTAGGGATTAAAAGTAGGCAAATTTTTAAGTGAGTGATCGAGCCATTTTGTATGAATTTGTGTTCTGAGATTCCCTTCACAAATCTCTGCATTGAACACAAGCTGTCTACACTGCAACTTTTATCTCCTGGACAATAAATGCTCTCTGTTAAATACTCGTACCGTTAGGTCGGGACCCTTCGGAGACATTTGCTTTCTTCTAGTAGTAAGATTTCCGCAAGCTACCGCGTCTACTACGAGTTCGAAAAGTTATAAACGCATCGCACACGCATCTACGTAGGTTCTTCTGCGCCGCATCTAGCCAAGAGAACTCATACCACCCACGCCAGAAACCAACCAGGATTTGGAGGAACAGCTAAAGCCGGTGAGTCTCAAACACTTATTTATGCATTTGGTGTGGGCGCCATCCTCCGCAGGTGAATAATTCTGAAGAGATAAATAATACAGTCCACTATCTCTTCTCTCCTTTAAATTACAAAAAATAAAGGTCCACTCCCACCACTTAGCAAACACCCAAACGTATTGATTTGACTGGGTATTTAGTATATCTCTCCTTTCCACATGACTTCAAGAGTTCTGCTACTCCAATGTTTTTTTTCTACATTTTGAGTCATATATACACCATGTTTTGTTGATATCGATCCACGCGTTTCAGAGCGCTTAATTTTGCGCGATTAAATAATTATCCCCATTTAAAATTAACACAGTAGTTCTTGTTGTGAAATTGTCTGGTGAGGTTCTAAAGTTTTACATGTTAGCGTCTGACAAACACCGACCACGAATAAAAGGGCACACAGCCGGAATTATTTTTTGATAACTACTTGTCGGGAGAAACTAGAGAAAAGCAGATTTGGACAAATTGAAAAATAGTGATTTGAATAAGCAAAAGAAATAAAAATCGACCGACGTTTTAGAAAGTTCTTCGTAGAATCAGAGTAGATTAGTGTCGAAACAGCTTTTCAAGGTCTAAGTTCTTGTCGAAATAGTTTTGTGGAGTTTTCTGTAGAAAGCCATTTTTAAACCCAGTTTTGAAATATTTTTGAAATAAATTTTAAAAACAGTTTTTAGACTGTTTTGGTGGATAATCGATACAATTTTTATGTGTTGATAGAAATTGATGAGTGTAAGAGATTCCATGGCGTATTTGCGCATCGTCCAGACCTGTATAACGAGGACCACTCAGGCCGTTCCATGACTGGAAAATAAAAAGTGTGGGATCCAAATTATATAACAAACTCTACTCGGTTATAAGGCACGCAGATACCTTTGGTCTCATGTTCTACAGTGCGTTCGGAAAGTAACTGTGGACTGGACTACGGACTGACTACTGATGTAGATCTAGGTTAAATCTACATCCACTTCTTTGACTGTTAAGTAACACATTCATAATATCACAATCAGACCTGCGGAAAGTGTTTTCCAACAAAATTAATTTTGTGCAGACTTACATAGTCATCCATGTCCCACATTACATATAATGTAACTGCACAACAAGTTTACGAAAACCCTGTATATTTTATTCGGTCATTTTCGATAAGTTCATTCTGTTATTTTATATACATTATATATGTATTGAAACGAACCAGAGTTTACTAGGGTCACCACTGTGTTTCATGAGTTTTTATATCGTATTTTTCCAACTTTTCCTATATAAGAAACTGAGTATTCCTTCTTGTTCTTCCTTTACTGTTGTTAAAATTTATTTTCTATCTCTATATTCCAAATTTTACCCTTCGATTTCCGTAATTATTTTCAGAATTTATTTTTAATGGGATAGAAAAACAATCCTAATTTTTTACTATTTATCCCGAAAGATACTCATATTTCCCAATGTATGTTTGTATTTTCATTGTGTCTAACTGTCGCGATAAACAGATGGTCAGGCTATAAATACCGTTCATCATTTTATCATTTCGGCCGTAACTGTCGCTGGAAATTGTCAGCGACACCAAATTCTTCACATGTAAATTCTATAAATAACTTTATCTGCTCATTCTAACTTTTTCACATTGTCGACATTATTATCCCCAAGAATGCAAATTAATAATTTTTTCTAAGCAGTAATTTTCTGTCTGATTGTTGTTTGAATGCTCTGCCAGAGCCTTATCTCATAAGACCATCCCTTTTAATAGATGTCAGCAGTATCAATCATAATTTTTCAAATTTATTCCCATTATTTAAATATTTTTAATATCAATCTGTGCAAAAAACTATTATTCATTTTTATGTCCATTTAATTTCAATTAACATGGTACCGATTCTTATAAAACATTTTTTATCGTACTACATCGACTTTTAATCTCCCCACTATTTTTTAGTTCGGGGGCGATTCATCGTCCAGTTAAACGTTAGCGACGATTCATCTTATCTTTCCGGGCAAGCGAGCTGGTGTCTGCCGGGGCTGCACATCACTTCTACCCGTTCCTGGGAGGCGTCGACTTTAATCAGGTGAAGGAAATCCAGTATTTTCGACCCTCACCGTGATTATTTTGTCACTGTAACCTTTTTTTGGCTTAATAGGCTACATGAGGGTGATCCTGAAACAGGCAACTCCCCTTTAATAGCATAGGAAGGAGTTTGAAAAGGGGGATGCGGAAGGTAGAGCAAGTGTTGTGTGTTATAATTTGATTTTTTAGTGTTTATAAAATCTGTATAATTTTAATATAAAGTTTTGATTTTGTTTTTAGAGTTGATAAGTGATTGTATTTAAATCTGGAAATAAAACGGACATACGAAATTATAGACCTATTAGACTAACCTCAGTAGTATGCAAAATCATGGAGCACTTAATAACTAAGTACATTCGGTATGCTCTTGAATCTAAAGGGTGGTTCTTTGAAAACCAACATGGTTTTCGATCGGGTTTTTCGTGTGAAAGTCAGATAATCAATTTGTTTCAAGATCTAGCAGACGAAGTCGATTGGGGTGGTAGAATAGACGCCATTGTTATTGATTTTGCAAAGGCTTTCGATATAGTTCCTCACGGCATCTTGATCCAGAAGTTAGATGGGACAGGCATTGACAAAAGAGTAATTCTCTGGGTGCAAGAATTCTTAAAAATAGGCTACAAAAAGTCAAAGTTGGGAAAGGAACATCAAAAGTCGGATCTGTAACATCGGGAGTCCCCCAAGGATCAGTTATTGCCCCATTATTGTTTCTCATTTTTATTAATGATTTGCCTAATAATATAAACTCTAAGGTCCGACTTTTTGCAGATGACTGTGTAATTAACAGGGAAATAACTGGTGAACAAGACGCAGCTGCTCTCCAAACTCACTCAGATACTCTAAGTACATGGGCTAAGCGGAATAAAATCAAAATCAACAATAGTAAAAGTAAGGCGATTAGTTTTACTAAAATGCGCGTTCAATATGTTGCGATATATAAAATAGATGGGGAAACAGTGATCGAGGAAACTTACTGTAAATACCTAGGCATTTATTTTAACAGTAAGCTGAGGCAGGTAAACTATTCTACAAGGAAAGCGTGGAACACCTTGCACGTTGTCATGAGAACACTCAAGAAGGGGATTGCGAAATCTAAAGAGATGGCATGTTATTCACTTATGGAATATGGTGCAGCATGCTGGGATCCGTACAGGATAGGCCAAATAGAATCCTTAGAAAGGGTGCAAAGAAGGGCCGCAAAATTCGTACAAATAGGACCTGGGCATGGGAACGAAAAGGTAAAACGACTAGGGTGGGATACGCTACAGACAAGAAGAGAAAGAGCTAGGCTACACATTTTCTACAGAGCTTTTGCAGGTCAAAAAACTTGGCAGGGAATCCGAGATAGAATGAAAGAATCGACTCGGAACGGGAGGGGAGGGGTGATCACGTGTTTAAATTACAAGGAAGGAACCAAAAACCAGACTTTGGAAAATACTCATTCCTAAATAGGACAATTAATGACTGGAACAATCTGCCTGCAGGAGTGTTTGGGGAACTTCCTCTAACAGAAAGAAAATTTCGACGCTTCAGCCCAGAGTGACTGCGGGGCTCACCTGATCATGTCGGGAATGCCTCGCACTCTCTCTGGGTACTTCTTATCAAAGTTCTCATATGCCGAGACACCTTCACCTATTTTAGGAGGTATATGTACTGGGATCAAAGACCTTGGGCATATGGCAAGAGCTGTCCGCTGTTCCCATTGGATCAGTTGGCCAACTGCCTCCTGAAACTGGTGGAGACACGGAGAAGGGAATGCTGCGTCCCCACAGCAAACTCGTCTCCCGTCATTCGGAAGGGCGTGAGAATAGTACCCAATGCCCGACCTACCTGATGCAGGTTTTATAGGGTTTTCCCTGCATCTCTTTAGGTGAAACACCGGGTAGGATCCTTAAACCATAGCCCGGGGGCCCTAGTTAACCCTTGGCTACCTTGCTCTACCTTCCGCATCCCCCCTTTCAATTCCCTTCCTATTCTATTAAAGGGGAGTTGCCTGTTTCAGGATAACGTCATGTAGCCTGTTACCCAAAAACAAACAATATCGCTACCGAATTTTATCCCCAATTAGTAGCAAATTATTTTCAGGTACTCTTCGATTCGCGTATCGACCTTCCACATCCTGCCCTTTCAATTCAGCAGCCTGTTTCAGGATCATCCTCAGGAAGCATGTTAACCAAAAAATATCGCTGAAGAATAACAATTCTTTGGGTGGTCGCTGGCGCCCTTTTTATTTACAACAAAGATAACATTTATTATTTTTTATTCCCATCCCCTTACACTTGTCACAAGAAGAAATTTCAATTTTCTCTCTTTGTGCAAAGGATTTACATCCATTACTCATGCTTTACCGATTAGGGAATCGAGGTAAGTTGCGTTTTTTCTGTGTCCCGCTAGTAAATAGCGCAGCAACGAGTATCACTGAAAAATGTGTTACAAATGGCGCACAACATGGGCCCACTCGACTTGCTAATCGAGGTGAGGACCTGTGACAAGAGTAATAGAACAAAAAAAGGTAGCAAAGGGAAAAAAATAGAATTTGTTAAACTTTTGTGCTAAAATACATAGTTATAAGCTTTTATATTGTATAAATCATTGTAAAACAGATTAATTGCCTGTATTATTATTGACTTTCAGCTCCTGGAAAATCGTTCAAGCGAGACCATGGAAGGCAGATCCAAACGAGTTCGTTCACGGCCCAGGACACAAAGTGATTCGGATGCTGAGGTTGAGTCCAGAGTCGATTCTCGGTAGGAGTACGAGGAGGAAAGCGATTCTGTCAAACTGAACCTTGTGCGGAGGTGGGTGAAGTCATTGTGCAGCCAGAGTTGGTAACACCGTGTGAAACTGACATGTCAGAAATACTGAAGCCTATTATATTCCAACATTATGAAATGAAGTCGCAAAATATTGAGATTAAAGTGAGGCTAGAATCACAAAATACCGAAATACAAGCGAAACTGGAATTTCTGAATATAGAAATAAAGTGAAATTAGATCGCAAGATTCTAAATTGGAGACGTTAGTTAACAAAATAACCTCGCAAAATTTAGAGATCGTACAAGAACATAAGATATATGTTAATACACTCGTCGATACGGTAGGAGAGAAGGTCGAACATATCAGTATATTATATATATCTTAAATAAATAAAAATAAAAATTAATTATTAATTTATTTACTGCGAAACGCATATTTATGTATGCAGAGAATTTTGTTAATTGGAATAAAAGTATATATTAAATTGTCTTTCTATAAAGATAAAGTAAAGGTAAACATTTCTGAGAAATAAGCTACTGACGAATAAGAAATAATATTTGTTAGCAGCTGATATTACTGTAATTTAATTTTCGGATTAACTACTGGTTATGTAAAATATTTCCATATGCCAAAATCAAAATATTATTATTTTCTTCATTTAAAGTCGCATCAACTACTATGGTTATTAGCGACTATAGTAGGGGGAACTCGTGATCTGTACTTTTCAGAATTTGAAAACACACGTCCATGCCCAGGCCAGGATTCGAAACCGGGACTTCTGCTACGCGAGGCAGCAACGCTAACCATTACATCACAGGAGGTCGGCAATCAAAGTATTAATTTTTGCGTTCAGAGCGTGTTTGATAAAGTACGCAAATTTAATTCAAGTCATTACTGGAACTAAGATGCATTTTTTTCCTACATAACAGTAACTTATTTTGCTACCAACATCACTGAAGTTTCCTGGGAATTTGACATAAAAATCGCATTCCCGTGAGCCGAGCTTCGGTACAGCTTATGTAACGCATTGCTATGTAAAATACGTTCCAATGTTTATGAGTTATAAAGCCTCCGTAAAGACAGTCAAGTTAAGAATTTCTTATTTACATTCGAATTGCTTTTTATAAATGAAGAAATTACTTGCTAAAATAAAACCTAGTTTTGCAAATTTATAATTGAATTATTTATTAGACATTTCATTAAGCCTTTACACGTCAAACGTTTGTTTTTTATTTTAAACGTATTTGCAATTGAGTCTTGTACGCGTCTGATTGAATTGGAAATGTTTGACACTACCGGAGAAGGGAATCCGCCCTTGTACAAAAACTACTGCCAAATTTTATTGCAAACCTACTTTCACAGCCTGTTAGCACTTACTCCAAATTGAAATCCAGCGGACACTTTCGACACTTTACAAAGAAACCCGCTCTCAAGCACACGAATGTATTGCGTATTTCTCCTCAAATAATGAAACAAATTTTAAAAGACGTTGAATCATTTCAGTTTCAGTTCGTCATCATCTCCTGCCGCATTCTGCTACGTCCAATGAAAAATTAAAATGACGTGTTTGAGAGATATAGACAAGTCTGGAGATATTATATTAAATAAAAGTATTGATAAACAGGCTGATCTTTTGAAAAAGCCTGATTATTCAGACGGGTTCGTACAAACTAATAGAAAATTGCACATTGCAGTTGTTTGTTAGCTGCTGTATTTGATTATTAATGTTTCATGTTCATACGGGATAATTAAACCAGTAAATTTAGTAAATTATAGCAAATCCAAATAGTTACAAATCACTCGCATAAATAAAAATTCAATACTAAAAAAACACAATACAAATCATAAATAGAAAATATCAGAAGTATAGATAACAAAACAGATGATGATCGCATTCATAGCAGAAGTTTGTGGTATGCGAAAACAAAGACAATTATCCCGATTATAATGTTTATTGTGTTTTATTTAATAAAAGTTTGAGGTGGGCTAAAATAGCGAAACGACTGTCTATATGCCTGAGTTTGACACCTATGAATTATTCTTCTTCCAATGGCTCAACAGCCCTCCTGAGTTCCTAGGTCTACCGAGGCGGCTGCGGACTGTCATCTGGCGTGACACATTCCGAATTTGGGGTGATACGTGGCCAGTGTATCAGCCTTAATTTCGGTCCTCGCGACCATGACGAAACAAACATCCAAGCCCATGCCAGGAATGGAACCAGGGACCCCTGAGTTGCGAGGCAGCAACGCACCTATGAATATGATGTGTAAATCAATAGCAACTTGCAAGTTTTCAATCCACGAACACTAAATAAATTTATCTCTTGCGACAATAGGCAGAGAAAGGACAGGATATACAAAAGGTCAGTGTCAAATTGCACTTGACGTTCGGAAGAAATGAATACAACAGCTCCTGCTAGCCACCCTTTTCACGCGCGACGATTTCGTGACATTTTTGTATAGAAGAGCAGACCTGCATCGACACGTAAGGGTTTGGATTGACAGGGTTACCAAAAACTTCAAAAAGGATAACTCCCACTTTGCTGGTTAGGACACGCCTTTAACCCACGCCAGAGACACGTAGGTTATAAATGCCCGTAATAGTTGCCCAACTAATTCGCGACAGGACTCTCAAGATAGTGTGGTTTTGACCATGCAATGTACCCCGAAATATGATTGTGATGAAACGAGGATGAGGAAAGTGACGGGGAAATATTGTGTTCGACGAATTTTAATTTTTTTGTAAACCTAACAGTACAATGGAGTCACGAGAGTGAGCTTCCAGGCCTGCGAGTAAACGTGGTAGGAGTGCTCAGAGATCCCCGACCTTGAAGCAGACCTGGAGGTGACGGTTCGTGACCAAGACGAGAACATCCGAGCAGATCCCGAAGTGGCAGGGTGAGCCCGTAAAATGTTATCAGGAACGATCAAACTGTGTTCAGGAGAAAATAATTGGGGCATTAACACGACACTTCCCTACCCCCACAAAGAATCTTCTAAAACGCGTGAAGCCTGTCACTTCCTTTTCCTATTAAGAATATGATCAATCGTGAGAAACTTTTCGTGGGAGCACACCGCCCAGGCTAGGTGTCATCCAATTAGTCCCAATCCCGTTTCCGTGCCAGAAGGGACGACAGGGGATCCAGAAATGCCCCATACGCTAACCTCCGAAATAAGCCACGACTCTCTCGTAACCCTTCCACAAACAATTCCCCGTCCTAGGCACGACGCGAAACTGTTACCGCTCCCCATTATATCACACCTAATAGACCTCCAACTTCGTCAATGCACTCTAACGGAAACGGGTTCGTCTCGTTGACCATCAAGGTCGAGTGAAAGGTTGTCATAATTTCGTCAATTTAATAAAACCCTATATATCATAGCAGTAACACCGTCTATAGATTTTTTTCTTATTATTACTTCGTTCTACAAGCAATTTTGTATATCAGTGACAATCTTTTACTTCTATTTTATACCTATATGTCTGCATATGTTTATTTTGGTTTAATTTTCTAAGTTTAACGCTGTTTCATTGGTATATTGCATGTCACCATGGTACAGACTGTTGAGGCGCTTCCTATTGTTGCTTCCGTAAAAGTAGGTATACACGGGCAAGGATGTTCGACGATTTCTTGGCAACTACGACTGGTTTGATGTCGCATAGTATCGAAAAAGTCAAACTCTGTATTACGCTGCACTATAGTACGTTAAAACGAAAACACTTGTTCAATATCATTGTTTTGTTTTATTATTATTACAGTAATTAAGTAATTAAGCAATAGTAAAAACAGCGCCAGTACTTTCAAGCTGGTTTTCAGTGTTTCATTAACTCGGTTTTTATTACATTATGTTTTATTCCCCTTAAAGGTGTCAATTACTGAACAAAACAATATGATTTTTTTAAATTTCGTGTGATAGTAGTAAGTTTATAGATATATATATATATATATATATATATATAATTCTTTCGTGTAGTTTTGTGGCCAAACTACTCATCACTGTTCACAAAAAAGATCCACATACTAAAACAAACTGCACGCGAATTGAAAACACAAAATAAAAACTGTTTACTATCGCGTAAATGATAGTCATCTTCCACTCTGTTCACAGTCAATAATTAACAACCGTAACTGCCACTAACTTGGTCTCCTATGTTGACCGCCAGTCGTGACTGACACACTGTTGACACGCTCCAAGAAAACTGAGGCAGAGCTGTCGTGTCAGCGATGGTTTGTCAGTTGTCAGTGCAGCACTGAAATACGTTTATACGCCACTGACAACACTGCCCCTCGTTTTCTGGCAGTCATCACTGCCAGTGTAAATGTAGCCTAACGGTTTTCACCAACCTCCACAGAACTACTACGAGTTATTGCAGAAAACATTTATTACTCCCGTTGTTTGTCCGCCGGGGAAATTCAAGAATATTATTCTAAACATTCCTGCGAAAGTACAGATTTATTTCTAGCTTTCGTTTCTCTATAATGTGTAATTATGCGGACGGCGTATTTAATCCGTGACTGTGACGTAAAAAAGTGCTGCTGGTGATATTTTCCCTACCCGTAGCAAAGACTTACTACAAAGACTTCACAGGGTACAGATTTACTGCGCATAATTCACTGAGTAAAAACTTACTACTCAGACTTCACCGGGTATAGACTGCTAGAACAATCCATGTCAATGACTAAAGCGGAATAAGATCCCCAAAACATTTTCTTAAATTGCGAAAACTTTTATCCGAAGATAGTACAGTTATTATTACAAGGTATATAGATATTTATTCACAGAATAAATAATTTACATGATTTTCTTTCTTTCTTTCTCCATGGCTCCACAGCCCATGGAGGACCTGGGCCTACCGAGTCAACTGTGGACTGTCATCTTGCATGACACATTCCGAGTTTGGTGTGACACGTGGTCAGCGAATTACATGATTACGTGAATAAATTGTAAAGTCCATTGAAAATCAGTTTCCCTGATCCCTTCCAAACAAATCAACCCTCCTCCTATATTTATAAACAATGTCGATAATGCAAATATTGTGTTAAATACATTATAATCCGTATGCACATCGAAATTTATTTACCATATGACCGATAGTAAATTTAAGCTGAAAACGTATGCAATCGAATATTTCTCTAAAGTCGTAAATTACCTCCAAGCTAACAATGCCGAATTCTACACATTTCAAGTTAAGAGTTGTCATGCGCGGGCTGCACACCAATCTGACATATCAATCATTTCAGCAATCCAAATCCTCCTTGTTCGTTACCACATCACGAAAGTACTTCTTACTCTTATCTCCCTCGACCTGCTACCCGATCCCAAAAAACACGCCATTTATGACTTAAAATATAGTTTTCTGACTTTAAAATTTACAATAAATATAAGACTTTTTGGCCGTCTTTTTATTTATTTATGATTTAACGTAATTATACCACTGACAAATAAAAATCGAACCACCAAAACCCAAACGACACATCCCACAATGTTTGAGGTGCCAGGACTTTGGGCAGGAAGGAAAGATGGAAGTCCCGGTCACCTAGTAACCTGCATCAAGACATGAATGAAGATAAAACAGGTTCGTCGAGTGAACCAAATCTCTGTAGCACGTGGCTACCCCAATAATTAATTAACCCTGATATTTAAAAATCATCTCCTTGAATTTATTTATTTGTTTTCAGTAGTGCACCTACCCCTTTTAAGTGATTGTTTTCATAAATTAAATCATTATATTATATCGTAATGCGCAAGTAATTTCATTAAATAATTAGAATAATAAAGCCCCTATAATCAATTACAATATGTTCATTGATATAACACATTATGAAAATAATAGTTTAAGGCCATTTGTGCATTCCCTCTCAGATCATGACAGTCAACTGCTTACAATTAGTGACATATTACCAATATACTCAAAATACAGTAAATTACGCATGGAAGATGAGTGAAACCTTTTTTGAAACTGTTTCAGCAATCACTAAAACAAGGATATGTACTGCATAAACAGTGTTACTGGGAAATTTAATTAGTTTTTAACATATTGTGACTCATATTTTCCAAACGTTCGTATTACAAAATCTTCCTCCTCCTCTTCTTCTTTGGACCTACAGCCCATCTAGAGCCTGGGCCTACCGGGTCGACTGCGGACTGTCATCTTGCACGACACATTCCGAATTTGGCGAAGCTTTATGCAGTGTACATCCCACTCAATGCTCCCATAACCGCAACTAAGAAAGCAAAGCGGGAACGGAGCCTAGCAGAATACGATATCGCACCCTGAAAACTAAAAGAAAAACTCCGTATACTGGGGAACCTGAAAAATTCTCAACAGACTTCGGTGTCAAATGAGGGAGGTGAAAGAATAAGGTGCGTTACGTGGAAGAGGAAGCACGTGTATGCGGTGAATCTCAGACAATGGAACAGATCCTCGCGTACCAGCTCCATGTACCCACCATAACCTATGGGCGGGCAACAAAAGTGCTGTGACATGCGTCAGACACAGTAGTGTTACCTTAACAATTATATGTATGGCTTATGCATATACATATTGTGACGTTTTTATTGGCGCGATATGTTGAATCTTACCGGAATAGTATTTGGTTGCCACCTACGCGTTATGAAACGGCAGCTTTACTTCATCAGTCTTCTTCTTCTTCCGACGGCTCAACAGCCCTCTTGACGGCCTAGGCCTACCGAGGCGGCTGCGGACTGTCATCTGGTGTGACACATTCCGAATTTGGGGTGATACGTGATCAATGTATCAATTCCCCAGCAACCTTAATCCCGGTTCTCGCGACCATGACGCAAGCCCATACCAGGATTCGAACCCGGGACCCTTCATCAGTCTTGAAAAACAAAAATGTTTTATTTATATCTAACTTAAAACTATTTATATCTAGGGAGCTCCTTGTTATTGCCGGCTTATCCTTGAAGAGGATTCAATGACATGAGCAAACATTCAAAATACAAATTTTAGGTAATTATTCTGCCACAGGGTCTGTTTGTTACGCAAGAGGGGGGGGGATCCAACTGAAGTGAATTTCACACGTTATCGGGTGTCACTCGTTGTTTTGGCTGATGACAGCGCTGAACGACGACGATCTGGAAGATGGCGGGATAAATAATTTATTTGAAGCAGCAGCAGCTAGTTCCTTCCTTCCTCTACCCTGTCCCAAGCGTAACTGTCCCAACTTTTGTTATTGTACGACCCTCCCGAAGGGTCTGGTCATAAATCTCAGCCGTCACGTCGTCATTTTCACGGACTCGTCCAAGCCTTCACAATCACTTAACATTACTTATAAACGAAATTGTAAATAAAACTATTTACATGAATCATCTACCGAAGTGAGGTAGGGTTTCACGGTTACAATATACATGTTCAGATATTTAATTTATGATGTAGCTCATACACGATTAAATAAATTTAAAAAGAAGAAAACTAGTTAATTTTGTATGTTTTAATTTCGTTTTCTCGTATGGAATTACACTCTGAGGCAACGCAATGCAAAGACTAGGCTTTTACGGCTCCAAGAGATAAAAATTGCTTCAATTTAAGCTCAGACGAAGAGCATGAAACTAAATTTAGAACATAAGAATGAAAAAACGGTCGACCGCACCAGGGACATTCCGCTTACTCGGTGGATGCTCTGCCACCAGATTTGATACTACATTTCTCCACTTTTCTTCTTTCACTCAGTCATGCCAGTGCATTTACTCATTATTATCAGTTTTGGATTTAAATAAGCACTTGTTTATGAATAATTATGATATTCATGACTCCAATACAATAAACAAGAACAATCTATACATAAAATTGAACTATTGTCAACTGAACAGAATGATATACATTTATCCTGGGATCTGCGTCTTTAACATACTGTCACAAAAAATTAAACAGTTATAAAATGGCCAAAGTCAATTTAAGGCTGAGCTATCTTCATTTCTCATTCTTTCTATTCAGTGGAAGCATTTATAGAAGAATCTGAGACGCACAATTAAGTTATGCTGAATGAACGAATTATTAATCAGAGTCTTCGTTGTATGTTGCTGCATAATATGATGCTACTGTAAATAGAAAGCATGAGATATTTATTAAGCTTAAGTCAATATCAATTGATTGTTACAAGTAACACATAGTATTAATGAGAAAAAATGTACACTCTGACTGATCTGAAAGAAGTAAATGGGAACTCTCATGATCATTTTCCCCACGGAAAATGATTTTTAAATTGGCCTTAGAAGCACCGATACAACTGCTGTTCAAAGCGATTGGGGTTTCACCCGAAACAGGTCGATAAAATACGTGTAACCTGATAATGGACCACCAAATTCAACTTTATGAAACTGGATGACCAATGAATGAAGTTATTTGCCTGTCAAAGTAAGCTGTTGATTGCTGACAAAATGAAATAAATAATTTTTAACTTGTTTATTGAAAAACCTGCTTCCCTAGTAAGAGTGAACGAGTTAGGTTTCTAATTCGTTTCCTCCCATCTCATTAGAAATACTTTGTGACTTTTTTTCTCTGTTTCCTAGCCTCAGAACTGTGAAGAAAATATTTTCACTGAATGCAGATGCTATCTACTCTGAAAACATGCGCAATTAAAATATCCGAGAGAATAAGCAAATAAAAATTTCGATTAAGTACATATATTGAGGTCATTTTGGATTAGGTTGATACATCAGTTTTTGTATCTCTGCCTTTAACAGGTTCATCAAGTCACCTCATGTGTTTTATCTATAATTATATATCTATAATACTCGTTCCATTATTCATAAATAATGGCACGCGTCCTGGCTATCCGGGAAATTAATAGCCAACTTTCTCACTCTGATAAGGTGGCGTGGAAATAAAGACAGAAACATATAAGCATATAGTAAATATCTAATAATAATATAATATTACTATGCTTTAATTCTTTAATTTATGAATGTACTTCATTTCAATTCATTATTTTCTTCGAAAATACAACGTTAAGATTCTTCCTGTGGTAAATAATTAAATATATTTTTTGAATTGCACACCTTGTGTATATTTTAGACAGTGATGTATTTGAATAAGCAGAATACATTCATCTGAGATGTTCACTTAATTGTAATTGCAAATTTAAATTCCTGATTTGGCTGGAATGGGAATACTAAAAGAAAAAGAACGGGCAGCAAGGACGGATTGTGTTGGGAACCGCGTCAAGGTTACCAAATATAGCTCGGATTCCAGCACTTTGAACAAATAAGAATATTACAACCAAGTGATAGATCTATAACAGTAAACTAACTATTTAAACAATTCGAGTGAAAATGTATTGTAGCCGATGTTTTCACATAAAGTCAAAGAATAGGATTTCGAATTTAAGTACGTAAATACAATACACTGTACCATTATCATTCGTTCTGGCAAATCTGTTTACAACACGCCGTTCTTATTAAACTACAATCATAATTTATTTCTGTAACTAGAATTAGCAGGATATTAGAGAAATAACCAAAAATCAAAAAAGTTTCCAAGTAAAGAATCGGGTTTAGAAACTTAAAATTTATAAAAACCTGCTACTTCTGAGTTTGTTAATAATGATAAGGAGGATGACATGAAAGTTGAAAGGTGTGAAATATTTTTCAGAAAAGCTGAATGAAAACATCCGGTGCAGTAGTAATGTAAGAAAATATAAATACTTTTCTTCGTTGCTTAAAAGTATACTTTGGCGTAATATACAGGGTAACTATAAAGTCAATGAAACACTTCAAAAAAAGTGTTTCAGAAAAGACATAATAACCGATACAGTACTTGAAAGACAAACTCGCAAAGTTTTTAAATGCGGTGCCTCGAAGTTAATTTGGAAAACCGCAGACAGGAGTACCACCAACCGCATTTTCTGTAACGGATTTCGTCTTTCAACACGATGGCGTGGTGAAACCTCGCAGATTACATTATTTATTGTCCGGAGTGTATTGTTGAGCAGATGGAGAAGAGTCTGCCTGGGATTTGTGGGCAGTTAGTGCAGGGAATCCGCCTGAGAAAGGCGCAAGAGACGAGCAGAGAGGGGAAACAGAGGCAGAACGTGCAACATGTATACAATTCAGTTTCTGCACGGTTCGAGAAGAGAGATTCATTTTGTGGGAGCACAGAAAATAAAAAGATAATATTTGATGCGGATTTAATGTGAAGGGGTGGTGCTAGAGGATCTTAATCAGAAGAAGACGTGATACAGCCAAGGGGCAGCCGGCGTACGAATAGGAACGAAGAACGACGTCACCAGGCGTTAACATCTGGTAACGGCATTTTTATTCGGTTTTCCTTTGAAAACCATTCTCGTTTGATTCGCGATTGTTTTTATTTCATTCCCAGGAGCAGCTGTTTAGGAGTTGCATAGATTCTTTTTGCTCTACCGACATAGCCAAATTGATAATACATTTTATTCGTAATTTATTTTTATTGAAACTTTTAATTTGAGTTATATTATGCTTTTGTAAATAATTTTATATTGTATTACCACAGTTTCGATCTTATTATCATAATTAAATTAATTATATTAAAGTTAACTATTCTTTCTTTTATAATTTTCTTATTATTGTAAATATATTGACGGTGTAAACAAAAGTAACACCACAGATGGTTATCCAGAGGAAAAGCACTATGTTGACTTTTTGAACTTCAAAATGATTTGTTGGTCTTCTTGAAGCCACAAAACAAATTCTGGACAACATTATGTTGGAGTTTTATAAAATCCTTAATGTTTTATTAAACTTGCATATCTGGCAGATATTTTTACAAAGTACAATAAAATTTTCATTACTAGGAGGAAGTATTATAAATTTTAATACAAGACATAAAATTGAATCTTTCGATAAAAAAATATTGGATTTCGTGAGTTGAATCTAACGTTCTTATTCGATTTCTTGCCATTCATTAAGTTTGAATGAATTAAATTTTTAAGTAGATGAAGTTTAGAAAATGTTATTAGAACATCTATATAACTTGAAATCAGCTCTTTTGCAATATTTTCCGAAAACTGGTAAGGACGATTCCTGGGTTCAGAATCATTTTTCTGTGACAGTTAAACCTGTAGGTAAATTCTAATTGATTTAATCAGTGAAAGAAAAATACAATCATAAGTCATATGTGATTACTGGGCGGGTTCAAAAGAGTACCCCAATATTTCAAAATATACTACTATTATTTAATTTCCGTTTCCTAGAACCTATTTATGCGAAGCTGGATTTTCTTATTATGCTGCAAAGAAGTCAAAGTGCAGAAACACGCCCGACGCCTAATATCAATAAGATATGCATTAAAGAACCCAAAATCATCAAAGTCACTAAGTACTTTATTTAAATATTTATATTATATTACAGGTCTATATTTTAAAAAATTTACTAAAATAAATCTTGTTTTACTTTATACGTCTAGGAATCAACCTTCCTAAAAAATAAACCAAGTATTCCGTTAGTGTCCGATTTTACCAAGTTGAAGATAATGTTTGGGAAACCCTGGACTGCATAATTGTGAGACACAGATATAGGAATCAGGTGTTGGACTGCAAGACCTACCCAGAGGTAAATGTGATCTCCGTCCATAATGTGTTGATTATGAAATGCAGACTGAAAATGAAGAAACGCAAGAAAGGATTTAAAAGAAAGAGATGGGAATTAGACAAACTGAAACAAAGGGATGTGCTTTAAAGTTTCAAAGAATAAATCAAGAATAGATTAACGGAGAAAGGAGAAATTAACAATATAGGAGAGAAATTGAAGAGAGGATCGGAAAAAATGGTTCAAAACATTTGTACATTTAGAATAATTTAGATAATGATATCTAGAATAAACTATTTTTAAAGATAACAGGATTAAAATTTTAAATAGAAGGGTTATACATAACCACTACTGATAGCAGTCAGCAGTAATTAGAATTGAAGGGCAAGAAAATGAAGTATAAATCAAGAATGCAGTAAGACGAGGATGTAGTCTTTCGCCCATGCTGTTAATGTTATATATAGAACAAGCGAAAAAGAAGGGTAAAATTGAATACGGAAATGGAATCAAACGCAAAGAGAAGAAATAAAACGTTAGGGGAGACAGAAGAAGACTTAGAAACCATAATAAACGGCATGACCGTGATCATGTAGGAAGAGTACAACATGAGGATTAATAGAAGGAAAAACAAGGTGAAATAGTGGAATAACGAAGGGAGTTTGATTGGGAAGGGTTACTTTGAAACTGGTTAAGGAATTCCATTACTTGGGCAACACAATAACTAGGGATGGTAGAAGTATAGTAGACATAAAGAGTAGGACAGCACAGACAAGGAAGGCTTTCGTGAAGAAGAGGAATTTACTTACGGGTAATATAAGTGTGAAAATTACGAATTATTTGCTAAAAATATTTGTATGGAGCGTGGCGTTACATGGGTGCGAAACGTGGACGATAGGAGCTCCGGAAAGTAAATGAATTGTAGCCTTAAAATGTGTTGTTATAGGAGAATTATGAAAATCAGATGGGTGGATATAATTACTAACGAGGAAGTTCTAAACAGAATAGTGGAAGTGCGTTGACCAAGAGAAGGGATAGATTAATAGGCTACGTTTTAAGACACGATGGTCTTGTAAAATTAGCATTAGAGGGAAGTGTGTGGGGTAAGAACAGCAGAGGGAGGCCAAGGATGCAAAGTGCAAAAAAGATTAGGGAAGGCTGTTTTACATGAAAAGGCTCTCGGTTAGCAAAGAGGGTTGCATCAGACCAGTCTTACGACTGATTTCTACAACAAAAAAGAATCTTTTCGCTGTAATGAATAAATATTTTCGAGGTATCACATTTCGCGTATCACGGTTTTCTTGGGAGCCAGAATTAGTTTCTACTGATGTTTTTGGACACCTAAAAATTCAGGATATGAACTACAAATACATGAACAAATTCCAATTGAAAGACATTATCGTGGAATGAATGGTTGCCATTCAACAATAAATCAGTTAGTTTTCAAAAAATTGAATTAAACTTTTAAGAAATCATTTTATGAATGTTTGCTTCATTTGAATAAATGAATAATTACGCATTACTTATATTTGTTCCTAATTTTTCATGATTCGTTAGGATAATTGAAGCTAAAGGTTTCGTGGTTTCGGCGGACACTGCCCTTGTATAAAAGACGAAATTACTACACCAAATTTCTAACCATGGATAATTTATAAATTTGAAGCTTTTTATTCCCAGCTGTCTAACAATAGCTGAGAAAAAAAGTTTATCTTAGTCACGCCGTTGTGAATGTCAGTAGTTAGGGAAACGTAAATACTTGGGGCCGCAGAATATTGTTATTTTTGATGGAGTTTTCATGGCATGTCGTTGTGCTGAGAAGAGCAGTGTTTAGTTTTAATGGCAGTACGCCAGGTGTAATGAGGTCCGCTGTGCAAATTTGAAGTTTGCGAGGCCATTTTTCTGTCTAGTTTTCGTCCGGACCAATCCAGCTTTGATGAAGGAGCCACTAGCCTACCTTTGACGAAGGTCCTTCATTCACATTTTCCTTTTCAACTCCAGATTTTCTGGCTGTTCGTAAGTTACACGATTTAATACATCGCAAGTGTTCCGAATCGGGTCTAGGACGATTCGGCGCTGCCGTTTCGGCGCAAGAACTATTCGGCGCGGCCGTTTCGGCGCAAGGTTGGGCGCGGGGACATTACGTGGCGATAAACGACAATATTGTGGACACTTGTTTCAAATAAGTTATTTTATACAAATACACATCTTATATTAATATTAATAAAATGAAAAACAGACTATATATCAGAAAAAAGTGATATAAACTTTATTAGCAGTAGTTCGTTTACCTCATCTTTTACGATTATAATAAAAATTACTATTTACAATATAATACAATTATGTTATAAAATGAAAAATTATTAACAAGAAATTGAAATGGATAAAGCTTTTGTTGTGCAAGCAACGAGGCCGAAATAACTGTTACAAAGAATAACTCATAAGCGTATTGTTAGTTCCATAATTACAATGGAAAACTTTAACAATGAGTTAATTCTGTATAGAAAATTATCGTAAGTTGTGCAAAAACACCAAAATGTACATTTCTAATAATCCTGATGTCATCTTTTGTGAATCTGCCAAAGGAATTTGACTAAATAGTTTTATAAAGTTGAAACGTTATTATCAGACAAATAAATACATAAAACTTGCAATAAAAATTAAATCCATTACTTTAATTATTGATCAATTAGAAATTAACTTGAAAAGACTTGTGGACAGTAGCATTTTAACTCCTACTAGTTTTTAACTTCTGATAATAGTGCCAGAGCCTATGCTGTAGCATATAATTTATCTTACAGAATTATCGTTTCTTCTACTAGCAGTCCTCTTCATAACATTTCTATATTTTTATATAATTCTCTTAATAAGGAATATAATTTTACAGTCAAAACGTCTTTTAAGTTTTTTGACCATTTAAACGTCACTATTGAACTTGTTTTCTTATCATTAGATGACGAGTTCTTATTTAATTTTTACCCCATACATCAATTACACCAAGTTTTAAAAATAGACGGGATAACTATTTATCCAAATTGACAAAAATTATTTTATCAAAAATTATTATCTTAATAAATGTAATTATACATTCCAATTATTTTTCGTTCAAGAACATTTACTATCACGAAATCATTGATTCTATCTTGGGAATTTTTCTTTGTCGTTATTAGCGCAAATTATGAGAGATTTTACGTCTTTAGATTTAAAACCACTGAGATATTTCAAGAATGATGACTTTTTAGTATCATCCTCAGATTCCACATAAACCATTTGCTCAATACTTTTAATAATTACAACCCTGAAAGAAACTTTACAATTAAAATTGAAAAAGATCACTCTGTCAGTTTTCTTGATGTTTTGGTTATTGTTTGTCAATAAGATAGTTACCAATTGCTATAAAAAGATCTACTTACTCAGGAATAATTCTTAATAACATGTCAAATCAGCCATTATTCCATAAGATACTATGGTTTATAATTTAGAAAATAGGGACGTCAAATTATAACGTTAGCGCTATCATAAATTTATTCTGGGAAAAATATAAATAGTGTTCTTTTTAATATGTGTCCTTTGCATTTCGTTTACAAATACATTAAAATTGGGTTAACTAAGATTAATATGAAATTAATAATTTACCCGTAAAATCACGCAGTAAGAAATAATGCAAACTTATGACATGATTTATTGAATTATGATATCCGAATTACCTTAAAATCCTGCAATAATTTAAGGTATGTTCAAATATTAAAAATAAAATTAATAATTTTGGTATCTGTTTAGATTGTAATTACAATTATATTGGCCAAACTATGCGCACATTTAATATCCGTATTAATGGGACTTGGAAAAAAACAAAATTGCGAAAGAATACATATTGAAACAAACAAGATTTATTAAAAAATATTATAATTTCAGATGTAAAATATAATATTTATTTTAGACTGATGAGTGAGGCGCATCACATCAGAGCAATTCGCTCTAATTATTATTATTAAAAAAGACAAGTAATTTAAATAAATTTAAATCGCTACTTTTATAAAATTTATGTTTCACTGATGTATAAATATTTCGATTTTTATTCTGAACACAAAAGTCTCATGAGTTATTATTACGAATTGTTAAATGAATAAATAATTTGGAATCTTCAAATATTAATGAAAAGTCCAGATAATTTGTCATAAAAACGTAACCTAATATTTATTTAAATGAACCTAAGACGTTTCGTCCATATTTGTGGAATTCATACTTATAGCTTGTTTTACTATTAATGTTTTACAACTCTCGGGTATTGCAACTAATTACGTGTTTAGGAATATATTTAAAAATTTTGATAAATATTAAATTATATGTCTTGTAATGTTAAGTGAGTTTCGCGCCAAAACTGTAGCTTTACGTCTAGTAATGTTAAGTGAATTTCGCGCCAAACTGGCTTGCGCCGAAACGGCTCGCGCCGAAACGGCTGCGCCGAATTGGCCGCGCCGAATCGGCAGCGCCGGTTGGTCCCATCCCGTTCCGAATCTGCCTCACAGCGGGACCCTGAGTGTATAGGTTTTAACTCAGTTGTGACAGCAGTAAGCTGTTGGAGTTGGCAGAATTATACCTCCATGTTCTCCGAATCGACGATCGGCGACGAGCCTCTTTACGAGAATGCCTTTCCTCGTAAGTCGCGTCGTTTTGTTGATGTGCCTCTGAGTACAACTTGTTGGAAGCGATATTAGATCAGCCTTTACATACATTCTTCCAACTTCCAGGCTGATACTTTCACTATCCCAGGTCATCGCAGATTGTTTTTTATTATCAGGTCTAACACCCTCTATTTTGCTATGTCACGTGCTCGTAACATCCAATGGAATCAGCCTATTTGTGAAAATTTGGCGCATTTCCAAGGTTTTCAGAGGTTTTCTTAGGTCCACGAACCTTTCCCGACAAACACAGCTCAACTGCCTAATCCACTGTGGAGCGAAAAGGGCACGTTCGTTCCATGGGATGCAGCCCTCACGGATCTTACCAACCTTCGGTTGCTTTCCCACCATTCCATATTAAAATATATATACACTATGAAATTACGCCCATTACATTCGATCTACCTCTTTAAAATTTTTAACTATATCTTTGTTGTAAATAATGATTGAAATTGTTTATAGAATATTGTTTCTGTATATTTATTTTCAATGGAATATTTTGGAACCTCTAAACTTGTAATATAAGATTCAAACACCCAAATACTTTAATTTATAAGTCGTATTTGTCTCCTAAAAACCAACAAATGTCAGCTACGTTTGCCGTGAACACATTAATGATTACTTACAAGATAATATTGACTAACAGATGACTTGTAAATTTAACAGGATGTCAGCAACGTGCCCAATAAAACATGTACGAGTTGAGTGTAATTGGATGTGTTTTCGAAAAGTGCAAGGTCGACGACTCACCAGTAGAGATCGTCTCGGCGTGATTGTGTCTGACGGGACGAAAATGGCATTTACGGGCCGCGGGACACCATTGCTGTAACTTGCCATGCATGACTTGAGTTTAGGTTTCTGTTCAATTGATTTAAATACAATTTATGTAGTATCAGTTCGATCTTGTTCCATTTGGTCATAAAATTTCACTTACATAAGATTTGAACTGCAGCTTGCAATTCTTAATACTGTAAAACTGGTTATAGGTTACTTAACATCATTTTATGGGATTCCATCCAGTTTTAAATTTATTTTAATTGTTTGTCGTCTAAGGCTTGGTACGGTTAAAGTTAGAAGTGGTCTAACAGGTATAGGTCTGAGTTTATAATTAGTAATATGCGTACATTAAGCTGACCGCTTTCTCCTTTAAGAGTCTCAGAATTGGCAGCGTCTGGTCCTGAAAGTCAGTATGTCACAGCCACGAAAGCTGTTGTGGATCTTAGGAACTTTAACTTTTGTTCTTGGCGCTGGAGGCCGTTGAGGGCACTGGCCTACCGGGACGACTGCCAGGCTGTCTTATTTCAGGACATATTATAAGAGTTTTGGAGTGGCACGTGGTCAACGTGGTGATTCTCCTTAAGTCTTAACCCTTACTCTAATTAATTTGGAATTGGCGTTTCGATGTACTCGGGTCGAAAACCTTGGGCATACGCTAAGAGTTGTCCGCTAAACCCATTAGGGGATCAGTCGGCCAGCTCTCTCCTGAGACTGGCGGGGACACAAAGAAAGGAATGAAGCGACCCCACAGAAAACTCATCTCCCGTCATTCAGAAAGGCATGAGAAAAGTATCCAATAGCCCAACCTAACTGGTGCAGGTTTTCTAGGGTTTTCCCTCCATCTGTTTTAGATGAAACACCGCGAACCCTACTCAACCCTGGGCTAAATTGCTCTACTTTCCACATCTCCCCTTTTACAGTTCACTTTCTATGCAATTAAAGAGGAGTTGGCCTGTTTCAGGATCACCCTCACCACAACCTAACCAATAAAAAATAAAATTGAAATGTCTGCCGCAATGAGCGCAGGCAATACTACAAACATAAGCAATATAAGCTTCTAAAACTAAGACTTTATAAAATAATATGTATAACTTAACAATGAATTAATCATTTAAAATATATTTATTATTATCTTAATAACGAAATGTGGAAGGAGCATCGTTTGCAGCAAACGATATTGCAGAGATAAAAACACCTAATTAAGCCGAAAAATACAAAAAAACATGCAGTTCATCAATAATCTGTTGTTGTGGTGTTTAGTCCTAAAACTAGTTTTATGTAAACCTTCAAGCTCCTGCGCAAGCCTTTTCATTCCCAGAT
This sequence comes from Eucriotettix oculatus, assembly GCA_034510155.1. Taxonomy (NCBI): domain Eukaryota; kingdom Metazoa; phylum Arthropoda; class Insecta; order Orthoptera; family Tetrigidae; genus Eucriotettix; species Eucriotettix oculatus. The sequence continues at coordinate 196,821,296 of CM067376.1, read as the reverse complement.
AACTACCACATCTCACATCCTTGGCCTCCCTCTTTTATTCTTACCCCACTCACTTCCCTCTATTGCTAATCTTACAAGATCTTCATGTCTTAAAACCTGGTATATTAATCTATCCCTTTTCTTGGTCAACGTCCTCCATATTGTTGGCACTTCCCCTATTCAGTTTAGAACTTCCTCGTTAGTAATTATATCCACCCATTTGATTTTCAGCATTCTCCTACAGCACATCATTTCAAAAGCTTCTATTCTTTTCCTTTCTGTAACTCCTATCGTCCACGTTTCGTACCCATATAACGCCACACTCCATACGAACATTATTAGCAAATAATTCGTAATATTCACACTTATATTACCCGTAAGTAAATTTCACTTCTTCGTGAAAGCCTTCCTTGCCTCTGCTGTCCTACTTTTTATGTCTGCTATACTTTACCATCCCTATTTATTGCGTTGCCCAAGTAACATAATTCCTAAAACTGTTTCAAAATATCCCTTCCAAATCAAACTCCCTTTGTTATTCAACTATTTCCCATGCTACACTCAATCACCTTGGTTTTCCCTCTATTAATCCTGACGTTGTACTCTTCCTCCTGGACCATGTTCATGCCGTTTATTATGGTTTCCAAGTATTCATCTGACTACCAAAATATCATCGGCAAAGTGTAGGGTTAGTATTTCTTCTCCATATTCCGCCATAATTTTCTTAATCGCTTGTTCTATATATAACTTAAACAGCATGGGCGAAAGACTGCATCCTTGTCGTACTGAATTCTTGATTTCTACTTCCTTTTCTTGCCTTTCAATTCTAATTACTGCTTTAAAATCCTTTATAGTTTATTTTAGTTATTATCAAATCCTTTTCCTATATCTACAAATGGCATTAATCTATGCCGGATTTTTCTGATCCTGCCTTATAAAATTAGACGCAGAGTTAATATTGCTTCTCTTCCCCCTACATTCTTGCTAAAACCAAACTGACGTTTACCTAACTGGCATTCGTTTCGTCGTTTCATCCTCCTATATACTTTTTTCGTTTGCTTCCTATGCTATTAAAGGGGAGTTGCCTGTTTCAGGATCACCCTCATGTAGCCTTGCATCTCTTTAGGTGGAACAACGGGTAGGATCCTTAAACCACAGCCCGGGGGCCCTCGTCAACCCTTGGCTACCTTGCTCTACCTTCCGCATCTCCCCTTTTCAATTCCCTTCCAATGCTATTAAAGGGGAGTTGCCTGTTAACCCAAAAAAAATTCACGCTTTAGATACAAAACTAATTGTCCTCTTCTGTTCGCATCTATCAGCCCCTGTCTTCTTCGTTATATGGATAATTGGGTTGTTCCAAAAATTCTGATAATCTTTCTCTTTTGTAGATTCGCTAACTATCCTCAACAGCCATGAAATTGCTTCTTTGTCTGATGATATTATCAACTTTGCTGAAATTTGATCAATTCCAGTCAGTTTAGAATAGCTCAGGTCTGTCAGCGCCCTATCAAACCCCAACCTTAAAATGTTGTCCCCAACTCTTCATCATCCACTTCCTCTTCAGCTTCTATTACTGACTGATCTAGATTCCACCGTGATACATTTCTTTCATGCTTCTGCCTCTTCTTTTTTACACAGAATTGTTCTTGCTAATATTTCCCGTCTTTCATAATGTTTCTTATATTTTCCTATAAGCTGCGTTTATTTTCCCTTTCATCATAAAATCTTCATATGCTTTGCATTTCTCTTGGAGGCAAGCTCTTTGGTTGCTTTGCACTTTCTAACTATCTTATTCTTCAAGCGTCTGCACTGCTCTTTACAATTTTCATATCCCGAATCTTTATAATTACGCCTTTCATCAATCATTTTTATTATTTCCTATGTTACCCAATCCATGCTTATCTATTTTTTCGTCGGCTGGTTTAGTTATTTTTTCCTTCAAGAGTGCCCATTTCTCTTCTATATTTTTTCCCCTCTCGAGAAAGATGCTTAGCTCACATAGAATCGTCGGGCCTGTTTAAAGTATTTTGTAATGTTGTCTTTACTATGTTTGTCTGTTAATGGTCGCAATTTAACATTGTTATTCTTACAGATGCTAAAGAATTTATGTGCTTTTTTAATAATAATAGTGTTGCAAATGCTAACAAACTGACTGTCTTGTTTATATGTAAAATACGTATAGTACGTAATGGTCACTGTGGAAGTGGTTATATTTCTTGTAAATAAGAATATTTTAACTACGCAATTTAAATTAGAGAACGTCAAATAAAAGAAAGCACTAAATTTCTGGAGACTACAAAACTTTATTGATACGCTTAACATGAAATTGGATCTAGTTGAGGTCCAAACAATTAACTGAATTCCAGAGAAAGATAGATGAACGAATTGATTGCGAACTGATTCGGTTTTTTACGCAGCCAACGTTAGCTGACAAGGTCGTCATGTCACAAACACGCTGTTGTGAATCCCCCACTCCACTCTCTAAACCGAATCGTATCTGCGTATCACTAACTTCATCATCTTGCCGATTTATTAATTTTATTAAGGTTTGTCGGTTGTTAGCTTTAAATAAAATTCCGTGAACTTGAGGAAATGAATATTGTTGTTTTGTACGCACCCTATCTAAATACTTTTGATTGTAAAAAGAATGATGAGTACATCAATGCCCTAGTCAACCCTGGGCTACCTTGCTCTACCTTCCACATCCCCCCTTTTCCAGTCCCTTCCTATGCTATTAAAGGGGAGTTGCCTGCTTCAGGATCACCCTCGTGAAGCCTGTTACCCGCCAAAAAAAACGGTTGGAGGCAGTCCTTGCAGAGAGATGGCGGCCGCATGCTGAGATGGAGGACGTCGCAAAAGGCGACGGACTGAAATTATTTTAAAATATTGGAGACTTCTGAGCGGAAGTGGAGAGACGCCGACGACAGCGTAGTCGGTATCCACCATTAACATTAGCACGTGGCTGACGTCGACGCCTGGACACCGTTCTCATTGCCGGCTACGGGAAACCCTTGTCGGAAAGTTGAAATTTATACACTGGTGAGATCCACCTAATTTATCAGCACCATGCCAATGTTTCATTTAATTGTCTCTGCTACTCGGCCCAAAATCCCCTGAGAAAAAGAGTTCATTTATAACCCGAAAGTGAAATTGTCTAATTAGTGTTAATAGATTTTAATTTTTTTAGTCTGAATATTGGATTTGGTTATTGAATTGTCCCTCTATTTAAATTATATGGTCAAATTCCTTGCATACTTTATATTATAAAAGGCTTTTCATTACAATAAATTAATTATGTTTCTGAATTGAATAGGCACATACTCTTATCGTTTTTATATGTTACATATACTAATTGAAGGTTTTATAGGATTCTTCTATATATTTTTATTTTCAATGGAATAATTTCGAATCTCTTTACTGAAATTACAAACTAATCACCTTTCGCATTGCTTTCAAAGTGGGATAAATAAAATGCATAATAAACTGGAATGGAGGGTTCCATCACACCACGTCAACATTTTTGTTACTTTTGTACGGGTTAAATGATAAGAAATAAAAAGAAATGGTATGTTTTTAATATAACATTATTTGTTACTTCATCACAACTACGCAAAATTGCAAGATTCTCTTGTTTTGCATTGACTGATTATACACTTTGGAACGGTTTGTTATTGTATGCATTGTATACATGCCCATAATATGTTCCCTGATAAGACTTATTCCTCGCTACACAATTATTCAGTACCACAGTTCTCAGTACTGCGCCCCTCTGTTGTTTACAGGTACAAACAGCTGACAGCACACGGCTACCGCTTCTGCTAAAATGCGAACAGGAATAGCGACGCGTTCACTATTACTGTCTTAGGCGTCGATTCTGTAGCATTTCACACATAATTATCTATAATTAAAATAGTGCTTCTGATCCGCTACCAACATACAAAATAATAATAGTATGCAAAAGGGACATAATTTATCTACAAAGAAATTCCTCGTTTTAAAATTTGAATTTGGAATGCAAAACAGTTTCCAGATTTCGGTAAATATTTAATAACATTCAAGTAGAGTGCAATAGGGAACTCTGATATGGAACTTCATAGATTAAGGATAAATTGCAGAAGAAGTTTAGATGCATTTAATAATCCATTCCAGCATTAATTGTGTTATTGACATTCAAATTTATGAAAGACAAACTTTTATCCAGTCACAAATATTTTATTTATACAGTTCAAAACACCGGAACTTTCGATCTTTGGTCAGACCATATCCATGGAATTCCAAAACTTAAACTATATTCGTATTCATGCTGAGAAACAGTCATGCATTTGTATTGTACTGACTTATTCCATAATTTATTCACTGTAGAAAGCTAAGTAATCGCGCACCGCATCGTATTGCATAATTTAGCTAGGAAAAAAATGCAAAAAAAGAACGTCTGGTTAAGAATAGATGGGGTATTACAGCTTCTTTCTTTACATTTGATACAGATGTTGATTGATTGGAATTTGTGGAAACTTCTTTTTACAATTACTGAGTGAACAATTCTACCCACATGCAGGTATTGCATTTTATATTCCTTTAATTAGACTCGTAATGCAGATGAAACTGCTGCTAGCTGCAAGGCCAACTAGTTTCAACGTGACTAGACTGTAACGCTTCTCTCCCCTCGGATCTTTTATCGTCGCAATACCGGCCCGGGCGCCACTGCATAATACATATATTTCTAAAAAATAAACGACAATCGCGAATCACGAAATCCCGAGGGAGATGGCCAGAGTCGAGCCAAGACAAGTGAGATTTTAGTCGAACATGAGACTCTCGGGGGTCTTGGCTTTAATGAATTAATTTAGGGGGGATGATTTATTCAATATTTAAACGCGGGGTTAAAATAATTCAAACAATTTAATTTAATATTAATACTCCGCCAAAGCCCACTCAGACTCCACAATCATTAGATGTTGTTCACATTCATACGCTCACCTTCATTCATACTTAATATCTACTCTAACCCTAAACCAAAATATTTACAACAATACTGAAATTTATCTAAATATGAGACTGTTCAGCGTCACTGGCAGAATGTTATGTTATCGTTGCACACACGCAGTATAAAAGGGGGAAGGGAAGGACTTACGGTTTTCAGTTCTCGGTACTGCAGCCAAGATGTCCACGTTCCGCCTGGGTCCATTAATTCCCGGCTCTATGCTCTATGCTCTCCAGAAATTGACTCCTCGCCATTCACAGCAAAATTCAATAATAATGACCTCCACACCGCCGTTCACAGCCAAATCAATCATGATCACAACCACACCGCCGTTCACAACCAAAATCACTAATAATAATAAAAACCTCCACAGAAGTCCTCTCTATTTTATCTGTTCCAGGCCTGTCCCAACTTCCTGTCGATTTCCAAATACAGTTTACTGTCTGGAGACCTTCACACCGCTTCCAGGTCAACGACCGTCCACGATAAAAAACATCTGACCTGCCAAACACAATGGTCCTTACCCGTGGATTGCTGCAACGCCCGGCCGTGCACTTATCTCAGTGGTGAAAATTATAACACGCCTGAAGGGCAAAATCACTTATTACAAGACATTTATTACCAATTGCTTTGATATTTGCAACTTTCAAACATCTCAGTTGAAAAAAAAAGATTGTTTTAATTCCTACAACATTCTTTCAACAACTCTCGTTTCAAATGCAGTTTCATCATACATTCATTATCCTGAAGTCTTCTTGAAGCACGTACTGTGCATATTTTATCCAATTCATCCATATTAAGTATCTGTCTGTGAGACGTACGTGTAATTACAGTTCAGGATATTTAGACAGTCATGTGTCAAAACGATGAGCAGTGGACAACTCCGTGGAGGTACACAGGAGCTCAATTTTACTCCGGTTTTTGCTAACGCAACTTGGTTGTGTAAAAGCAGTTCTGAAAACCTTGACACTAGGAAATATATTGCTGTCAGTTGTACGTGAAGAAACGCATCCGTAAAATGTAATAGATAGTAAGTGTTAAAAACACTTTGTCGCAGTCTCCACATCCTTATGAATGCAATTAAATTTTTTAAAAATGATAACGTTCCGCCTGTCCGCTTGGTGGAGATATTCCACCCCAAACAATAATCTTCTCCTTCTCCTTTCCTTACTGCGCAACTGAACAAACCATGTAGAATATCACGAATTATAATCGTTTATTATTTCACGCATTCCACATAAAAAATTGTTATTGATCGACGGCGTTGTCGTAATTTGTTCCGCTACAGATTGAGAAACGTAGAGAGTTTCACGGTTCACGCAAGATACGACTTCACCTATATAAATAAACTTAACCTTACGAAGAATATCTATTTACATAAATAAATCACGCGTATTTTGTCGTCCCATTTTAACAAGAAAATTACAAATATTCAAAACTGATTGCACTTTTATCAAGAAAAACATCGTTATCAAAGATGGAATATTTTCCCGTTGTATATTGTTGGGACTCTGAGCCAACAGTAAGGGGCACGACAATATCGGCTGAGACGGACACCCCATAAAGGGAGGACACGCACCATGCTACCTAAGGATGCAAACTTCAGGACTGCACTTTCCCTTTAGAAAGTTGGGAGAGTACGCCATTTAAACGTCGTGGCTTCAGCGTCAATTTACCCGGGTGGAAACCCAACAACTGTTTATCCGATACGTCATTTTTTAAAAATAATTTTGGTTCATAGTCGCACCAACTGCAAGGTCATTAGCGACGGTGCATAGTTAGTGGAACTTATATTCATGTAGGGGTATCATAATATGGTTTATCAAACAACACAAACATCCAAGCCTTTGCGAGGCAGTCACGCTAGCCACTAGACCACAGACCAAAACATCGTCGTTTAACACTAAACACTTGCTCTCTTTGCAACTCCTCCAAGTTAAGTAATTTATTTTATCCACTCAAGAACTAAAAGCAGGCCAAGAGGTTCCATTAGACTCAACTTCATAATGGTCTCTTTATTTTCAAGCCAAACAGACTTAGCTCTGTATTCTTTGTCTGAAACAGATATATAAACCCTGTGACCCTGCTGTGCTGTCAGTTGCAGTTTTGATGACGCTCCGTGCAGAACTTTTGTAAATTGTACTTCGGATCGAATAAAACTTTTTAAAAACAAAAGTTAAAATCTAATTAACTTATCTTCCACCTCTGCGTCAGAATACAGCCACGTGGCTGCTGCAAGTAGAACAGTCTCCTGCGGCGTGCCGGCAATAGCGTCATTTGGCTATGTCCTGTTACAAAAACAACCGCCAATTTTTCGGAAAATTACTATATTGTAACAATACTCTCCTTTTCGTCGTAGTAAATTTAGTTCGGACCCCTCGGGTTGCCACGTGGCAGGCTGGTATAGTCGGGAACCAAAATAAAAACAAAAACAAATTAACGAGGTTTTATTCACGTTAGTGAAATAAATAAAGAAAAACAATTAAAAGTTCATGAAAACTAGTATAAAACTAGTATAAAAACTAATATAAAACTAGTATAATTTCTTCTATTCATTTTTAAAATTTCAACATCGACCCTTTATTTAAAAAAAAACTGTATATAGTCACCAAGCAACGCTATATACAGAAATCAAAAAGGGTCTATACGACACAGAGAAATGGTGATATTTCAATATATACACATTATATCCAAAAAATAATATTATAGTTTTGTCTTTATCTAATACAACAATTTATTCTGTGAGTGCCAACGGGACTTACTTTAAACATACACACCAATGGGAAGAAAATTCTACTGCGCCAACGTCTCTATTCCTGGGTAAAGCTAACGAATTAATCTACTTTCCCGATTTATTTCGATCTGCGGAAGAAATAATATTAATAATCTGGTGGTACCAAATTTATTTTTTATTTTTTGCAGATTCCAAACCAGGAGGTGTCAAGTTTGGTAACATACGATAGACGTTCTTTCTTTTACATACAATGGGTAGTTTTCGATTGACTTCAGTGTCTTCAAATGGATTGAGGTTCAGTTCAGTTTCCTCACGTTTTGCGTCATATTACCGGCATGAATTACAATTTACATTATTAATTACTAGGGATAACGCATTGATTTTGGATTAACAGTCCTTGTTCATGAAGGCTTTAATAGTACGCCAAGGACTGGTAGTCGCAGCTGATATGGAACAAAATTCATGTGACCACACGATATTTAATTAGATAATTCAATAGAATGGCCAATAGTGTACTTGAGAAAATTATATTAAATCAAACTATAATATTCGAAATCACCATAATAGATATTTCACATAGGAAATTTTTGTGATTTTTAAGAAGTTCGGTTGTAAAAACGTCATTTTATCGTATTTTTTATTTCATTTCTTTACATGCTAACTTTACATAATGTTTCCTTTATTATATATTTTTTGTATATAGGTATATGTGTTGCTTATTATAGTGTTTTAGGTATCATAATTCTTTCTCCAAATAATGCATTTTATGTTTATGTCTTTAATTGCAATTATGACGTGTATTTAGAAGTTTATCAATAAGTAAATACAAATCTAGTAAAGGCTTACGAATGAAGAAACCTGTCCAATGATCTTCGCAGTTTTGAAATTAAGAATGAATCGGTCTATGTTTTAAAAAAATTCATTTTTAGATAGTTAGAGCAATAACTTCATGATGTTTTGACAGTTAGGAACAGAACTGAAAATTTATGATTCGTAAATAGTGGTCAACTTTTCAGTAATTGATGATAGATTAACGAAGATATTTCGCAAAAGTGACAACGTGGACGGCAGAAGGAGAAAGAAAGGAGACCAATTAAGAAAGGATTCAAGGATAATTGCTGTTATATAAAGACGATAAATTTATAAATGTTTTGTAGTTGATGCAGTATAAAAATATTTCTCACAAAGTTTCAATAATTACGTTTCTTAAGTCAATTCGGTTTTAGGAAGAATGTACGAACAAGAGAAGCAATATTGACTCTGTTTCTAATTTTAGAAGAGTGGATCTGAAAAAACAGGCCTAGGTTCAAAGCATTTAAACGTTTGATAATGACAACTAGAATGAACTATTAAGGATTTTGAAGATGACAGGCATAAATTATTAAAATAGAAGAGTTATCCATAACCTCTACATATGGCAGTCTGCAGTAATTAGAATTGAAGGGCAATAAAAGAAAGCAGAAATCAAGAAAGGAATAAGACAAGGCTGAGTGTGTCGTCCATGGTTTTTGACTTATACACTCGTATAGAACAGGAGATGTAGAAGGTTAAAAATGAATATTGAAAGGGAATTAAACTGCAAAGAGAAGAAATAAAACCACTAGGGGAGTCAGAAGAGCACTTAGAAACCATAATAAACGGCATGAGCGTGATCCTGGAGGAAAAGTACGACATGAGGATTAATAGAAGTAAAACCAAGGTGATTGAGTGTTCTATGGGAAATAGTGGAATAATAAAGGGTGTTAGATTTTGAAGGGCTATTTTGAAGCAGGTTAAGGAATTCTGCTTCTTGGGCAACACAATAACTAGGGATGGTAGAAGTATAGTAGACAAAAAGAGTAGGATAGCTCAGGCAAGGTTTTCGCGGAGAAGAGAAATTTACTTACGGGTAATATAAGTATGAAAATTACTAAATCCATTCTAATAATCTTCGTATGGAGCGTGTCGTTACATGGGATTGAAACGTTGACGATAAGAGTTGCAGAAAGGAAAAGAACTGTATACTTTGAAAGGTGGTTCTATAGGAGAATACTGAAAATCATATGGGTGGATAGAAACACTAACGAGGATATTCTAAACAGAATAGGGGAAGAGCGAACAATACGGAGGACGTTGACCAAGAGTAGGGATAGATTAATAGACCACGTTTTATGACATGAGTATCTTGTAAAATGAAAAGACTTGCTCAAGATAGGTTAGTATGGGGGTTGCATCAGGTCTGTCTTAGGAATAAATACCACATCTGGACCCTCTTTAGCTTGAACAATGTTAATACGACACAAAATTATTACATTATAAAGTACAGCCAAGAAATAAAATAATTAAAGAAAAAAAGGGAACAAAGACAATCAGTATACATTGCCTTTTCCTCTTAAATTTATAGATGTGTTTTTTATGCTAATGAAATAATTTACACAAACTGTTATCGAAAACCGAGTTATACTCTGGCAGGCATTTAAACTTTTATTCCGCACGTACTATACAAAAAATTGTCCGTCATATATAACCTTATCGATAAAGTTTCGCTATATTAACATTGAAGTAATAAAAGATAAATTAACAGCAAATTCTTATCCACAATTTTTTATAAATAAACTTATTCAAAAATTATTATTTAAACACAAAGGCCAAATACCCAACACCAATCAGACGAATTACTTAACATATTACATTATTATGCCATTCCACCAACCTGTACATAATTCTTTGAAAATCCTATTCACAACTACATCATCCATCAATTAAGTAAATCATCAAATAATTTATCCAGCATTATAAACGAGCCATCAGCACCAGAATTAAAGAACACAGATTCAAAATCAAGCTTCCACAAGATAAATTATCTGTCATTTAAAAACATATCTTAGAATCTATACACACTATTGACTGGGATAATTTCCAAATTTTAGACAAAGACAGAAATTACAAATCTCGTTTAGTTTCCGAAACGATTCACATTCAATGCAACACTAATACACCGAAGGTAAAAACGGACGCTGATTTTCTCAGTAGTATATATAATGTCTTAATCCACGAAATATATTGTTTCAAATGTATTCTGATTGTCTTTGTTTAAAATGTAATATTCCTTGGTTCTTTAATTATGGTATTTTTGGATGTACTTTTCTTAATATTTGTTTGCCTTTTTGACCTTAATTAAAGATAATATCAAACTTACAGACGTTAACAACAATCATATTTTTCTTAATATTTACAAACGTTGACGGTTATAACGGCAAAGTTTTACAAAATCATGGCCATCAAATTCACAACGATAGAAACTCGCCATTGACTGTATATGAAGACACTGAGATTTGATCATCCCACAAAAAACAACTTATAGCAAGTAGTGGGATGGTGTTACGGAACATATTAAATAACTGAGTATTTTTATGCTAATTTCTTTTTTGCTTCATTAGTTTACAGCTGTAATCTGAAAGAACAACTTTGACTTTGAACATAAAAACCAGTTTCAACTGACGTCGCCTGTTTGTCGCTGTTGCGGTTTACAGCATTTTTTGTTTGTTTTGAGTGTGTACATATAACCGGCTATTGAAAACAATAAATTGTTCTTGTATCGACTTGTGAACTCACCAAAGAATCAGCTAAAACCTTTCATAACAGATTTGCCGTTATGCCAATAGTATTGCGGGTTACATTTAACTAACAACGTAGACATTTCTGCAAACTGGGAACAGAATTCACGACAGGAAATGTCTTCAATTTGTGACTCTAGCCCGCTGCCAGAATTCACATTACCTCGGAAAGCAAAGAAACCTTAGAAGCGCCGAGCTTAAGAGCATACCTAAATCACAAAGGTTAATATTTTTAATGACGATGCTAATATATTACGCATCCAGTTTCTGCGGTTGTTTATTTCGGAGGAACTTTTCCTTACATCCGCGACGGTCGTGACACACAGCGAAAGGTGTAGAAGTCAACCTTGAAAAAGAGGATTCATAAATCTAGTATACGATACGTGCATTTGCCTCGAAATTAACCGGATAAAAGCTGATCAAGGACGTTAGTGAACCGGGAGCGGACATTGTCCGCGATAAGGACGGTTTATTTCGCGTCTCAGGTGTAGCAGGTGCTGGTGGCTGAGACTCGCACCGGGTTTCTACGTTACAACCGTCTCTGTGATACCAACTGCGTGAACAGTTTGTCGACATTAAACTGAACATGCCAGTTGGTAGCAAATTGAACAAAAGTGCCTATTATTAAAATAAGACGAGTGTTTGTTAATCCTTATGGTCTCAGATATAAAAAAAGGTTGAATTTTAAACGCACAAGTAGGCCTACAGCAGTAAAGAACAAAAATAAGCAATACTATCTGAGGACCCGGCGTTCCCTGGTATTTATTTATATTATTCAGATGCATTATTTAATTCTTAGTCAAAAAATAACTAAACCGACATCGAAAAGTCACAATATGAACCTCATTTATAATCCCAGTTTCTCGAGAGTCCAAAATACTTCCGGTACAATAGCAGGAATAAATATTTTTTCAGTATTCTAACAATAAAAATTGTCCCCCAATTAATGGTATGGTTAAATCGCATATTAAAGGTCAATGTAACACAGCGACTCGCATTACACCGGTTTCGACACAATACTCGATAGTTTCCTTTTTATTTTCATATTAGAAATAACTAAATTTTAAAATATGCCTGACACGAGAAATAAAATTAATTTTTCAATTTATGTATTCATCGTATCGACGATCCAGAGAAGTTCGTGTTTTCTCAGCCTGTTGTAAGAATAGATAGTAAGTGGTATTTAATATACAGGAACCCGTAATAGGACTTAAAACTCGCAGTTGGTTTACACTCCGCGGCAATTCCAAGAAATTTTCCAGTAGAATTAATATTTCTATTAATATTTATATGTTCTGCAAATTATTGAAATTGAATATGTACAAATATTTAAATTATATATCTTTTTTTAAACCCTCAAATTTCATTGAAATCTGTTGAGCCGTTTCGGAGCCTATTCGAGACAAACATACGGACAAACAGATAGACACACTTCAATTTTATTTATTGTTATAGATTAACTTGTTGTTGTGGTATTCAGTCCTAAGACTGGTCGATGCAAATCTTCATGCTAACCGATCTTGCGCAAGCCTTTTCATTACCTTATAACTAGAACAACCACCAACCTCCCTAATCTGCTTAGCGATTCCATCCTTTGCCTCCCTTTAATGTTCTTACTCTACACGCTTCCCTCTAATGCTAGTTTTACAAGACCCTCGTGTCTTAAAACGTGACCTACGTCCTCCATACTGTTCGGTTTTCCCCTATTCTGTTAAAACTCCCTCGTTTGTGATTCTATCCACCCACATTTCAAAGGCTTCTATTCTTTTCCTTTCACTAACTCCTATCGTCCACGCTCCATACAAATATTTAGCAACGATTTCCTTACATTCACATTTATATCACCCGTAAGTAAATTCCTCTTCCTTGCCTGTGCTATCCTACTTTTTATGTCTACTATACTTCTACCATCCCTAGTTATTGCGCTTCCCAAGTAGCAGAATTCCTTAACTTCCGTCAAAATATACCTTTCCAATCTTGTTATTCCACTGTTTCCCATAATACACTCCATTACCTTGGTTTTCCCTCTAGTCATCCCCATATTAAATTCTTTCTCCATGACCATATTCATGTCACTTGTTATGGAGATTATGTAACATTAACATACAAGATTCGATATATGGGTGAAAATGAGTTTTTACACGTTATGTTGAAATATTATTAAACTATATATCGAATTAAACAGTGACCTAGTCGTCCGTATCAAACGTAAAAAACGTTTGCACTGTATAATATTTCAGCATCAACTGATATTTCATAACACTAACATATCAGGGGTTCAAATTTTAAATGATATTTTTCTTCCAACAGATGGCACACAATGCCAATTAATTTTATCTTAAAACCAAATAGAAATTGTGTAGGTATGGCAGCCCGCTAATAATTACGATATCATTTTGTTTGTTTACAGGCTAGCAGCATATTTATTTTCAGTGGAAAACATGTCAAAGTTTGAGACCAATAAGGAACATTTGCGAAATGTGCTGATTTTTTTGTCCAATCAAAAGTAAAAAACATCTGAAAGTCATCGAATTCATGTGGAAACTTACGACGAGCTTTCTACAACCGTAAAGACTTGTGAACGCTGGTTTCAACGATTCAAAAGTGTGATTAGAAGGTCATTGACAAAGAACGGAAAGTTTGGAGGTGTCCGATTGCAAGCATTATTGGATGTGGGTGATACACAAACACAAAAAACGATGGCAGAGGAATTAAATGTCACTCAGTAAGTCGTTTCAGATCACCTGAGAGCCATGGTCCCGAGTCACAAAAGGTTGGAAATGGGTTCCACATGAACTGAGCGAACAACAGGTATAAAGGCGAAAAACTGTGTACGAAATACTGCTTCAACGCTACGAAAGAAAAATGGCTTGGTGAATGAATGCTGATAAAGCTTGAAACTTTCCTTTGGAATGGCATCCATAAATTGAATGAAATATGATCAAAATGTGTGGAAAATGATGGCCGTTGTTTCTAATAAAAGATCCTTCTTCATTACTCCTAAATAATTGTGTATTACTAATTAAAAAAACGTTTTAAACTGAAAATATCCGAACAGTGCGGAAGGCAATTTCTTTCAATTGTTGATTGTTTCATTTTCCCTCAGCAGCTGTTTGTTACTTCTTTATATAATTTTGGATATGCGATCTCCGCTTTCTAAGTAAGATTAATTGCGAAGTTTATCAGGAATGTCGGCTTTCCTGTAACTCCCATCCTGCACCTTAAAATTTGTCCCGCCTATGTTCTGAAAATTGCTGCCATTCACTGCAATATTTCCAGTTAATCTATTTTTGTATTATTTTTTGGGGTTTTAATAGCTAGGTTTGTTCTATGATATGGGGTGCCAAAATTAGTATATGCTAATTCTTGTGAAATCGTTCTCCTTGGGGATACGGTAAGAAATGTTACCTGAGATATTAGAACAGTTGGCCAGCTGCCGCCTAGGCTTGTCGAGGCACTGAGATTGGAAGGCTGCGACCTTACAGAAAACTTCTTTGCCGTCACTAGGAAGGAAAGTAGACCCCTCAAAACTGAGCGAAGTGACTCGGCATGTGAAAACCTAAAATTCAGGTACATAAAATCCTATAGTTCCGCGTTCAGTCTTACTTGTAAGAAATTTCTTTATGCAGAGTACTGCCTTCCTGGTTATATCTCGTAGAATGTCATGGGACAATGCATCGAATGATTTATCTTGCTCTCGCAATGAAACCCCTCCTTGATTCAATATTGTAATTTTCTAAGTATGTAGTAAGAAATTCAATTCACAATTATTTTACAGGTAACTCAGTTAAGGCTAATTAGTCTGTAGGTTTTAAAGTTGGATTTATCATAATCCTTAAAAACCAAAATAAATAGGATAGACCTAAAAATATTATGCACGTCCGAAATATACGGCTTAGCTCAACTGGTGGTACGTGGTCCATATTCCAAAAACATTTTCCGTCAGCTTGTAAATGATGGGGGATATTAATTCATTATTTAATGAATTTCATAATTAAGGTTTAATATGTACATTTATTAAATGAAAACACAATAATTTGAAATGGGTCCGGCGAGAATATAACAAGTACTAACAAAGTTATTTAAAGAGAATGATTCTAAAGTTCTCAGGGGAAATTATTATTTGGGTGACCACGTGCAGCAGATTTCCGTTCGTTGACGAACCTGTGTTATGCGTCTTGATGCAGATGCCACTGGAACTTCCTTGTCGTGGAACCCTGAAGCGGCCGGTAGACAACAGCACAAAGTCGCGCGGCCGGAATTGAGGAAAACTGTTTTTCTCTCCTTCCCTCGTTGTTAACGCCTTCTCTCTCCGCTGCCTCTTCAACTGATCAGTCCGTAATTTACACCGGCACTGCTACTGCACTCGTCAATCGTGCACTGCACAATCTCTCGCCACCTATCTGTGTCATCATCAATCACTACATCTCTCAAATTCACTCTCTAGCCAAGACTTCTGCCAATATGTTTAATTTATTCTCAACCACCAATCTGCTGCCAACGTGTCTAATTCATTCTCCACCACCAATCTGTTGCCAAAATGTCTCCACCTGCCTCTTTTGAAACTTCGTCCCCACTTATGCGACACCTATCACCAGGTGGCAGGGATGGATACTCTCCAATAATATCCCTTGTTACATTTGGGGAACACACGATACCCGGTCACCAAATTCTCAGACAGATTAGGAAATTCCGAAACCGGCGAGGAGGTGTCTGAGCTTAATAGCCCAAGTGTCACCCGCTGTTTCTTTGTTTTGATTCCGCGCCGTCAAGTCGGCGCCCGGAAAAACCCCTTATTCCTGGCCAGCGACATGCTCTTGCCGAAATTTTTATACAATTTTTATTCCATAAACAGGAATAAAAATTGGTCCGTGTTCTACTACGCTACAAGCCCAGTGGTGGCCTTAAGACCAGCTGCTGCTAGATTAGTAGGGGTTGGGGGAGAGATTGGCCGGTTTTGGTTATTCACTTGTAGTTGAATTTAATATTTTTAGCGTGACGTCAACACCTTATTGAGAAACGGCCTTGCTGGACGCAATTTGGATGGGTTATTTTAATTTTGTATTAAATTAACTGGGTTTGAAATACACTATAAGGAAATTTTGAAAATGGAATTCATAATTGAATTTGTTAAGCGGTGTCTTGGTCATGGAAATGAAAAGTTTCATCAATTAGGTTGGGACGACAAAATTTACGCCTCGGGGCTCTTTTTAAAGCGTACGCAGGCCAACAATCCTGAGAGGATATTGCATCAAAGTTTTTAGAAGTAAATTATTACAGTAGAGGGGATCATAATTGTAAAATTTGGCCGAGCAGCTTTAAAACTGACGTTGGGAAATATTCATTTTTAAAACAGACTATAAGGGATTGGAACAATTTACCTGAAGAAGTTTTTGAAACGTTTCTTCCCAATAGCAACGTTTTTCAGGGAAGAATTAGGAAGTGTAAGTCTAGTGAAGTGCAAGTGTAGTGAAGTGCAGTGCTACGAAATAACATCTGAACAATGGGTACTTTAATTTATTTTTATTAATGTAATTTAAATTATTATATGTAACTATTCACATTCCTTGTTTTAAGCTTATTTTTTGTAAATGCCATCGAGTGTAACTCAATTGAAGTATCAATAAATTCATTCACACTACAAAATAGACTAAACTTTCGTAGAAATTTTTCACACACAGCGGTTTTTACCTGAACACTTCAATTATCGCAGCTAGTACAATTTAGTCAGAAAAAAATTAATTTGTGCAAACTTTAGTTATAACTGCAAACTGATAGTATAGAACCGTAACGAGGAAAATGTTTTCAGAAATGCTACTAGAACAATCATTCGGCCGAGTTGACAACTTGCGTTCTATACACGCGGATTTCCATCAAGTTAGCGTCGTAATATTTACTTTCCACAAGAATGTTATTATCATTTCAGACTTTAGTTACGTCAATTACTAGGTAATAATTAACTAAACTTATTCACTTAATGTTCGTATAGAATGTTTAATCTCCTTTTCGACTTTGTCTGCAGTGTACCAAGTAATACTACTAATGGCGTCCTCACACAAGTTGGGTAAAACATGTTCTCTTCCATATGAATTCCAATTATGCCGCTAGACCTGTCGTGTTAGTTATTTTTTAACTGTTTGCCACAACTCCCGCAAGACCCAGTCCGGATTTCGGTCCCATAATCTGTTACAGTAGGACGGGAAAAAAAGGTTCCCCACCCTTTAATAATGAATCGTTAGTCTAAAAGATCACTTCAGGTCGTCACTTCAAGGTTATATCGTACTCACCGAGCGAACTCACATTCCACATCGAGTTAATTAAGATTATAATATTACAGTCTTTTCGATCAGAAGTTCGCCGCGGACCTGCACGAATTCTTCACTGCCAGACGTGCAGACTGAAAGCACAAACGTGACTATAATCTCTGATCTTTGAATCCAACTCTATTAATTTCGTGTTGTTTGTGTGATGTGAGTCCTTAGGTAGTATTTTAAAATACACCATTTCTATATAATTATGCAACTGAGGTTTTTGAAGATTTTCACATATTTTGAACAGGATATACATAAATTATTGAAGTAGGTATTTCATGTTTCTTTAGTGAATACATTTCATTTCTATCAGACGACGTACGTTGCCTTACCCTACAATTGTCTCCCAACACACACACACACACACACACACACACACACATATATATATATATATATATATATATATATATATATTGTCACGTTTCGTAGGGATCGTGAGATTCAATAACACACACACGTAGAGGTTATAGGCGTTTAATCAACGGCGAAGTGCTGTACAAAGCTCGTACTGCTACAGACTGACTCCGATTTGGAATTCAGTCCTATTTATACATACATGGAATATTCGAGAAACAGAACATTCTAGAAACAGAAAATACTAGAAACTAAAGGCAAACAATGTAAATAAATTAATCAAATAAAAATGGTTGCGTCGACTGGGACTCGAACCCGAGTCCACGAATCTGCAGTCCGGCTCGCTACCGCTCTGCCATCACTGCAGGTCTTGAGACGTGGCATTGCTCCCTCCTTTGAAAAAACAGCGTCTCGCTGTTAGTTCTGAGCTGCCTTGAGACTTCTGGATCTCGTCGTTGGCCCGACGTAAGTAGGTCCAGTCCTTCCTGTTCTTGGGCTGGCAGTCGTCATTCCTACGTCTTCGTCCGCGTCGTCGTCGGGTCGTGTTTGGTCTTCAACCTCCCTTTGAGCGTCGGGTTCATGGTATGGCTTCATCCTCAGTACGTGGACGGTGTCGCGACTCTTCCTGCGTCTCGAATGAGGATCATAATCCTCGACCTCATATGTGACGTCGGATAAACGTTTTAGCACACGGTACGGACCAAAGTACCGTTTGAGGAGCTTTTCTGAGAGGCCGACTTTGCGAATGGGAGTAAAGATCCAGACTAGATCCCCTGGCTGGTACAAAACTGGACGATGTCTTGCGTCGTATCGTAGTCGGTCCTTCTCTTGAGCTTGGAGCGTACGTATTCGGGCTAGTTGTCGGGATTCTTCGGCCCTCGTTACTAAGTGACCAATGTAAGGGTCATTCACATCGTCGGGATTGAAAGGTAATATCGTGTCCATTGTCGTTTCTGCCTCGCGACCGTGAACCAGGAAAAATGGTGTGAATCCCGTTGTTTCTTGCTTAGCGGTGTTGTAGGCGAACGTCACGAATGGAAGTACGGCGTCCCAGTTCTTCTGATCGACGTCGGTGTACATGGACAACATGTCGGCCAATGTTTTGTTTAACCGCTCGGTAAGCCCGTTTGTTTGAGGATGGTAAGCAGTCGTCATTCGGTGCGTTATTTCACACAGTCTATTGACCTCATGTATTAGTCTAGACTGAAATACCGTCCCCCGGTCTGTGATTATAGTTCTTGGAGCTCCATGCCTAAGTATTATTTCTTCGACGACGAAGGTGGCGATCTCGGAAGCTTCCGCCGTTGCTACGGCTTTTGTGACGGCAAACCGAGTTAAGTAATCGGTGCAGACAATAATCCACTTGTTTCCCCGGGATGATGTTGGAAATCTTCCGAGCAGGTCAATTCCGATGCGTTGAAATGGTGCGTCGGCCGGAGGAATAGGCAGTAGTCGCCCAGGTGGTCGTTGGGGAATCGTCTTTCTTCTCTGACACTCTCTGCAGTGGCTTACATAGTGTCTGACGTCCTTAAGTTGTCGCGGCCAATAAAATCGCCGACGGATTCTGTCATACGTCCTGACGACTCCTAGATGACCAGCGGTGGGTGCGTCGTGGAACTCCCGCAGAATTTCTAGACGCAGTTGCTTGGGGATGACTACCAACCATCTTCTTCCCAATGAGTCGTAATTCTTCTTGTGTAGTACGTCATTAATTATTTCGTAGTCCCCTTTCACGCCTTGGGAAGAGTTCAAAGCTTGTATAATCTCATTCAGCTTCGGATCCCTTCTCTGTTCCACCGAAATATTAGTCAAAGAGTTAAGACAATCCAGGATCTCACTCTTCGGTTCTTCGTCGTCGACAGGGTTTCGGGAGAGACAGTCTGCATCCTGATGTTTTCGTCCACTCTTGTACTTTATCGTGACGTCGTATTCCTGAAGTCGTAAAGCCCACCTAGCGAGTCGTCCAGAAGGATCCTTGAGTCCGGTCAGCCAGCAGAGGGAATGGTGGTCCGTCACAACCGTGAACGGTTTGCCAAAGAGATACGGCCGGAATTTATTTATGGCCCAAACAACAGCAAGGCATTCTCTCTCTGTCGTCGAATAATTCCTCTCTGCTTTGCTAAGTGTTCTCGACGCGTAGGCTATGACCTTCTCTTTCTTGCCGAATATCTGAACGAGTACAGCACCAAGTCCGTGGCCGCTGGCGTCAGTATGCAATTCAGTCGGTGCATTTTGGTCGAACAACCCCAGAACGGGGTCGGAAATAAGGGCTCGTCGCAGCGTGTCGAAAGACTCCTGTTGTTCTCTGCTCCAGATAAATTTGGCGTCTCCTTGTAACAATTTGTGTAGTGGCCGTGCCTTTCCACTAAAGTCTCGGACAAAACGCCTATAATAAGAGCAGAGCCCAAGAAAACTCTTAACGTCGTGTAGATTTCTTGGCCGGGGAAAGTTTGTTATTGACCTGACTTTCTCCGGATCTGGTCGTACGCCTTCCCGTGAGACTAGATGGCCAAGGATCTTTATTTCCTTTGCACCGAATAGGCACTTCTTTGGATTCAGTCTCAGCCCTGCTGTTCTCAGACACTCGAGAACAGTTCGCAGTCTATGCAGATGTTCGCTGAACGTTTCCGAGAAAACTATTATGTCGTCCAAATAGCAGAGGCACATAGTCCATTTCAAGTGGCGCAGCAAGTTGTCCATCATTCGTTCGAATGTTGCAGGTGCATTACACAACCCAAACGGCATAACTTTGAATTCGTAGAGTCCGTCTGGTGTAATGAAAGCGGTTTTCTCTCGGTCAGCTTCGTCCACTTCTATCTGCCAGTATCCTGAGTGCAAGTCCATGATTGAGAAAAACTTTGCCCCATTTAGACAATCCAGAGTATCGTCAATTCTTGGTAGTGGATAAACGTCCTTCTTCGTGATCTTGTTAAGTCTCCTATAATCGACGCAGAATCGCCAGGTTCCATCCTTCTTTGTGACTAGTACGACGGGTGAAGACCACGGACTGTTCGAGTCCACGAATCTGCAGTCCGGCTCGCTACCGCTCTGCCATCACTGCAGGTCTTGAGACGCGGCAATATATATATATATATATATATATATATATATATATATATGTATTGTAGCGGATCCCGCGTTCCTCCGTATTCGAGGATTTATAATTCTTTTTGGGCGCCAGGTATTTTTCACAAAAAACACCAAAAATAGATTTCAGTAGTTTTAATTCCAATCAGAGCATGAGAAAAAATTATATCTGCAGGGCGTGGTCATTCTCTCGTCCCGCCGACACAACCTGCTCCTTCCACTACCCCATGACGACTCCCCCAGTCTCGCCAGACCACATTGTTGACGTCAGTTCCTCAACAATTGCAACTCGCAAGCTGGCCTGCATTATTAAGTGTAACTTTTCATGTTACAATATATATATATATATATATTAACGTAATTAAATAAGGTTAACGTTCCTTTTTCAAGACAGGTAGGAGCAACCCTTAACCTCGGGTATTTAACGCCGATCATAAACCGCAAAACCAACCCCAGGATTCAGCAGTTTTTTATTTTATTTTTGGTTAACAGGCTACATGAGGGTGATCCTGAAACAGGCAACTCCCCTTTCATATCATAGGAAGGGAATTGAAAAGGGGGGATTGTGAGGGTAGAGCAATGCAGCCAAGGGTTGACTGGGGCCGCCAGTTTAAGGATCCTACCAGGTGTTTCACCTATAAAGATGATGGGAAAACCTTAGAAAAACTGCATCATGTAGGTCGGGCATCGGGTACTATTCTCACGCCCTTTCGAATGACGGGAAATTAGTTGCTGTGGGGTCCAGGATTCCCTTCTCCGTGTCTCTACAAGTTTTGGGAGGCAGTTGGCCGACTGATCCAATGGGATCAGAGGACAACTCTTGCCTTATGCCCAAGGTCTTCGACCCCAGTACATATAACTCCCAAAATAGGTGAAGGTGTCTCGGCATGAGACAACATTAAAAAACAGAGAGGGTACGAGGCATTCCCGACATTGTCAGGTGAGCCCCGCCGTAACTCTGGGAAGGAATGCCTGCGAGAGAAAACTCCCATAGGCACGTTCGTCTGCACGGAGAACCCTGTCAGGAAACACTTAAAGCTTGGCTGGGAGACAATAGTAAAATTCAAAAATTCTACCCATTTCCAAATTTTTATGTTTAACGAACTTTTTAGATCCCTAATATTTCTCTTAATTGTAATTTATCTGTTTCAGTACAGTACAAGTGTCACGATAAACAGATGGCCAGAGTTACTAAAACTTGATCAATGACATATTTTTTACATCGTCGATTTTTTTATCTCAAGAATGAGTTTTGATTAGTTTTCTACGCAGTTGATTTGTTTATTGAAATATTTTCAATATTCTTCCAACCTAGACTCCGCCCAATTTCGATTGCAGCGCCCACAATTTGTTCTTTTCTTAGCGTTATTTTAATTAGTTAAGCATCTTTTTTATACTAACCGACGTAGAAAACTAGTTCATTCTTTGAATTCGTCATATTCTCTTATATTCATTTTCGTAAGCCGTGGTCAACGCGTATACCGAGTATCGGCAACGATCAGCTGTTCGACTTTGAAGTGTGTAAATAGTAGCACTATTTTAATTATTGCTTGCATCACATATTTGCTTGCGTATTATTGTAATTAAAGTCGCACTACACGATTTACTATTTCACGTGCGAGGGAAGAGTGCATTTTCAAATAACATTACATTATGATACATTCTCTCTCGCTATAGATTCTCAGTTCATGCAAATATTATTTGAGTTATTTGTGTCATGATAAATTATTATTAATATCATTAAAGTGATTTTTCTTCATGATTAATCTTGCATTGTGTAACGATTATAAAATAACAAGGTCCGAGTGTTTCATAATACTTTCTTCCACAGACTGACTGAAGGGCTCATACTCTCTCTGGTTTTTTCAAATTTCTCCCATGCCGAGGCATCTTCACCTTTTTTAGGAGGTGTATATACTGGGGTTGAAGATTAAAGGTCGCTTAGCCCTGCCCTAAAAATGGATGAAAACTATTAATTTCGTTTATATATATATATTTTGTAATGAAAAAACGCGGATTTTGGTGGTATTGTGGCGTTATGAGGCGCAGTTCGGCCAACAACAATGTCAAGTTGGCTGAAAGCGGGTGAACCCCCGAAGGGGATCCCCGCGGGAAACTCCCTCGGGGCGTGTGTAAAAAATGGCGGGGGACCCCGGAGTTTTGTAAAAGACCTATGGCGGGGAACCCCTGAATTGTGTAAGAAAACCGATGGCGGGGAATTCCCGTGTGAGAATTTATAAGGGGAGCCGATGGAGTCCCTTCCTATGCTATTAAAGGGGAGTTGCCTTCTTCAGGATCACCCTCATGTAGCCTGTTACCCCAAGAAAAGTGGCTCGTAATCAGATACTGTCAGATGTTTGCAGAGGTCAGATGTGGTCGGATGTTTGGAGAAAGCAGATGAATTGCGGAGAGGACGGACGACGGATCTGTCAGATGAGTCTAGAGAGCAGATGCTGTCAGACCTGAGATGTGATGAGATGCTGTCAGACGTGGTCAGACTTCAGATGTGGTGAGATGCTGTCAGACGTGGTCAGACGTCAGATGTGGTGAGACGTGAGCAGACGTGGTCAGATGCTTGCAGAGGTTAGACGTCGTCAGATGCTGTCAGAGGTTTGCAGAGGTCAGATGTTTTGAGGAAGCAGATGAGTTGCGGATCTGGTTCATACTACCTTTAGAGATAAAAATCCTGCAAGACGCCAGAGAGACGCGGAAACATTCGTGAAGTTGGATGTTTGTAGGCCCAGTAATTGTGGGTAAGTTATTAAAAAGCTGTGAAACCTGCTCATTGTGCTGGTTGAATAATATTTAATAATTTTTTTTCTATTTTCAGTAACTGCATACTCCACTTCTCGAGAGACCCAAAATCCCCTGAGATTAAGCCCATGTAATCACTTTAAATTAATAAATATAAAATTTTCAAATTGATTATAATTTGTTCAATTGACTAATTAATGTTTTATACCCTGAAATGGATATTACTATATATATATATATATATATATATATATATATATTGAGAGAGAGAGAGAGAGAGAGAGAGAGAATATGCTCAAGAAGCCATGTTCAGGGCAAGGATCTAAGAACAGTTGTTGGTTAGAGCAGAGCGGAGGATTAGGTCAGGGCAGTTATGAAATAATTGATTTTTTGTTGAAATAAGAGATGAGGAATGTGTAAGCATAATTTAGATTTTATAACAAGAAAAATAGATGTAAGACATTTCTTGAGTCTAGATTTCGCGACCCTTCCGACCTACCACCTGCTGATGAGCAATGGAGCAAATATGTTAAATGATTTTCAGTCTCGTAATGAATTTTGCTGTATTATTTGTAATTAAATTTAATATTGTAAATTAAAAGCAAGAATATAATTAAATAATCTAATATTGTATAATATAAAATAAATGTAATATCAATACACAATTAAGGAACGTGATGAAGCCCACAAGTTTGGTGGAATGTAAGTGTTGGACTGTTATTTATTGACGTTCTTTTCTAATTAAAAAATTATAATTTTCAAAAGTATCGCTGATGTAATACGCTGACCCATTGATGTGACAGATTATATACATTTCGTTAAAAATTAATTTTGAATAAGCCACTATACTGGTTTCATAACACGCAGCTTTTACTGAACCGACCCTGGGATGCCAGTTTTACATCGTTGTTTCACAGACAAGTTACCAACACCGCAGAACAGATTATATAAATTTCTCCTACTCTACTGGCCTCTGTTTTTTTCTTTACCCATACCATTAGACTGCATTTGACACTGACAGGATGAAAAGATAAGTTACGAAACACAGAAACGTTCGTTCTGTAGGAAATTCGGACAGTCTTAACGTGTGTTACAAATAGGAGTTTTTGAATTTTTAATTGAAAATAATTTCAGAACAGCGTTAAGCTGTTCGACAAGCGAAACGAATTCAGAGCAGAAATCGTTCTCGGGTTCCCACCCTGGTCAAAATGCGTGACAAATCGACTACAACTGCACTATCTTCATCTCTTGGCCTAGATGATGGCAGTCTTCATGGTCGTAGAAACATCACGCAATAATTGCTGTTCGACCATGGTGTGGAAATCAGAGAACGATTTCTGCAACAGATACACTAGGAAGGTCTTCGATATTTGAAACGAATTCAGTATTGAATTTATGTAATTTTGAACTACAATTGAAACCATTCAAGCCGAAGTCACAAGGTTTCTGAACTTCTGTTGGCCCAATGCCAATTATATATGTAAGCAGATAGACCACATAATTACGGCGCAGGAACAAAATGAGGCCAATGTATCTACTCCCGCGAATATTTTCCAATAATACGACCAATTTACGTGCTATGGAAGGAGACTAAAATAACACCAGGGGCTTCCTAATGCTAACAAATTGATTATATGTAATAAATGAAAACAACGTAAAAAATAACCTCTTTTAAAAGAAAAGTACAATTTATTTGTAAGTAAAAAGTATTATCATAAAGGATGTTTGATAGTAAATAGGAAGTACATCATTAAAAATGAAAATTTTAAGATAATAATCTAAATAATTTATAGAAGGTTTTGATATGTCCTTAATCTCCGCATAAGGTCGTTGTAGTTCTATACAATAATGGATTATAAAATAGACACTTATCAAAAGTAGTATTGTGTACTATTTTCACATTGTGCAAATTTTTCACCCAAAATTATCTTGGATACGTCCATAAAATAAAATTACAAGACAAAATATTATTGGAATACATCCACAAAATAAAATAATTCTGTAATGAACAGTATTTTAAATACTATTGCGTTATATCGAGGTACAGAGTCACGTTTTGTCTGTGTAGTGTGTATTTGTTTCCCGAATGGTCAGAATAAATGGCATGGAGGGCGACTGAATATTAACAATAGAATGTTGGTGCTTGCTGACGGAGTTTAAGTACGAGCTGATCTCGTATATCGATTGATTATCGATTAAACGGAAAAGGAGGAAGAATTTAGGGAAAATGATGATTTTGGGTTCGTGATTTCCTTGACAATCAGATTTTCTAGGTTTTCTTTTCCATGCATTACCTTTAGGTGAAAAACCGGGTAGAATCCTTACTCTACAGGCTGGTGGCCCAAGTCAACCTTTGGCTACCTTGTCCGCCCTTCCACATCCCCCTTTTCAGGTTCCTTCCTATGCTATTAAAGGGGAGTTGTCTGCTTCAGGATCACCCTCATGTAGCTTGTTACCCGCCAATTACATACTGGTTGTGTTTAAGTCACTTCTTAATAAAGACTAATTTAGGTTCCCTCAAAATAATATTTCACTTGTAACATTGAAACACATCTGTTCGGGCTTTTGGCGGTGCGGAGCCAAAAGAAAGGGAGACAGCATTTGAGCCAGGGACAATAAAACTCAGACTTAACGTCGCACCTCAGGTGTTTCCCAATTTTGGTAAGAGTTGGTGCCATCGGGTGTTGAATTTTCTCGAACCATAAATGTTATTGGTGGATATCCATCCCTGCCACTTTATGATATAAACTATAGAAGTGCGGAGGAGATTTTAAAAAGGCTAGCAGCCAGCCAGATTTTGAGACAAATTATTGGAGGGGAGATTTGGACAGAGATTTTTTGAGAGCGGAGAGATATTGAAATTCTTCCTGAATCAGGAAGAATAGCAGCGACGGTGGCTGTGATCCGGAGAGAGGACGACCCAATTAGGAGGAACCAGCTGAAATATGCACTAAGCCGATACGGCATTTACCCCTGTGACTCTTTGCTGATTTTCTGTACTTCCAGGTACCGAGTAGATGTTGTGTAAAATATTGTCACGTTTCTTCGGGATCGTGAGATTCAATAACACACACACGTAGAGGTTATAGGCGTTTAATCAACGGCGAAGTGCTGTACAAAGCTCGTACTGCTTCAGACTGACTCCGATTTGGAATCCAGTCCTATTTATACATACATGGAATATTCTAGAAACAGAACATTCTAGAAACAGAAAATACTAGAAACTAAAGGCAAACAATGTAAATAAATTAAACAAATAAAAATGGTTGCGTTGGCTGGGACTCGAACCCGAGTCTGCAAATCTGCAGTCCGGCTCGCTACCGCTCTGCCATCACTGCAGGTCTTCAGATGTGGCAATATTATTTTCTATGAGAAGGCCCATAATATACGATCTGAGTGTAGAGTTAGAAAATTGTTAGTTTGAAGAATTTAATTTGTAACATTTTTTGTGTAAATATATTTGTAGTTTTAATCGAGAAAGAACTGACGGTATAAAAATCGAAATATCAATTTGTAAGATTAATGTAAAATATATTTTTGGTTAAAGTAAATTGCTTTCTTATTTTTGTAACAAAATCTTATTAATGGGGTTAGATTGGGATGATATTTTGACGGAAGTTAAGAAATTATATTATTTGGGAAGCGAAATAACTAGGGATTGTAGAAGTTTAGTAGACATAAAGAG
This sequence comes from Eucriotettix oculatus, assembly GCA_034510155.1. NCBI lineage: Eukaryota > Metazoa > Arthropoda > Insecta > Orthoptera > Tetrigidae > Eucriotettix > Eucriotettix oculatus. The sequence goes on along the minus strand of CM067376.1, from coordinate 196,793,815 downwards.
TAGGATAGCACAGGCAAGGAAGGCTTTCGCTTAACAGAGGAATTTTATTACGGGTAATATAAATATGAATATTAGGAAATAGATGCTAAAAATCTTCGTATGGGGTGTGGTGTTATATGGGTGAGAAACGTGGACGATAGGAGTTACGGAAAGGAAAAGAATAGAAGCTTTACAAATATGGTGCTATAGGAGAATGCTGAAAATCAGATGGGTGGATAGAATCATTAACAAGCAAGTTATAAACAGAATAGGGGAAAAGCGAATAATATGGAGGACGTAGACAAAGGGAAGGGATAGATTAGGCCATGTTTTAAGACATGAGGGTCTTGTAAAATTAGCATTAAAGTAAGAACATAAGAGGGAGGCCAAGGATGGAATACGCTAAGTAGATTAGGGAAGATGGGGTATGTGGTAGTTAGGCGAAATGAAAAGACTTGCCCAAGATAGGTTAGCATGAAGGGTTGCATCAGACCAGTCGAAGGACTGAATACCACAACAACAATAATGAATTAAAAATTTTATATCCACGTTGCGCCAACCAGAGAGATTACTTAATTATGAAATCTTCTCTTCACATTTGTTTCACAGGAAGCATTTGTTTTATGCGAAACTTTTTAATTTTTATTTTTGTGTCTGGGTTATTGCTGTATTAAAACTGTGGTATGTCTACAAGGAAAACGAGAAATTTTATGGGGCACGACGACAGGCGTAATTACAAGGTCTCTAATTGCGCGAGGAATGGTTGGGTTTATTACCTCCCATGCGTTCCTTCACCATCACTATACTAGGTTTAATTACATTCTCTTTGCTCTGCAATTTGACAGGAATACGCAACAAGACTGAAAAATGACCAGAAATTTGAATATGGAGCGAATGAAAAACGTATTAAATAAAACGAAACCTTTTCCTTGTTTGCGAACACGTGAACGTGCGACGTGAAATTACTCTACTTCTGAAGGATAAATTTTAATCAAACGTAATTACATAAGATATGCAGATAGAGTGCCAAATGCTACAAGTTGGTATATAATTTAGAGACTTTCCTCAAGTCATTAATCGTTGTCCTGTAACAACCAGATAAAGGTTGCAAACATATCCTGCTGGACAAGATAAAAAGAAATACAGCCTGACAATAAATCACGATTTCTGAAAGCGGCCCCAAGGCGTTCCAAACACACAAAATCGAGACTAGTATAAGAACTTGCCAGGGAATCCTTCTTTTTAGAGGAACTGCGCAGGAGCCTCCCATTTTAACAGTAAGCTGGGGCAGGTAAACTATGCTACAAGGAAAGCGTGGAACACCTTGCACTTTGTCATGGGAACACTCAAGAAGGGGAATGCGAAATCTAAAGAGATGGCATGTTTGTCCCTTATGGAATATGGTGCAGCATGCTGGGATCCGTACAGGATAGGTCAAATAGAATCCTTACAAAGGGTACAAAGAAGGGCCGCAAAATTCGTACAAATAGGGCCTGGCCATGGGCACGAAAAGGTAAAGCGACTAGGGTGGGATACGCTACAGACAAGAAGAGAAAGAGCTAGGCTACACATTTTCTACAGAGCCTTGGCAGGGAATCCGAGATAGAATGAAAGAATCGACTCAGAACGTGAGGGGTGATCACCTGTTTAAATTACAAGCAAGGAACCAAAAAACAGACGGAAAATACTCATTCCTAAATAGGACAATTAATGACTGGAACAATCTGCCTGCAGGAGTGTTTTGGAAACTCCCTCTAACGGAAAGAAAATTTCGACTCAATCAAAGTTTAGTGTAGTGCAGGATAGTGAAGTGATCAGTGCTGCGAAATCTCTAAAAATATGCTACAGTGAAATATATTCCCAGTTTTTTTGTTTTGTTTCTTTTATTTCAGGAAAAACAATACTATTCTTTTTTAAAAAAAAATTCATTTCTAATAATATTATTCCACACTTATTTATATTGAATATAATTATACATTCAACTATAGGTTAAATATGGTCATTACGACCAGTTTATTACTTATTGTTTAAGTTCTATGTATCTGCCACATGGCATCTGCCCATTCGTAGATTTAATAAATACAATACAATACACTGACAGCTCGAACAAACTACTACACGAAAGAGAGATGAAGAGAAGGGAAACCTGGCCGGACTTCTACATAACAGAAGCCATGACAAACAGATCTTGGACCAACACGAATCAAGAACTCCGACACCTGACGAACTCAATAGCAGTGCACGGCTTCCATCACAAAATATGCAAGAACAGTATCCTGACAGCAACTGTGTGTGCGACTTGTGTGACCGTTACCATGTGATACTCACTGGTTCATTCACATTTGCATACGTTTATGCCAAGGACATTTAAATTAATGTATTACGCAATGTGTTTCTAATTACGATATGCGTTGTCATTCAACATACTTTTTTCTTGCTATACTTTATAAGATATAATTGCAATTCTCCATCAGCATATAACAGGATCTCGTGCGAAATAGTTAAGCCATATGTTTATAATAATTTAATATTATTGCTATTGTTTCCTTGTGCTTTAGTTATATGTGACCTGTAGGTTTCAAATATTTGAGAGAGGAGTCTGTTCGTGTTTCTGCGGATAATTAAATTGTGCGACTGACTAAAACCAACGGTTTCATAATTTCATCAAAATTAATAACCAGTCTATTGATTGCTTAAAACTTCCTTGAAGAAATTAAATGAGACTCTTCCTAACTCCGTGCGGACAGATAATCCTTCAGTTGCACCAGTGACAAGTCTGTATATCATCTGCCGAGTAGCGTGAAGCCAAAAAGTCATGTAAAAATACTATCGCGAAGTATCGCCACTCACGATTAGTAGTTACATGAATTCACACTCCATTCGTGTTAAAAGTGACTTATGACCATTCTCCGACCAATGACATGCAATTATGTAAGTCAGTAAGAGCAATATATCATCTGACTCCGTTATTGTTTCAATGAAGACGTCAATTACTCCTTCACGAGTAGTTTATAGCTTCATCCTGCACGTCAGTGAGTTACAAATAAACATGCATTACAGTAAATTATAGTTTATTGTCGTGAAAGGTAATAAGATGTACTTAACGAAGAATGAACCATCTTATTTTTTAATTTAATGAATAAAAAATTGTTAACAGTGCCAAGATTTTCCTAATCATTTAATTGGTTGATAAGTTTTTAATAATAAAATGGTTATTAGTGGATCGATTAATAATTAAAAACAGTCGCCAAACAAAAATGTTAATTAAGCGAAATGAAGAAAAAATTAAAATGAAGACAAATTCATGGCATGATATATCACACCATCGGCGACTTATCTGATTGTGATTCAGCGATTTTTCATAATAATTTCTCTCACTTTTACATGGTTTCATCGACTGTTGATGTGCTTGAGCTGTGAATTCTGCTGAGATTATATATAAAAAATATAATCTCATGCAAAGTGTTTACAATAGAGACATAGGGTAGATTTTTGGAAAGGGGGAAAGAGAAGAATCACTGGCTAGGAGCTACAGTCAAAGTTTGTATCTGATGTTGTTGTTTCAGTCCTAAGACTGATCAGATGCAATTATCGGTGCTAACCTATCTTGGGCAAGTCTTTACATTTCTCCATAACTAACACATCCCACATCCTCCCTTATTTCCTTAGCGAATTCCATTCTTGGTCTCCCTCTTATGTTTTTACTCCACAGAATTTCCTCTAATGCTAATTTTACAAGAACCTTATGTTTAAAAAGTGGCCTTATCTATCCCTTCTCTTGGTCAACGTCCTCCATATTTTTCGCTCTTACCCTATTCTGTTAAGGACTTCCTCGTTAGTGATTATACAGCAGCGGTGACATCTAACTGGAGGTCCAGCCTCCTCTTCAAGTGTCGGAGTTCCTTCCTCGTGGAATCTACTCCGCGTTGACGTGGGAAATATACCTATGACACACTAAATATAATGTCATTACTACAATGTCAGCTTTGTTTACTTATATTTACATAACATAAATACATTTGCCGTTGCGGCTACCTAACAAGGAAAATAAATTAAATACACTCGCACATTCATTCAAACATTCATTCAACATTCAAAAACCGCTGCTGCTGCTGCTTCTTCTACTTCCGCTCCTTCTTTCCTGCAAGGCAATAGGCGAAGGGGTTATAGGGATTTAGGGAATATAGTTAAAATAAATAATTTAGTTGAAAATATATTAATTTATAAATAAATAAGTAGATATATATATATATATATATATATATGTAAAAACTAACCAACTGATTTTAAGCATTCTCCAACAGCACCACATTTTAAAGGCTTCTATTCTTTTCCTTTCCGCAGCTCCTGCCGTCTACGTTTCGCACCCATATAACGCTACACTTCATACGAACATTTTTAGTAACGATTTTCTAATATTCACACTTACATTTCCCGTCAGTAAATTCCTCTTTTTCGCCTACTATACTTCTATCATCCTTAGTTATTACACTTCCCATCAAAATATCCCTTCCTAATCTAACACCCTGCGGTATTCCACTGTTTCCCATACAACACTCCATTACCTTGGTTTTCCCTCTATTAATCCTCACATTCTTCAGAACTCCGTTCATGCCATTTATTTTGGTTACCAAGTCTTCTTCTAACTGTATCTAATAATTGTCAAAAAGTATTATGCATATTGAATAGTATGTTAAATGAATGTTATTTATTCAATTGAGTGTAGAAACATTGAATCTCCTTCGGTTGAGAAAATGAGAACCAGCCGTGAGTAAAGCATGGCTATAATTTGAATGAATATAAATAACGTTCAAGGCCTGTTTTAAATTTTAAATATTTTAGCAGAGCTATTTCGTTAACGATGGAATACATTGCAAGAGACATTGATGTAGCTTATTTTTAGGAATCGCAGTGTTTTTATAAACTGCCAAGCAGAATTTTCATCAGGTTTGCCACATTAGCCTGGCGCTCAACTAGTTACTATTGCTCTGTTTGCAGCATAAATATTAGTATTCAAGTAACCGTAAATGTATGTGGTGAAGTAATATCTGATAAGCCAAATACATTTCATCAGAGAATTTGAAAGACAGCTACATTGTACGTACGGTTGGTACGACTGCGACAAGCTTGTTCTGACGCCATACGTAAAGGAGTAACAGAACTCATCCTTGAAACTCTAAATTTGTACTCGGGTCAATGCAAATAGCGTTAGCATGAATGTAATAACCCATATATTATATTGTGAGTTATATACAGATTATATCATAGCATACGTTATTTGAAAGTTAATTAAAGGGAGACTTGCAGGACCCATCAAACACGACCCGCAGCTTAGTTGTTCAACTTTATTCCTTTATCACATAATGGTGGGACAAATTATGTGATGAATTTGAGATCATCTCTGAATCAGAAACATGCTCCATGTGACCAAGGTCTTCATAGTTGTGTGAGAAGCCTGAGTATTATTTGAGTCTGAACTTATCTTTCGGCAAGCACTTCTCTCTAAATAAGAAGGTTTACGGTCTTATGTCTCATATGAGCTGCCTAAAATAATAGGATTTCACTTAGATGGAAGTGACACACAAAACCTTCCATCCTTGTTGAACAAAAAGGTTTCTTTAAAAAGGTTCTTCACATTCATTATCTTCCTCTGAAAGTTTTATATAAGTACTTTCCTCTATTTCCCACAACTTCTCTAGCTGGCTGTTAAATTTATCATCATTTGTGAGATAACATTGTTATTACATGGTGCAACTGAGTTAACTCTGCCACCTACAATCCAACCCAAAGAAGTTTCTTGAAGATGGTGATAATTTCAATCGACCAACATACAACAAATCGTAGAATATTTACGCCTCGTGCAACAAATCAATTTTCTGAGATGCATTAAAGCCAAGGTCAGCTAATGAGATATTTGGTGACAAATTTAGGCATTGAAATGTCTATAGCAGCAGAAGGCAGACTATCAGTTATCCCAGGCATAACAAAGAAATCTAATTCAGCAGAAAATGCAATTTATTCTTGCAGAAACACTTCTATATAGTGTTGCTGATGACGACCCTATACCAGTAACCACAGATGAATATTCATTTCCTCGAAGTCTCAACATTTGGACCAGTCTTGGAGTTGAAACCATGATTGACTGGCTGAATACAGCAATGCCCTGCATAGTTGACGTCTACCTTGTCTGTTATAATCATTGCAGTAGACAAAACAACTTGGGTATCATTCTTTGCCTTGCACACAAATATTGAGGTATTATTAAAAGCATCTAACAATTTGTGGTCACGTGAATTGAAAATTTTCTCAAAATGTAATAAAGAATTGCGTTTTGAATTGCAGTATTTACATAACCATATTTGCACACGGTTGATTGATGCCCTGGTTTCCAATAATTAAAACGCAATCCTAATTTATTTACAATTTCTCATCTTTCTTTACATAATGTAGATAATAAATCGGATTCTTATTTGAACAGACTTTGCACTACATTTTGATGCTGCATGCAGTATTTTTTTTATGATAAATGGCTTATCTTTGTTGGCCTTGCCTGTGGTGGTGCCTTTGACATCGAATTCCGTTCAAGAGCATGTAATGCTGCTCCATAAATGTAAATAGTTCAGCAGAACTAGCAAGTTCGGAGTTTTTAATTACTTTTCACATTCCTTGAGATTAACGGGAACTGTCTTGCTTGTTATCCAATGATCCCAAAATTCAATAATTTGGCCTAAAGAATTCAGTGATCTAATGTGTTTTCTGGTTTTATCTAATAATGTTGTTCCTTGAGAGTAACGAGATCCATCTTGCTTCTGATGAATTGAATTATGATTTTATCCCAAGATTTAGTATTTTGGTCTAAAGAATTCAATGATCTAATGTGTTTTCTGGTTTCGTCTAATGATTCACTATTAAATTTTTGCATTTCAAACAATACCCTAATATGTTTAGTTGTATATCTAATTTGTTTTCGAATCAGTTTTTAATTAAATGTCAAGCCGTAAGTTAACTAGCATCAGAAATGTCTAGAGTCCAGATTACATTTAATGCTTCGACTGAAAGTGTCGAAAGTAAATGATGAAATTTTTGTATATTGCTTAATGAGCTATTCGCGTGGATATGATATGAAACTGTGTCTCAAATAATTAACCAGTCGTAATTTCCTTTGAAAAATGGTAACTCTATTATGGGAAGCCTAATTCCAGTCATTGTGATTCTGTCAGCATTGCTGTTTTATGATGTTTGTGGAGCAAATGACGATTGGCAAAACTCCTAATTAAATAGAAATAACTGCTCCACTCTGGGCGGGATTGACAAAAATTCATTTTCAACTGTATTGCGATAAGGAACATCTTCATTTTCTAGATTTGTCTATATTTCTGATTGTTATTGTAGTAGTGATCAGTCCTTTACATTGGTCTTATGAAACCCGCCATGCGAACCTATTCTGAGCAAGATAGCTGATTGAATGACGTCAAATTCTTGAAATGTAGTTTTTTTTGGTTAACAGGCTACATGAGGGTGATCCTGAAACAGGCAACTCCCCTTTAACAGCATAGGAAGGGAATTGAAAAGGGGGATGCGGAAGGTAGACAAGGTAGCCAAGGGTTAACTAGGGCCCCCGGGCTATGGTTTAAGGATCCTACCTGGTGTTTCACCTAAAGAGATGCAGGGAAAACCCTAGAAAACCTGCATCAGGTAGGTCGGGCATTGGGTACTATTCTCACGCCCTTCCGAATGACGGGAGACGAGTCTGCTGTGGGGTCGCAGCATTCCCTTCTCCGTGTCTCCACCAGTTTCAGGAGGCAGTTGGCCGACTGATCCAATGGGATCAGCAAACAACTCTTGCAATATGCCCAAGGTCTTTGACCCCGGTACATATAACTCCTAAAATAGGTGAAGGTGTCTCGGCATGAGAACTTTGATAGAAAGTACCCAGAGAGAGTGCGAGGCATTCCCGACATGATCAGGTGAGCCCCACAGTCACTCTGGGCTGAAGCGTCTGCGAGAAAACTCCCGCAGCGCCCTTCCTATGCGGGGCATTTTTTTTTGGGGGGGGGGGGTAACTGGCTACATGAGGGTGATCCTGAAACAGGCAACTCCGCTTTAATAGCATAGGAAGGGAATTGAAAAAGGGGCATTTCAACTTCTCGAACCTTATCTTTACCTGAATATAATTTATAGCTGTCAGTGAATCTAAGTAATTTGACTGCGTGTCAATTTTTATTTAATTTATTCACGCTTACAAGTAACGGCTTTCACATTTGTTGTCATACCACTCACACAAAAAACGGAGGAGACACTAATAAACAAAACTAATATACCAAGAAATAATTTGAAATGTGTCCACGTTCCTGTAAGATTTACTCGTTACTCTGAATGCTACTTGCCAGCGACGAAATCAACAGATTTTGTCTTTAAAATACTCACAAGAAGTGTACTTCTTTGTTCAAGCTGCTAGCGCAAATATCCGGACCGGAGGACCAAAATTTATGTTTAATGTAATAAAAAACTCTGAGTCATTAAAATATTAATGTTCCACCCGGTTGACACAATGCTTATACGTTGTTATTGAAATCTGTACCAAGAACATATAATGTAAGCAGAGGTCACATACGATCATCTTAGATAAAAAAAATTAAGAAAGATAATTAAAATTACTCTTAGCTCAATTCAGTAAAATAACAACCCTTTTATAATTTTCGTTTATTGCTGATTCCTAGGGCTGACGATCATGAACATGATGGCCAGACAAAATGTAATTTACGTAGAATAAGTAGTCTTTTCAAAAGAATTCAGTTTATAATGACAACGACGTTTTGGTATATATTGGTACCATTTTCAGTTTGTGAAAAACGGTGAAATTACATAAATTAACAATTAAGCTTAAAACCGGATAAAAATGATTTAATCCCTTCTTTAATTTATTTAATTTTTCCGTAGTCACAACCTGCTGAAGTTATCATTATGCACAGAAAAGTTATTTGAACAGTTATTTTCAAATTAACTGTTAGTTATTAGTGGTAACATATTTTGATTACAAATATACAAAACTGACGATGTGTCATCTTCTTTACAGTTTTTAATGAAGATCGCTACCACTTCTACAACGTGTCGCCTATATTTTGGACTTCTTTACGAAAATTTGCAAATACTCAATTTGCTCATCTAATGAAAAGAAAAAGAGGAAAATACAAAAATATTATAATGTTCTCTCACTTAGCACAGGTTTCGGATAACCCTACAGCGCCTATGTCTAGCGCACATCTCTGTTTATTTTATTTGTTT